>JARYHS010008075.1:144666382-145181703 GCA_031002005.1 Vandiemenella viatica
CGTTTTGAGGCATTATTCGCGTCTTCTGGCCACCACCTCTGGTGCATCTCTTTCTTTAACTTGTTATAAATCTGTGAGATACAAATAACAAAACACATAAGGGATGTGAGGTGTTTGCAGTTTCAATTATGTATTCTATATAATATTATAAGTTTATTACATATATTAAATTACACACTCAACAAAAGTGTCAGATAAATATATGACTGTTTCTCGGGAAACCAACCGAGCAATACTATTATTTATACACAACATTTTGGTGACATAAATCTCCGTCGCCATCTTGAGGTTAAGTCGTAAGATGTTAAAGTCTGCCTACAATGCATTGTTTAAAAAATGACATGGCGACGACAGAATTTGTTACATTGCCTAGCAGCATCTCAGACGCACGCAAAACACAAAACCACCGAGTGTTGCTGACGAGCAGCCTCAATAAAAGGTATCCACGCATCACTTAGTTGGAAACCACAATCCCGGCTAACCAGATGAGACGCGAGGAAAGTTTCAACGCTTCCGTAATGACGCTGTCCCTGAAGCCTCTTGCACGTGCCAGCACCTTGGTTGATTCAAAACCGAATCCATGGCCTTATTCCAAACTATGTTCCACCACGATTACGAAATTGGCGATTGAGATTTATGTCACTGAGATTTGTGTATAAATAATAGCATTACTTGGTTGGTTACCCGTGAAAAAAATTATAAATATACAACACCGATAAAAAATGCGTTCATTTATGTTCATCGTTGACTAAGCAGAGAGAGTTAAAAGTTTATTGCAGTGTGGCCAAGAAGGCCATAAAACTATTGGGATATGCTGTCTTACAATCATGTTTACCAACTATTCACAAGTCTCAGATCGATCAACTTAGTACCACAATTTCCATTGCCCTATTCTCACTCTGAATCAAATTCATCCCAAAATCCAATACATCAATCCACCAGCATTTAACTAAAGCAAATATTTCATCTTAAAAAATCACATTGTGCATAAATAATAAAAATGAGAAAGGATTGAGAAAGTAACCCTCCTGCCTGCACCTGACATAAGTCAAGGGTTATGCTCCCTTATTTCCATTGCCTAGTAGCATCTTTATTGTCATTCTAACTGAATTGTATATAAACAGCCCTAAATTAATTCTTTAGAAAGTTTTTGTTTAGCAATCAAGAAACCATGCAGCATGATTGGCACTCAACACACTGCACAAGTGAAACAACGCGCCCGATTCGCCAGTGCCTCTAACATCACCGACCAGACTCCTACGATGGGCTAAGACCTAATGAGCTATCCACTAATTCGAATTGTCACAACACAACATTTGCCGACAGTATTGAAAATGAAACTAATATTTATATCATTTTTCCAAAAACTTCAACAATTCTAATATCTGCTTTACAGTTCTGGAAATAAGATCCTGCAACATTAGTCATTCATCTACCTGTTCCAACACTTTATATCCGTATACTACCAAGCATTTACATCTCTGAAACCATTCTGTTTTTTAGAAATAATGTCGTAGGTACAGATGCAGCTCTAAAAACAAATAATGAGGTACATGAACATCACACAAGGAAATAATTAGGTTGTGTATTATGGAAACAAAAATGTATCAAAATGGAACATTTCACATGGGGATTAAGCTTTTCAATAAATTATCCCATAATATAAAAGCAACATCAAAAGGGGGGATTTTGAGAAATTGTTGATATCATATCTTCAATACCACTCCTACTCTGTAGAAGAATAGTTGAAATATACTAACTGAAATAATTAGTGTAAATATCTTAATTTGTAATTGACATGTCTGATGTCATTATGTGTAATGTACATGTATATGATCTAGACGACAAATAAAATTCTACTACTACTAGGTGGGTGCAGGATATGGAGAAGTTGAGTGAGTAGGGAAATTGCCACCGGAGCATGCACTCCATCGCAATTTAATTAATTACTAAATATTAATAATACCAACATCTTTCCTACGAGAAGACACCCAAAACAGAACAGTAATAAACAAAAAAGAGAGAGAGAGTACATACCATTTTTTCCATCACTTTAATTATTAATACTATACACCTTTATTTCCCCTCTTTAAACAATTATTAATTATTGATTTCATTTATTACTAAACACTAATTTAATTTTCAACATCAGGTACTGGCAATAAGGATATCTCATGTAGATGTTTCAGATGTTGATTTAGGAATTTATAGTTCAAATTGATCCAACAAAAACTGTAGCACTGAAAAAAAGCCAAAAGAATACTGACTGCCATGTAATTTTACAAGACCACCAGGTTGAAGTTGTTGACCAGTTCAGTTACCTGGGGAGCATAATTGTTAGTAACAATAGATGCGAATTAGAAATAATGAACAGAGTAACCAAAGGAGCCAACATCTACAGTACCGTGCAGGGCTTACTATGGGAAATGAAAGTTCCCAAAAGAACAAAAATTGCGTTGCACAAATCATACCTTATTCCTCTTCTCACATATGCTTTGGAAACATGCACACCAACATCAAAGAACCTTAGCAAGATCCAAGCCAGTGAAATGAAGTTTCTTAGAACTGCCCTCCAGAAAACGAGACTTGGTCGTATAAAAATGATGAGATTAGATCAAACCTAGAGTTAATGGAATCCATCGAATAGATACTTAGGTCATCTGGACATAAATGGTTTGGGCATGTTAAAGGAATGAGGGGTACAAGACAACCGAAAGCTTATTTGGAAAAAAAAAGGATAATGGGAAAAAGACCAGTGGGAAGACCAAGATGAAGGTGGATAGGCCAACTGAAGAGGCTGGAATCGGGAATCTTTTGTGGACAGGGAAACTTTTCTAGACAGGAGACACTGGAAGACAATTGTTTATTACCACCAAAACGGAAGCACATGAAGGCTCATCAACCACACCTGGGAAACTGGAGATGGTCCCCAACGATAATGATGCTGATGTCTTCTAGTTTTATTGGATCTTACTCTTCTTAACCAATTTTAAAATATTATAATTTTTACTTTTAGGTCAACTTCTGTATAATCTACAGTTAATACTGCACTACATATCAAGATTATTTTAAGCTCTTGCCAGGGGTATCTCGCCATCAGCTGATAGCAGTGTTTGATTTGTCACATGCCATACACCAAGGAGTACACATCTCAACTCCTGCTGCAAGTATAGATAACAGAGCATCTCTCTACCACAAACCAGTTATTCCAACCCATAACACTAACTGCGAGTCAACCTAAAACTAATATTTAAGCCACACAGCACGTGAGATACACATGTCTTACAGCTTGACTATCCCATGTATTTCAATATTTCTGAAGAAACTAAAAGCAGTGTTTCATTAAAAACGCTTCATTATTGTTTCAAACAAACAACCATTTCCTCTGTGCAATTAATAATTCTTAGTTGATGCAATAAATTTTTGGCTTCCAGAAATAAAGTTGAGGGCAGTTATCAACTGAATTCATTATTCAAATCCTCAACACACACACACACACACACACACATACACCAATCAATTCAAATGCAGTTTGGGAAGTTTATACTTTACTAAAACCTTAACTCAATACCTCATAATAGTACTTCACTTCGAACACACAGTACTACACAAATAGCTACGAACTGTGTTCTCTACCTAAAAATATAATAAACCTGAAAGCAACTTTTAATACAATTTAATTGTGATGGAGTGCACACTCTGGCGATAATTTTTCTACACGTCCATTCCTTCCCCCTCCCCCCCCCCCTTTCCTGTACCAACCTAGTTTTGCCCTATACGAATTTCAGCTTTAAATTCTTTCGGTGTTTTTTGGTAAATTATTCAGAATTTCTCTTGGCAATTTACTCAAATCCCAGACCCCCTTACCCATAAAAGAAAACTTTCCCACACCCTTAAGCCACAAATCGAGTGCCAGATTGTGGTCATGGTCATATTTTCGTTTCCATGCAACTCTCTTTAATTCTTCCACCAATATCCTTCCACGTCTCATCACCAATATACGCCTTGTACACTCCCATGACCCTCCTCACCCCCCTGTCTTCTAATGAATCCCATCACAGATCTTTCGTCATATCCGTTACCGATTGTGTTCTGCGGTAATTTCGAAAGACAAATCTGGCAGCCCTTTTTTGCACTCCTGTATTTGATACCCAAAATGTAGGTCCCATTCTACACCACCATATTCAAGCAAGTTTTACAACCTTTTTCCCTTACTGCTCTGGTACATCCCCTCATGATTCTCTCCAACAAGTGAATGATGTTGAAAGCTTTTCCTACCACTTATCCGATGTGTCCTTCCCAGTTGAGTTTGTTATGAAATGTATGTTGCAGGAAGGTACTTACTTTTCAAGACTTCAACAAGCAATTCCTTCCCAACTTGTAACCATAATCAACCTTTAGTTTTTTTATCTGTATACCTAATAAGCTGATTCTACTTTGCATTTATCTTTTCCCATCTTGACCTACCCATTTAAATCACCCTGCACCTGTTCACAGTCCTTTCCCATTTTGACCCTATTATATAACATTATGTCATAATACGAGGGCTATCCAGAAAGTAGATTACGTTTTCATCTGTGTCCGCTAAGGGCGGGGCTAGCGCGGCCATCTTGGGGTCAGAGCGTTGCGCAGCTCAGTCGGCATCTAGCCGTGCTAGTGAGAGGTTCGTGCTATGCTCCGTTCAGATACTGTGACGGTTTGAAATGTCTGCGTTAATTGAAAATCCCGCGAGCTGCGTGCAGTAATAAGGTTTCTAACTGCAAAAAACTGTAAACCGATGGAAATCTATCGGCAGCTTTGTGAAGTGTATGGGGACAACATTATCACTGAAGGTGGAGTGCGTCAGTGGGTCATAAGATTTAAAAATGGCCGAACCAATGTTCACGACGAAGATCGAAGTGGGAGACCCAGCATAGTGACTGCCGAACTTGTCGAAAAAGTCGATGCTAAAGTCTGTGAAAATCGAAAGTTCACAATAACGGAACTTTCTTTGAGTTTTCCCACAAATTTCGCGAAGTTTGTTGCATGAAATCATCAGCGAAAAGCTTGGTTACCACAAGTTTTGTGCAAGAAGGATTCCAAAAATCTTGACAGAGGACCACAAAAATCAGCGAATGGCTGCAGCGTTGAACTTTTTGGATGCTTACCATAAGGATGGTGACTCTTTACTCGATCGCATCGTTACTGGTGACGAAACATGGGTGAAACACGTGAACTGTGAAACAAAATTGCAATCGATGCAGTGGGGGCACACAAGTTCTCCCCAAAAACCCAAGAAATGCATGCAAACAATGTCGGCAAGGAAGATGATGGCGACTGTTTTTTGGGACAGAAAAGGTGTGATTTTGGTGGACTTCCTGGAAAGAGGCATGACAATAAACTCTCAAAGGTATTGCCAAACTCTCCAAAAACTCAGAAGAACAATTCAAAACAAGCGCAGAGGAATGTTGAGCTCTAAGATCTTGTTGATTCATGACAACGCCCGGCCCCACACGGCAAATGTCACTCGTGAAGTTCTTGAATCTTTTAAGTGGGAGTCGTTTCCTCATCCGCTGTACAGTCCCGACCTGGCACCGAGCGACTTCCACCTATTCCCAGCAATGAAGAAGTGGCTGGCTATGCAGCGTTTTGATGACGACGCACAGCTGCAAGAAGAGGTAACGAAGTGGTTGAAGGCGCAGGCAGCCGAATTTTTTGACGAAGGAATTTCCAAGCTCGTACATCGCTACGATAAATGCCTTAATTTGCATGGTGACTATGTAGAAAAGTAGTATTTGAGTGTGGCTTTCATCTGTATATAATAAAATTTGTTTCCTATACTTTGTTTATTTTTTATTCCAAAACGTAATCTACTTTCTGGATAGCCCTCGTATTATTATAGGTTTGAAGGGGACTTAAAGATACTTGTAAATAAATTAAACATCATTAATCAAAAATGAGAGAGAATATTATAACCCTCTAGAACACTAAAAAGTTCACTATTCATAATAATGATAAAGATCAAATGATACTAAATAATTACCATGGTAATAACTACTGGGTCAATCTCTCTGCAAAGCTTACATATTTTCCCCACCCTACTATGAGAATAAACTAGACAACGATCCAATCCAAAATAAAGTAATATCATAAAAAATTATACGCTATAAAACTCACATCCACAAGTGGGAAATCCTTCCTCTGTTCCTTAGGCACAAAATGCTCAACTTCTTGAATCTTCATCCAGCCCCAGTGCAGTCCTGCTATAGATGGAATCATCACAATGAATACTAAATTACGGTTGACGAAAGCACGCAATTTTGGGTTAGACAACATACCTGCAAAAAAATAAAATAAAAGAAGTATTATATTAATAACTGTTTATTCCCATAATTCAACTTTTGCATTAAGACTGTGGTCATGGTTACATCTTCCATTTTCCTACAAAAACTAATTACTCAACAAATGTCAATCCAGGCCTTATCATTAAAGTACAGCCTTTTAGCACTTCACACTCCTTTTGAGTATCTCCTAGCTTCTATAGATTCGCAAGCCAGTTCCTTTATCATATCACTAACTGATTGTGTTCTGAAAACAAACTCTGATGTCCTTCTCTCCACCTGCTCCTAATTTTGTATTTATTACTCGAAACATGGAACTGCTACTGTCCCTCTCTACTCGAGCAAGGACATAGCTGCGGTTTTGTTTGTATCCAGCATCCCCAACTTCCTTCCACCCTCTCTGATAGATGCACCATTATTATGTATCACCTGCCAATAAGACCTGTCAGAATCAGTTTCTTATAACGTGATATGTGACAACAAACATTTTATACTTTCAACCAGTGGCGGTTCGTGGTTTTTATAGTGGGGAAGGCTGTGAATTCATGCGCTTATTTCATCTAATCGTTCGTCAAATTCTTGCTAGATGGTGAAACTTATATCACCGTATTCTAGTGCACTCTAGTGGAATGTTTACAAACGTATTGTGCCAACACTATGGTTGATACAATGGCCAATGCCTGAAACATAAAAGTATCTTTTACATTGTCAAAACATAAATATTTAACGTCGATTAATGATGACTGAAAGCATTAACTGGAGATACAGAGACAGAGATTCGAGAGTGGAAGTTCAACCACTCTGCTGATTTCCCTACGTTGTAACTAGCGTTACAATAAAAACATGAGGGGTTTGGTACAACTGCCATAGGCTCTGCAAGCTGCGCTTACTGCAATCCCATACAAGCTATACTCCATAAAAGCCACGCCCCCCCATCCTCTGCTATATCAATGTAACAGCGTTCCAAATGCACAGCCTTAAAAATACTACCCATTTGCGAAACAGTCTTTTATATCAACACTCAACAGTTCTAAAAACATTGACTGTCAGTGGTTAAACATGTGAGGAAAATTGTCGAAATGATTTCTGTTAATTTAAATTGTCTATTACTCTATTTAAGAAGATATTTTAATATATCTTTTTGGGCGGCTTCGCCTCAGAGCCTTTAACGATGGGCCGCTACTGCTTTCAACTAATAATTTCACCTCCTCTGCATAGTCATTCAATCACTTTATTTTCCTACTGGCATACTTAATAAGCTGACTCCTTTGGGCATTTGTCTTCATCCCATAACGATCAAACCAACTAGTTCCTATCCATATGACTTGTTAAATGTTCATAATTCGCCACTCATCTTCATCCTATTTGACAAAATTGTGTCATCAGCAAAAAAACTGAAATTCTGAATATAAACAAACATTCACAATAAGAATAAACAGTAATGGTGCAATGTGGAACTCCTGTTCTAACATCTTTTGATACAGCATTTCCTATCTCTTAAGAACCCCTCCATCAAACCAAAAAGTCATTATTAATCCCAACCATTACAAACTTATTTATTAATACTTTATGGCCTTAAAAAGATTCAGTACTCTACTATCAACTCAACTCCCTATTTTCTCTTACATATTAAATATCTTACATGTAGCTCTCAAATATTCACATGAATCCATGTTGTTGATTACAGAAATATATATATATATGTCATAATTTAAGCAATTAACAAATATGATTAAATTTTACCAAGCAGATCTGAAAGGTAGAACGGTTTTTGTGTCAATATCCCTTGATAATCTAACCAAATAAAATCACCAACGTAATAAATACGTGAAACTGTTAAAAATCTAGCTACAAAGTGTTTATAAGTATGCCACTGGACTGTGTTGTGAAAACACAGCACAATCCGGCAGTACATCAGTGCAGACGTCATTGCAATTATACGCCGGGAAACTCTACGTTCTTACAAAATCTAGCAGCTACTGAAAACAAACAATGGTCATGATTATAAATGGGTGAATATAAAAATAAAAAGAACACTTTACTTGATCATCTTACATATAAGGAACCAAGTGAGAAATGGCAATTTATTTTTAACGAGAGCAAGCAACCAAAAAATTATTTTCTAAACCACTCGAAAAGCATTGACTCAACCTGAATATATAAATAAATTTTCTGTACAAAACATTTTTATGCTTTTATGTTTTGAGAGTGACTTTAAAACGTAGCATCAAATTTAACGTGCTTCCCAGGTGGGAGGTCAGAACAGTTTATACAGCCGACACACCGGGAAAGTTATATATATTCTGTTTCTGCCACAGAATGTCGTGGCAATGCATTCTGTACAACATCAGTACACTATCAATCAAAGAACATACGGTCATCTTTCACATTTGTTGGACAATCTGTGATTACCACTGAACAGCACACCAGCAGTGACAAATGACTGCTCATTTAAAACAAAGGATTATTGGTCCTACTGAAGTTTACAATATGTGCAGTACTGTTTACTTACACATACATAATAGGAATGTAGGACATTTCTATGATTAATTCTTAAGTAAAAAGAGTAGTGATTTTACATTTGGGGGAGGGGAGGGGTGGGGATGGAAACAAAATGAAAATAGGCTGATATAATCCCTGGACCAATAATATTCACAGTATTAGAGATTGCATGCAAAAATACCATGTTTTTAGTATTTTTTTTGTCTGCTGTACTGGCTGATGTGAAGAATTATTTTTGGTCATTAATGGCAAAGAAAGAAGTTTTGACAGTATCGTATGCATTAGTATGACTGAATAGTTTACCAAAGTGATCAACAGAACAAAAAAAAAAAAAACAGTAGCCTACTCAGCATAACCATTATCATACCTATATCTTGAAATGTACTCAAGGGAGTAAAGGAGATTTTATGTTATCTTCACCAGGTTCCTTAATCAATGAGTGATACAGTGAGACTCTATAACAACAAAAACACTGAAAGAATTAAAATTAAAATTTGTAAAACAATGGTGAAATTGCACTCAAAGAATTGTAGACTAAGAACAAGAAATGGAAAAATAGGTGTGTAGGGAAATTACGACCAGATCATATGTTCAATCAAAATTAATATAGGAACCTAATGAATCAAACACTAAGGATGTCAACTATATTTATATTTAAATTCCCTTTATGACATTATAAACAAGCAACTGGAGGCATATATAGATACCGTAAAGTAATAATTAGGATATTGTAGGAAAAGAGGTGTATGAACTGTTGATTTAATTTAATTGCAATGGAGCACACGCTCCGGTGGCAATTTCCCTACACACCCAACTTCCTCCTATCCTACACTCACCTACATTTGCCCTCTACAAATTTTAACTTTAAATTCTTTTAACGTTTTCGGTAGGTTATTCATCATTCCCCTTGGTAACTCATTCCAATCCCTGACACCCTTACCTAAAAAAGAAAATCTTCCCACACCCTTGTGCTTGAAATCGAGTGCCAGCTTGTGGTCATGGTCATCTTTTACCTTCCATGAACTACTTTTCATACCTAACTGCAATATCTTTCCATGCCTCATCGCCAGTATACGCCCTGTACACTCCCATGACCCTCCTCATCCTCCTCCTGTCTTGCAATGAATCCCATTCCAGCTCCTTTATCATATCTGTCACTGATTGCATTCTGCGATAATTTCCAGAAACAAATCTAGCAGCCCTTCTTTGCACCTTCTCCAACTCCTGTATTTGATACTCAAAATGTGGGTCCCATACTACACTACCATATTCGAGCAATGGTCTTACCAAAGTTTTGTAAACCAATTCCTTTACTTCTCTCGTGCATCCTCTCATCACTCTCTCCAACAAGTGCAGAATTTTGAAACCTTTTCCTACCACCTGTCCTATGTGTCCTGCCCAGTTAAGCTTGTTATCAAATGTAATGCCAAGATATTTACATTTCAAGTCTTCAGTAAGCAATTCTTTCCCCACCTTATATTCATAATTTACCTTTTGTTTTT
Source organism: Vandiemenella viatica (assembly GCA_031002005.1). Lineage (NCBI taxonomy): Eukaryota > Metazoa > Arthropoda > Insecta > Orthoptera > Morabidae > Vandiemenella > Vandiemenella viatica. The sequence continues at coordinate 144,676,707 of JARYHS010008075.1, forward strand.
TATTTGTGTATCTAATTAGCTGACTCTTCTTTGCATTTATCTTCATCCCATGTTTACCAACCCAACTAGATATCCTGTCCAGATCACCCTGCAACTGTTTACAGTCCTCTATCGTTTTGATCCTTTTATACAGCATTATGTCATCTGCAAACAATCTAATTTCAGATAGTAAACAATCAACACAATTATTCATTAGAATAATGAATAGCAATGGTCCCAATACGCTACCCTGCGGCACTCCCATTTTTACTTCCACTTCCTTTGATACCGCATTTCCCACCCTAACATTCTGTTTTCTACCTTTTAAAAATTCTTCTACCCAGCAAATCACTTTCTCATCCACTCCAATAGGTTTTACCTTATTTACTACCATTTTATGGCTTACTCTGTCAAACGCCTTTGAAAGATCCAGTGCTACACTATCAATTTGGCCTCCCTTGTCCATTTCATCTGAAATATCTTGCATATATCCCACCAACTGAGATTCGCATGAATATCCTAGCCTGAACCCATGTTGCCTACTTGAAAACCACTTACGTTCCACACATACATTTCTGATGTGGTTGCATATCAATCTTTCCATTAATTTACCTACCACTGAAGTCAAACTGATTGGCCTGTAATTTTCGACTCTATTTCTCACCCCTCCTTTATGTACCGGTACTACTATCGCACTTTTCCAGTCTTGTGGTAAGCAGCAAGTATCCAGACTCAATTTAAATAATATTTCAAGATAAGGTACAATGTCACATCCGACTATCTTAAAGATATCTGTAGTAATATTATCTGCACCAGCCCCCTTATGTTTTTTTCAGCTTTCTTATTTCCTTCATGATTTCTTCAGGATGAATTTCAAATCTTTTAGTATCTTCATTTCTAATCGTATTGTTAAGCTCGTTCTCCGAATTAGACCTTCCCGTTTCTGATTCATTGTCCCTAATGCTCTCACTAAACCAGTTATTTAAAATCTCTGCCTTTTTCAAATCCTCAGTAACTACTTCTCCATCCTTATCTATGAGCATCTCTACATCCTCCCTTCCCCTCAGTTTCCTGATATAGCCATAGAAATTTCGAGATGCATCAGTCAGTGGTCCTCCTGCACTGACAATACTCTTCATAAACCCATCTTTAGCAACTTTCTTTGCTGTTATTAAGTCCTTGTTTAGTTGTTTTAAATATTCCCTACTACCCTGCTGCCTCTTAACTCTGTTATGTTCTCTTCGTACCAACCTCTTTAACCTCCTCACTTCCCTATTATAGTACACAGGTTCTCTACTTCTCTTTATATTCTGCTTTGGAATGAATTTTTCTTCCCTCTTTCTTATTATCTCCTTGAACTCTTCCCACCTTGACTCTACTGTACTTGTGCCTTCCTTCCATTTGCTGAAACGTTCTCTGAAATATCTCTTCAAATTTGAAATCTGTGCCTTTTTATAATTGTACCTATTTCCCCCTTCAGTTTTTGCTGCTGGTTCACTGAATCCTCTAATATCCATCAGAACTTATTCCTTCCGTTACTTGACACCCCACGAGGTTATCATCGGGCTTTATTAGGAATATATCCAAAATATTTTGCCCCCTAGTGTTTTGCTCTCACTTGTGTAAATCCTCCTTCCCTTACTAAGGTATTTGCAAATCTTTGTTCCCGTGTGTTATTAATCTTATTTCCTTCCCAGTTTACACCTGGTAAATTTAAATCCCCACCAATAATGACCATTCTATTCTCACCTCTGAAATCTGAGTCTGATTTTAATTTCTCCCCAAGAGCCTCATCTTCATCTGTCATTCTTTCCACTGCGGTAAGCAGCCAACACCCCGATTTTTTCTTTTTTATTACCCCAGAAATCTACCCCAAGTAACTCATGGTCTTGATCTATGAATGCCAGTGAACTGTGGTAGTTTTTGCTAACTAGTATGAAGACTCCTCCACCAATTGCTCCTCTATCTCTGCGGTACACTCTGTAACCATCAGGAAAAACCTCACTGTCTAGTACTTCTTCTTTTAACCAACTCTCTACCCCAATTATTATTTGTGGTTCGTGTATCTCTATTAAGTTTGCAAATTCGATTACTTTGTTCATTATACTTCTACAGTTTACCATTAACACCCTTATTACCGGCTTTATATTTTCAGCATTTATCTCCTCTTTCCCAGATTTACCCCAGCCAGTTATTGTTTTCAGCCTTCATTATTTCTTTAACATCTATGATCGTTCTCGTCGTGGATCTACAATCAGTATCACTTTGATAATCTATTTCCATCCCTTTCACAAGCAGCCCTAACTAAAAAACGCACAGTCCTGACCCCATCATCACTGGAAATGGGCTCCCTCACTGCTTTAGCTAACAACTCAGAAAGTACTCCCTTCCCCTTCTATTTAGGTGTAGGCCATGCCTAGTGAAACCCCACCTACCAATGGTGTTCACAGGCACAACCCCCAACACAGAACTAATGCCTTTCCCAAGTAGCACTTCCGTCCACATTAACCCGCCTCACAGCATAGTTCAATTGTGGCCGGTCATGGCGACTTAGGACCTGCATGAGCTCCACCATGGTATGCTGTGCCTCCTTCACCACCTTCCTCAGGTCACTCTCTATACTATAACTCGCGTTTCTGTCAATACTATTCCCCGCCCCTCAGAGAAAAAGACCAAGAAATACAAACATGTGAACTCCAGTATGTGATTACACCCATGATCTTAAGACTCGGTTATGCATAGAGAGAATAAAACAGCATGGTAAGTTGACACAGCACAAATTTCCCAATACATTAAGTTTGTGTTATAAATAAATGAAAAGTAATAAGCTGCTGAAATCAGTTACTTATGTAATTCGATAGAATTTTTTTATTTAATGATGATTCTTTGCATCAGATCGTAAAACTGCATGTGTTAAAAATTAAGTATGCTGTATTAAGAAATACAATTGAATAAAATATTATAGGCCTACTTTATCGCAGAAACGGAACACAGAGACCGCACAAATTATTTACCACCAAGAATCAGCCGTCGCAATCACAATAACGTAACACAATTATTTGCTAATGATTTTACTCCAGAAAATGAGAACATGTGGTCAAATGCATAGTGCTATACATAACGACACTAACATGCGAAATATTGAATGTATTAATTAATGCTCGAGTAGCAACATTAGCAGCGTGAGGAGAGTAGTTAGGATAAAATGCAGGCTGGACCAGACTGACAACTGAAACTGATCGAATTTATTCCGCGAGTCAGTGACTGTGTTTATTGCGCGCGTTTTAGTCCAATTACAGTTCATACTGGAGGATGTAAATGAAATTATATGTGATAATTTGTGCTACGCTAATTAGGAAATCTGATTTAGAAAATGTTTCTAACACTGGAAATGTAGTTCCGATGCATCTAACGCGTAAGGAGAGTCCGTATCGTTTGATTTTGTAGCTGCAATATTAGCGAAGATAGAAGTTAGGTTGAAATGAAGCCTGTACCAGACTGTTCTTGTTAACATAATAAGGTAGGAGGAATTTAGTTGTCATTATTTATAAATAATTTTATTTCATAAGCACCGTGTCAGTGATGACATGTATCGCGATATAAACTACTCCCACCTCCTCTTGTAGAATTTCAGCTCAAAAGAACAATTCCTTGTGGATTTAGCACTATTGCACCATAGCCTTATTTTTCAATATCAAATAATTCATTCTCATTTCTTTTCTTGATACTCGTTCCCTCTTTCAAATTCGTTACTTCAAACACTATTTGTAAATTATATACATGACCTTGTTTACATATGTCAAAGCGAGGGTATAGTTTCACCAAACCAGAAACAATCCAACCTACGGTATTTGCAAGTATATATTTATAAGACAAAAATAAATCCAATTTAATTTAATATTTACTTAATGACTGATCCCTTCACGAATTTAACTTGTAAATTTAACAACTCAATAGCACAAATGAAAAAACCAAACAATTAAGTTACTGTGTTCATGAGATTAAACATCTCTGACCGGAGATATGTATATAGCAACTAACTGTACATTGGTGTTATATTTATTTATTTATTGGTTTCTAGTCACAAGTCCATTACACCAGCCCACCTATTACATTTTAGGCTAAATGTACCTATAATGCAACTTTGCTATGTGGCAAAGTTGCATTATAGGTACATTTAATCTCAGGGCGGCGGTGACACAGGGCCCGGTGAAACCATGGAGGAAGGAATTATAATGGAGGAGAAGTGACGTTAAATCGGTGAAGCAAGCACTAAACTCTCCCGCATGGTGGCAGCACCGGCAGCGACCATATGGCGCTTCCCAACAATTAAGGTGTTCACATTGTGGTAGATGCAGTGATTATTTCATTTAGTATTGTGTATAAGTGTTTAAAAATGCTAGCTTGTGTTGCGTACGGTTGCACAAATAGGCCAGACAGGAAAGAACCTGGAATATCATTTCATTAAGTAAGTTGAATTGTAATTATCGTTGTTGAAGTGAGCGGTAGACACCGCAAACTTTGCAGCACGTCTATAAATATTTAGTCATAGCTCTCAATGGGATGACTTTGTTCTCAAATTTTTCTTGGTGTAGTGTAGAAAATCAGCAAACTTGCTATTTTGCACATAATAGACTAGCATTATTTTTTAACGAGTGTTTAAAATGAGATTTAAAGGGGCGTGTTTTACTTCGCGATTCAGTGAATTTACTATTACGATTTCTTTCGTCACGTTGCTGATTATACTGACAATGGATGATGAAATTAACTGTTATGTGAGAAGCTGTGAGTTTTATTAATTTTTTAAATAGCTATTTCAGGCCATTGACTTAGGTTATTTTTAAAGCTTCATATAAGACTTGTTTCTGTTTGTAAATACGTCTATACCTATTTTTACCGATTTTGAAATCTTTCTCATCTATTTATGTCGAAACAGGTTCATGCAGAAATAAAAATGGGCTTCATAAATAAAGAAGTTATTGGCCTTTGAACAAAATCAATTTGGGGAATGTGTTTCTAATTTAGTCTCTTTTTTTTTGTACAACATTCTCCCCCCCCCCCCCCCCCGTATCTAAATCTAACTGAGAGATAATTTTTTTACAATTGTCCTAATAAGTAGGGCTGTGAAATTAGACAACACATCTTGATCAAGAGAATGTTCATTAAGGTGACTGAATAAACATTTTATTTCTGGTACCAGCCTACAAAATGTCTGGGTTGCTCATCCCTAGAGTGGGTCCTCTTACTTTTTTCTGGTCTAGGACACATTTCAGACTAACCACAAGTGGTAGTAATAAAACTGAAATATCCATTCTGCATGTCAACCATGTAATCATTGTGGCGTTGACAGAATTAATTTTTGGTCCAGCCTGCATCCAAACCTAAACCCCTCAATTTGGATGTTGTATATCCCCCACACTAAGCAAGATATCGAAAACATTTATTCCTTATTATCGAGTTTTTTCGTCGTGTTACATAAGAATCCATCATTAAATTTGACTTTTGCGAAATTTTTCTTCTGTATTTCAACTCAAGACACCTCACTTTTGAGACAGTATATCTCGAGAACTAGGTGAAATATCGAAAAATTTTACTCTTTATTTTTTATTTGTCTCGTCTTTTTAAATAAAAATGCATCATAAAATTTGACTTTGAATAATTTTTTCTTCTGAATTTCAACCAAAACCATTTCACATTTGAGACAGAATATCTCGAAAACTAAGCAGGATATCAAAAAATTTTATTCTTCATTTTTTATTTGTCTCATCGAGTTACATAATAATCCATCACCAGATTGCGGCGTCACGTTTATCCTAGAATCCCCTTGAGGTGTTTGTTACATATTCCCCGTGTTTGTTGGGAAGCGGTCAAGCCCCCACCACTCCGGCCATGCCCCCCCACTCCTCCGCCGGCCTGCTTCACTCCCATGCGTGGTAAAGGTCTCTTGCGTCGTCTCCATATTATTCCTTCCTCCATGGGTGAAACATGTGTTTAACAATACCACCATTATGTTTTCTGTGGACTGTACGTGTTTGCACGTGGCGCTATCTCTTGGTGGTATTGTTAAACACATGTTTCACCGCCGCCCTGAGATTAAATGTACCTATAATGCAACTTTGCCTAAAATATTACATATTGACTTATGTAAATTTTTCACATTTCTTATATTACACAATGTTTTGGTATGTTTGTCCTTTTGCTTGGATTAGTCATGGGATTAGTCTCGCCTAGATGTTAATTTGAGCATCGCGTAAGAAGTTTATCAGAGCTCTGTATATCTTCGGTTGACCCGACGCAAGGAGGGTAGGAATCGTTGTTGGGAGAGGTACCTGTAGCGCTAATAGCTTAGTTAGCAGATTTTTGCTATGGGTCGCGTATTTACTGCATCCTAGGAATATGTGATTTAAATCCGTGGAGGAAGGAAATATATGGAGACGACGCAAGAGACCTTCACCACGCATTGAAGTGAAGCTGGGCGGAGGAGGAGTGGGGGGGCATGGCCGGAGTGGAGGGGGCATGTCCGCTTCCATACAGACACGGGGAATATGTACAAAAACCTCAAGGGGACTCTAGGATAAACGTGACGCCGATATCTGGTGATGGATTATTATGTAACTCGATATGACAAATAAAAAATGTAGAATAAAATTTTTTGATATTCTGCATAGTTTTCGAGATATTCTGTCCCAAATGTGAAATGGTTTTGGTTGAAATTCAGAAGAAAAAATTGGTTAAAGTCAAATTTGATGATGGATTCTTATTTAAAAAGACGAGATAAATGAAAAATTAAGAATAAAAATTTTCGATATCTCACCTAGTTCTAGAGATATACTGTATCAAAAGTGAGGTTTCTTGAGTTGAAATGGAGAAGAAAAATTTCGCAAAAGTCAAATTTAATGATCGATTCTTATGTAACACGACGAGACAAATCGAAAATAAAGAATAAAAATTTTCGATATCTTGCTTAGTTTTCGGGATATACTGGGAACATCGCAATGTTTGGAAGCGCAATACCGCTGCTGCCGCCATGCGGGAGAGTTTAGAGCCTGCTTCACCGATTTAACGTCACTTCTCCTCCATATATTTCCTTCCTCCATGTTTAAATAATGGAGGAAGGAATACATGGAGACGAGATAACGCGAAATCCGTGAAACCTCGTGAAAAAACTGTGCCTGCGCGGCGGACATCATAGGAGTACCAAAACATTGGGCTGTTTGCACTGTGTCAGCTGCTGAGAATATTTCATTTTCTAATATTCTAAAGTTTTCTATAATGCCAAGTTGTGATGCATATGGTTGCACAAACAGACGAGATAGGAAAAAACCTGGAATAGCGTTTCATAAGTAAGTCACATTGTAATTATCGTTCTTGAAGTATCTGACAGGCAACCGCAACATTAGTACCATTCGCTATAAATTTATTCATTGCTCTCAATAGGATCATATTATTCTCAAATTTTTGTTGGTGTAGTGTAGACAATTAGCATATGTTACTATTTTGCACCTGAAAAGCTAGCCTTATTGTAGACAAATGTTGGAAATTTAATTTAAACGGGTGATGTTTACATCGCGACACAGTGAATATGGTATTCTGCATGCATTACTCACGTTTAAGTTTACGCTGAAATTGCACGATGAAATTAATCGTGATAATTTGTGCTGTGCGAACTACTAAACGTGATGAAATAAACTTTGTTGACGGAAATGTAGTTCGCGATGCATTTCTTGTGTTTAGATGTGTCTACATAGTTTGGTTTTGTAGCGGCAATATTAATGGAAATGTTGGCAGGTTTGAAATGCGGTGTATACCTGAAGAGAACAAACAATTTATTTATTATTAGCTGTTAGCTTCTGATTTTTGAATGTACTGATTTTTCAAGCAAAATTATATAGGCCACTACCAGTACAATATCTTCTAAGTAAGCTGAGAAACTATGAGGTTTTATGAAGTATTAATTTTTTTTAAAGCTCTAAACATTGACTTATGCTTTTTTTAAATTTCAGATATGACTTGTTTCTATTTGTAAATATGTCTACAAGTATATTTCTAGATTTTGAAATCTTCCTTGTCAATTACTGAAATAGAATGTGAAAATATAACCTATTTGAACATCAACTAACATTTAAGGACTGTAGAAAGAAACAGTTTGTTATTCAAGTTAAAAAGGATTACCTGCTTATTAAGTTACGTCCGAATTCATCATCAAATATGGATATGGCGATAGTGTTTTTCTGGTCCAGGTAGCATTTCAACTTAACCACGTCAATTTTAAGGTACAATATCTCGAGAACTAAGCGAGATATCAAAAAATTTTATTCTTTACTTTCAGTTTCCCTCATCGAGTTACATAAGAATTCGTCATCAAATTGAGGCGCCACGGTTATCGTTGAATCCCCTCATAACCTAACAACCTCACTTTTGAGACAGTATATCTCGCGAACTAAGCGAGATATCGAAAAATTTTATTCTTTATTTTCGATTTGTATCGTCGTGTTACATAAGAATCTATCACCAAATTTGACTTTGGGGACACGTTTCTTCTGAATTTCAACCAGTAAACTCCACTCTTTTGAGACAGTATATCTTGAGAACTAAGCACGATATCAAAAAATTTTATTCTTCATTTTTGATGTGTCTCGTCGAGTTACATAATAATCCATCATCAAATTGCGGTGCCACGGTTGTCTTATGATTCCCTTGAGGTTTTTGTGCATATTTCCGTGTTTCTCTGGTCAAGCAATATGGCGGCCTCCCCTCCCCACTTGTCTCCATGGAGGAAGGAATTATATGGAGGAGAAGTGACGTTAAATCGGTGAAGCAAGCACTAAACTCTCCCGCATGGTGGCAGCACCGGCAGCGACCATATGGCGCTTCCCAACAATTAAGGTGTTCACATTGTGGTAGATGCAGTGATTATTTCATTTAGTATTGTGTATAAGTGTTTAAAAATGCCAGCTTGTGTTGCGTACGGTTGCACAAATAGGCCAGACAGGAAAGAACCTGGAATATCATTTCATAAGTAAGTTGAATTGTAATTATCGTTGTTGAAGTGAGTGGCAGACACCGCAAACTTTGCAGCACGTCTATAAATATTTAGTCATAGCTCTCAATGGGATGACTTTGTTATCAAATTTTTCTTGGTGTAGTGTAGAAAATCAGCAAACTTGCTATTTTGCACATAATAGACTAGCATTATTTTCTAACGAGTGTTTAAAATGAGATTTAAAGGGGCGTGTTTTACTTCGCGATTCAGTGAATTTACTATTACGATTTCTTTCGTCACGTTGCTGATTATACTGACAATGGATGATGAAATTAACTGTTATGTGAGAAGCTGTGAGTTTTATTAATTTTTTAAATAGCTATTTCAGGCCATTGACTTAGGTTATTTTTAAAGCTTCATATAAGACTTGTTTCTGTTTGTAAATACGTCTATACCTATTTTTTACCGATTTTGAAATCTTTCTCATCTATTTATGTCGAAACAGGTTCATGCAGAAATAAAAATGGGCTTCATAAATAAAGAAGTTATTGGCCTTTGAACAAAATCAATTTGGGGAATGTGTTTCTAATTTAGTCTCTTTTTTTGTACAACATTCTCCCCCCCCGTATCTAAATCTAACTGAGAGATAATTTTTTTACAATTGTCCTAATAAGTAGGGCTGTGAAATTAGACAACACATCTTGATCAAGAGAATGTTCATTAAGGTGACTGAATAAACATTTTATTTCTGGTACCAGCCTACAAAATGTCTGGGTTGCTCATCCCTAGAGTGGGTCCTCTTACTTTTTTTCTGGTCTAGGACACATTTCAGACTAACCACAAGTGGTAGTAATAAAAATGAAATATCCATTCTGCATGTCAACCATGTAATCATTGTGGCTTTGACAGAATTAATTTTTGGTCCAGCCTGCATCCAAACCTAAATGCCTCAATTTGGATGTTGTATATCCCCCAAACTAAGCAAGATATCGAAAAAATTTATTCCTTATTATCGAGTTTTTTCGTCGTGTTACATAAGAATCCATCATTAAATTTGACTTTTGCGAAATTTTTCTTCTGCATTTCAACTCAAGACACCTCACTTTTGAGACAGTATATCTCGAGAACTAGGTGAAATATCGAAAAATTTTACTCTTTATTTTTTATTTGTCTCGTCTTTTTAAATAAAAATTCATCATAAAATTTGACTTTGAATAATTTTTTCTTCTGAATTTCAACCAAAACCATTTCACATTTGAGACAGAATATCTCGAAAACTAAGCAGGATATCAAAAAAATTGTATTCTTCATTTTTTATTTGTCTCATCGAGTTACATAATAATCAAACACCAGATTGCGGCGTCACGTTTATCCTAGAGTCCCCTTGAGGTGTTTGTACATATTCCCCGTGTTTGTTGGGAAGCGGTCAAGCCCCCACCACTCCGGCCATGCCCCCCCACTCCTCCGCCGGCCTGCTTCACTCCCATGCGTGGTAAAGGTCTCTTGCGTCGTCTCCATATTATTCCTTCCTCCATGCTTGTCTCCACCATGGAGGAAGGAATTTCCTCCATGGTCTCCACCCGGTTTCACTCCAATATGTGGCGAAGGTCCCTTGCGTCGTCTCCATATATTCCTTCCTCCATGCTCACAACCATGGAGGAAGGAATTATATGGAGGAGAAGTGACGTTAAATCGGTGTAGCAAGCACTAAACTCTCCCGCATGGTGGCAGCACCGGCAGCGACCATATGGCGCTTCCCAACAATTAAGGTGTTCACATTGTGGTAGATGCAGTGATTATTTCATTTAGTATTGTGTATAAGTGTTTAAAAATGCCAGCTTGTGTTGCGTACGGTTGCACAAATAGGCCAGACAGGAAAGAACCTGGAATATCATTTCATAAGTAAGTTGAATTGTAATTATCGTTGTTGAAGTGAGCGGTAGACACCGCAAACTTTGCAGCACGTCTATAAATATTTAGTCATAGCTCTCAATGGGATGACTTTGTTCTCAAATTTTTCTTGGTGTAGTGTAGAAAATCAGCAAACTTGCTATTTTGCACATAATAGACTAGCATTATTTTTTAACAAGTGTTTAAAATGAGATTTAAAGGGGCGTGTTTTACTTCGCGATTCAGTGAATTTACTATTACGATTTCTTTCGTCACGTTGCTGATTATACTGACAATGGATGATGAAATTAACTGTTATGTGAGAAGCTGTGAGTTTTTTTAATTTTTTAAATAGCTATTTCAGGCCATTGACTTAGGTTATTTTTTAAAGCTTCATATAAGACTTGTTTCTGTTTGTAAATACGTCTATACCTATTTTTACCGATTTTGAAATCTTTCTCATCTATTTATGTCGAAACAGGTTCATGCAGAAATAAAAATGGGCTTCATAAATAAAGAAGTTATTGGCCTTTGAACAAAATCAATTTGGGGAATGTGTTTCTAATTTAGTCTCTTTTTTTTGTACAACATTATCAATGAAATGCACAGACGTTAAATTATTCTTTGCATTGTCTGTAATCTCGCTGGTCTATGTTGTTGTCCGTTCACCGTTGTATTGCGCAATGGCGTGCGAACGTGTAATAAAGAATTGCTGTTCGCAATAACGCGTTCTTTACAGTTTATTTTAGTACGCTTCTGTTCTACGCTATTAACTGCCGAAATATAAGTAATAATAACATTGGTTATGGGCCCAGTTACAGCGCAGAAGTGTTATAAACTGTGAAATTGATTGCGCAATCGTTAAGTTGTAGCGTCGATTCGAAAAAGTTGGCTAAGGATTTTTAGCGTGAAGGTTACGACAGACAAACGTTATTTAATTCAGTTTAAGATGTCTGATCACCGGTCTACGACTATAACCAAACTGAATGGTATAAATTACGCATCATGGAGTTACCAAATGAAAATGGTAATGATGGAAAGTGATTTATGGACAGTTGTTGATCCAGGTGAAGAAGAACCGACTGCCGACGCAGATACAACTGCAAAACGTAATTACGCATCGAGACAAAATAAAGCTTATGCAAAGATCGCACTTTCTGTGTGCGACGAACAGCAGATGCATATTCAGCACTTAACGAATGCTAAGGAAGCATGGAACGAGCTGGAACGGTTGTATGCACCGCGTGACTGCAAATTTCGTATTGTGCAACTCAGTCGAAAATTGTATTCGTTGAAACTGAGTGATTATAATTCAATGGAATTATACTTGGGACAGATAAACAGAACTGTTGCAGATCTTTCTAGTGTTGGCAACGCCATTGCAGATTTAGCTATGACGATTTTGTGCGGACTTTCAGAGGAATGGGGGATTCTATCATTACCGTGGCGCCACAAAATGATGATTGATTCTTATAGAACTCGACAAAACAAATCGAAAATAAAGAATAAAGTTTTTTGATATCTCGCTTGGTTCTCGAGATATCGTATCTCAAAATTGACGTAGTTAGGTTGAAATACGGCCTGGACCAGAAGAAAAATTTCGCTATAGCCAAATTTGATGATGAATTCTTACGTAACTCGATGAGAAAAATGGAAAATAAAGAATAAAGTTTTTTGATATCTCGCGTAGTTCTCGAGATATTATATCTCAAAAGTGATGAGGTTAGGGTGAGATCCGGCCTGGACCAAAAAAAATTTTTTTCACCAAAACCACCATATCTACATGGTAGAAATGCAATATAGGTGTTTTATTTTCTTCCTAGTGATTGTTGTTAGGTTGAAATACGGCCTGGACCAGAAGAAAAAACATCAAAAGCAGAAGGAACTATACCTATGGCTGATTTTTAACATGCTATATCTCAAAAACCAAGCGAGATATCAAAAAATTTTATTCTTTACTTTCGATTTATTTCGTCGAGTTCTGCAAGAATTCATCATCAGATTTTGGCGCCACGGTAATGATAGAACTGCCGAGGAATGGGATTCTGTTGGAACAGCTTTGTGTAACAAACCCGAAAGCAAGTTTAAATGTGCTACAGTGAAAAGACGTCTTCTTGCCGAAGATTCAAGACGACAAGAAAATGATAGCACGAAACAGTCTGCATTACTCGTGAAGAAAGTTAACACGAAAATTATGGACGTCAAATCTAATTGCAAAGATGTCAAATCTAGCAGCGGAGATGGCAAACACTGTAAGAAAGGAACACGAAAAGGCAAAAATGGCAAAGACAAATGCTTTATCTATAAAGAAATCGGTCATTTTGCAAGTGTATGTCGAAAATAAATCGAGCAGTAAACGCTCATTTAGTGCATCGACAACATGTGGATCGGCTATATTGAATAGCGATGTTTGGGTCATAGACTCAGGTGCTACTCATCACACGTCTCCCGAGAAAAAGTATTTTTCTTGGATTAGTAAAAATGTGGCTACCGAAAATGTTGTGACAGCAAATGGCACAACGACACCTACAATTGGAAAAGGTACTGTAAATGCAAAGATTATAGGTAAAAATTACGCAAATAGTGACATACAAATTAAAAACACTCTTTTAGTGCCTGGCATTAGCCATGGAATTTTGTCAGTTAAACAGTTAACTGAAAATAATAAGAAAGTTGTTTTTAATAAAAATGGATGTTGCATTTACGATGACAGTAGAAATTTACTGTTGAAAGCAAGAGAATATGGGTCGCTTGTATGTGGTGAGAACAGAACCTAATGTAAAGAAGAGTGTAGTAAGCTCATTACACTATGAAAATGGAAAGTTAAAAACATTGGATGGCAGTTCTATCATTACCGTGGCGCCAAAATCTGATGATGAATTCTTGCAGAACTCGACGAAATAAATCGAAAATAAAGAATAAAATTTTTTGATATCTCGCTTGGTTTTCGAGATATAGCATGTTAGAAATCAGCCATAGGTATAGTTCCTCCTGCTTTCGATGTTTTTTCTTCTGGTCCAGGCCGTATTTCAACCTAACAACAATCACTAGGAAGAAAATAAAACACCTATAATGCATTTCCACCATGTTGATATGGTGGTTTTAATGAAAATTTTTTTTTTGGTCCAGGCCGAATCTCACCCTAACCTCATCACTTTTGAGATACAATATCTTGAGAACTAAGCGAGATATCAAAAAACTTTTTTCTTTATTTTCCATTTGTCTCATCGAGTTACGTAAGAATTAATCATCAAATTTGGCTACAGCGAAATTTTTCTTCTGGTCCAGGCCGTATTTCAACATAACTACGTCAATTTTGAGATACGATATCTCGAGAACCAAGAGAGATATCAAAAAATTAAAAAAATTATTCTTTATTTTCGATTTGTTTTGTCGAGTTCTATAAGAATCAATCATCATATGGTGGCGCCACGGTAATGATAGAATCCCCCATTGGATTTGTGGCATCAAAGACTAATAATGCACGTTAGCAAGAATCAGATTATAAAAATGGTCAAACCACAGTCTGTAAATGGTTTAAACTGTGAGTTGACAACTCCTACGCCATGTAATGACTGTTTAGCAGGAAAAGCTACAAGACTGCCATTTGTGACACATCCATCAAGCAATTTGAAAAGTGATGGAATAATTTTGAATCTTGTACATGCAGATCGGGGTGTAAGGGTTTGGGAGAGACTATACTAGTCTTTTCCAACCAAATGTCAACCTCTCCTTCACGTGGTGCACCCTGTTTGCACGGACGAGGCTCTGGCGACTGAAAGATTCCCAGTATAAGGAGTCACCCACTGCTTGCCAACGGCCTCTGAAAAGAGGGCGGAAGAGCGGGGAGCGGTTCAGGGCACCCTCTTGCCCTTGGGGTTGGAAACGGCCCCTAAAGGCGGATGAATCAGAAATGATCAACGGCATGGGGATGCAGAAGGCAACGGGAAACCACTGCATTAAAGACCCAAAGGGTATCCCGAGGACATGTAATCCTCTCAAATTATATATATCATGATGGCTTCTTCCTGGGTAAAATATTCCGGAGGTAAAATAGTCCCCCAATCGGATCTCCGGGTGGGGACTGCTCAGGGAGGAGTCATCAGAATGGATAGAAACATTCTACGAGTCGGAGCGTGGAATGTCAGAAGTCTGAATAGGACAGGTAGGTTAGAAAACTTAAAAGGGAGATGCAACAACTTAAGTTAGATGTTGTTGGGATTAGTGAGATTAAATGGAAGGACGCACAGGATTTCTGGTCTGGGGAACACAGGATAATTAGCACACAAGCTGTCAATGGAGTCACTGGTGTAGGATTTGTAATGAACAGGAAAGTAGGGAAACGGGTTAGTTATTATGAACAATTTAGTGACAGGATTATTTTGATGAGGTTAGAAACTAAGCCCGTCCCAACCACATTAGTACAAGTATATATGCCAACGTCACAGGAAGATGACGAAGAAATAGAAAAAATATACGCTGAAATTGAAGAATTAATCCAATATGTGAAAGGGGAGGAAAATCTAATAATCATGGGTGATTGGAATGCAATAGTGGGAGAAGGAAAAGAGGGGAATACTGTAGGAAGTTTTGGTCTAGGAGAAAGAAATGAGCGAGGAAGCAGGTTGCTAGAATTTTGTGAAAGATATAAGCTAGTAGTGGCGAACACACTGTTTAAGAACCACGCAAGAAGAATATACACCTGGAAACGTCCTGGGGATACAGGCAGATATCAGCTAGATTATATAATGGTCAAACAGAGATTCAGGAACCAAGTTCTAGACTGTAAAGCGTACCCAGGAGCAGACATAGACTCGGACCATAATTTGATAGTAATGAAGTGCAGGCTGAAATTCAAGCGAATAAGGAAGCAGCATAAGCAGAACAGACTGGAAGTGAATAAACTGAAAAAATCTAGCACAAGAGAAAAATTTGCAGAAATGGTAGACTTAGGTCTAAGAATTAACTGTGAAAGGAGATCAACCGAGGACGAATGGAGTGCATTAAAGACCGAAATAATGAAAGCTGGCAAAGAAACCTTAGGCTTTAGGGAACAAGCAGCCCGAAAACCTTGGATCA
Source organism: Vandiemenella viatica (assembly GCA_031002005.1). Taxonomy (NCBI): domain Eukaryota; kingdom Metazoa; phylum Arthropoda; class Insecta; order Orthoptera; family Morabidae; genus Vandiemenella; species Vandiemenella viatica. The sequence continues at coordinate 144,692,638 of JARYHS010008075.1, forward strand.
CAGAAGAAATTTTGCAGCTGATTGATCAGAGGAGAAGGTACAAAAATGCTCAGGATGAAGCAGGAAAAGAGCAATACAGGCAATTTAGAAATCAAATAAATAGGAAATGCAAAATAGCAAAAGAAAAATGGCTACAAGAAAAGTGTGAAGAAGTAGAAAAGGAAATGGTCGCAGGAAAAGTAGATGTTGCATATAGAAAGATCAAACAGAATTTTGGAGAAATGAAGAAAAGAGGTATGAACATTAAAGCTGCCGATGGGAAACCTCTGTTAAGGTCAGAAGATAGAGCTAACAGATGGAAGGAATACATTGAGAAACTGTATGTTGGGGACGACTTGAACAATAGTGTATTGGAAAAGGAAGGCGATGTCGACATGGATGACTTAGGAGATCCTGTTTTGAGGACAGAATTTAATAAAGCTCTGAATGACTTGAAAGCAAACAAGGCAGTTGGAATTGATGAGATCCCTGCAGAACTTCTTAAATCCCTAGGAGATGAAGGAATCGAAAGATTATTCAAGCTGATATCAAAAAGTTATGAAACAAGAGAAATTCCAACTGATTTTAATAAAAATATCATCTTCACACTTCCAAAGAAAGCACAAGCCGACAAATGTGAGAATTATCGCACCATTAGTCTAACATCACATGCTTCAAAATTACTGACCAGAATAATATACAGAAGGATGGAAAGGGTAGTAGAAGAGATAGTAGGTGAAGATCAGTTTGGGTTTAGGAAAAATCGCGGCACAAGGGAAGCAATTCTGTCATTAAGATTAATACTTGAAGGGCGGATCAAGAAAAACAAAGATACTTTTATGGCATTTGTTGATTTAGAAAAAGCTTTTGATAATGTTAGGTGGGACAGGATGTTCAAAATTTTAAAGAAGTCAGGTCTAAAGTATCGAGATAGAAGAATACTATAACTATATAAGAATCAAGTGGCTATAATAAAAGTAGAGAATCACGAGAGACATGCATCAGTTAAAAAGGGTGTGAGACAAGGTTGTAGTCTATCCCCGTTAATATTCAACTTGTATGTAGAAGAAGCAATGAAGAAAGTCAAAGAAAAATTTCCATGTGGCATAAGTTTTCAGGGAGAAAAAATCAGTATGCTACGATTTGCTGATGACATTGTCTTGTTAGCAGAGAAGGCTGAGGATATTGAGAAGTTACTGAATGGCATGAACAAAATACTGAAGGAAGATTTTGGACTGAATATAAATCAAAGCAAGACAAAAGTGATGAAATGTAGCCGAAATGATACCGATACTAGTAGATTAAATATAAAAATAGGATCGGATGCAATAGGAGAAGTAAGCGAATTCTGTTACTTGGGAAGTAAAATTACAACCGATGGCCGAAGCAGGAATGATGTTAAAAGCAGAATAGCACTAGCAAAAAGAGCCTTCATGAAAAAGAGAAACCATTTAGTTTCAAATATTGATCTAGGAATTAGAAAGAACTTCTTAAAACTCTATGTGTGGAGCACAGCACTTTACGGTAGCGAAACATGGACTTTAGGAATACCGGAAAGAAAGAAACTTGAAGCATTTGAAATGTTGTGCTACAGAAGAATGCTAAAAATTAGGTGGACAGACAAAGTAAGAAATGAACGAGTTTTAGAAATGATTGGTGAGAAAAGAAGTTTATGGAAGAAGCTTACAGAAAGAAGAGACAGGCTGGTAGGTCATATTTTGAGACATGCTGGATTGGTTAATTTGTTAGTGGAGGGAACAGTTGAAGGTAAGAACTGCAGGGGTAGACAGAGATTAGAATATATGAAGCAGATAATTGAGGACGTGGATTGTAAGGGGTATGTAGAAATGAAGAGGTTAGCACAGGATAGGAAGGGATGGAGGATTGCATCAAACCAGTCTAAAGACTGACGACAGCAAAAAAAAACAAAAACATGCAGATCTCATGGGACCAATAGATGTGAAAAGCTTTGGTGGCAACAGATATGTTCTTAGCATAGTGGATGATGCTAGCAGATATTCTTTCATCAGACTTCTTAAAACAAAGGGAAGTGTACTGGCTGAGTTTAAAGCATGGAAGATCCAGGTTGAAAAACAAACTGGCAAATCTTTAAAGCGAGTTCGAACAGATAATGGACTTGAATTTTGTTCAAAGAATTGGGATATTTTCTACTATTACTATTACAATTACTCCGCGATTCACCAAAAGTGTTTGGCGGAGGGTGCATTGCACCTGTCAGGAAAGGTAATGGTTTGGAAGGGATATACGGGATATGGCAGGAGGCGCCCATGGGCTATTGTGAGGAACCATCCCAGCATTCGCCTGGAGCGATCTAGGGAAACCATGGAAAACCCAGATCAGGATGGCCGGAGTGCTTTATCGGAAGCTACTCCTGTCCGATTTTGTGTTTACTCGCCCGGTAAATCTATTCTATTCCATTCCCTAATCGCTCGTGGAAAAAATGAGTAGAGAAATGAATCGGTTCTGGCCCTGATTTCTCTTATCTTATTTTCGCGGTCATTCCGAGATATGAATGTTGCTGGTAGCAATTTTTTTTAAAATTTTTTTTCTGTGAGAGTAATGGCATTGTACATGAAAAGACAATGATTTACACACCACAGCAAAATGGAATCGCAGAGAGATTCAACAGAACTCTGATGGAATTTCAGGCAGTAATCCTGAAGAAAATTTGATGATCAATTCTGAAGAATATCTGTCAAGTGAAGAAGAAGACTTCAAAGGATTTTCAGACACAGAAAGTGAAGAAGAAGAAACTTCAGACAAAAGTGAACAGAGTGAAGGACACTCAACTGTTCAAATTAAGAAGAGAGGACAACCAAAGGGAAATTCTACAAAACATAATGCAAACCTGCAAAAGCAACACAGTATGATTCTTCGAGAGAGGTGTTCTATAAAATCAAAGAAAGATGATAACATAGAACCACAATCTCATATGGTTCATACTAATAATATAGTGGAACCATCTTCATTCAACGAGGCTATCAATTCTGCTGAAGCAGTGCAATGGTTTGGAGCAATGAATGAAGAGATAGAATCATTGAAGAAGCACAACACCTGGTCATTGGTTGTAAAACCTCCAAATGCAAATGTTATTAAATGCAAATGGGTGTTTAAACGGAAGACAGTAGGTGAAACAGAACGTTTCAAAGCGCGCTTGGTTGCAAAGGGTTTCTCTCAAAAGAAGGTAGTGCATTATGAAGAAGTATATGCACCTGTATCAGACTTCGATACTCTAAGGTTACTTGTAGCTATTGGTGTTGAGAAAAAGTGGTTCATGGACCAGTATGATGTCAAATCTGCTTATCTTCACAGTGATTTAAAGGAAACTTTGTATATGGAACAACCTGAAGGGTTTATACAAAGAGGTAAAGGAAAACTTGTTTGTAAATTGAACAAATCGATATATGGTTTGAAACAAAGTGGAAGATGCTGGAATGAACATCTCAACAAAACATTAGAAAGTCTTGGATTCATTCGTAATAAAGTCGATCCGTGTGTATATCAGTTGAAGAAAGGAAAAGCCATATTAGTTGTTTGTGTGGACGATATACTTGTACTGACAGAAAACAAATCAATAAGAAGTAGTGTTAAAGAACTTCTCGAGAAATGTTTTGATGTTAGTGGAACCTCGATATGTTCCAAGTGAACAAAATGTTGCGGACATCTTCATGAAGGCGCTGTGTAACAGACTACACGAGTCGCATCACAGCTGGTGGAGCAGGTCCAGGTGGCATAATCTCCGAAGTGCGGAATGATCATCCACAAGCCAATGATCTTCCGAGGGGGGGATTGTAGAGATTATCGGTGAAATGCACAGACGTTAACTTATTCTTTGCATTGTCTGTAATCTCGCTGGTCTATGTTGTTGTCCGTTGTATTGCGCAATGGCGTGCGAACGTGTAGTAAAGAATTGCTGTTCGCAATAACGCGTTCTTTACAGTTTATTTTAGTATGCTTCTTTTCTACGCTATTAACTGCCGAAATATAAGTAATAATAACAACCCCTTAATAACAGCTTCACAGTCAGAGCCATTACAGTACTTCCTTACTTACTGTTTGTTCCTATTTTTCTATCTCATATTTACATAATCCTTCACTTCTGGCCGTTTTTATTATCGTTGCTACCCCCACCACCTATTACAGTCTATTACGTTCTATGAGTGGCTGCGTCGAACGCAAGTCTGTTAACTTGAAAAAAGGATTTTCACCCGAAAGATTGTTTTTTCTTTGTTTCTGTGTTGTTTTGTGTTGCTGCTGCCCTCCTCCCTTCAACTTTGGTGAGTGTTGGGTGTATTTTCCCTTTCTTTTCCATGTAAAATATTGCCTCGCGGCGTTTCTTTCCTTTCATTGTTACCTATATATATATATATTGAACATTAGGATAGGATAAAAATCCACCGCTTACCAAAGAAGGGGATTCCTGTGGCGTTGGTACACGAAAAAAAAAAAAAACACGAACACACAAACAATAGAATTTTCGAGCATGGCTCTTTCTCAGTAGACTTCTACTGAGGAAGAGCCATGCTCGAAAATTCTATTCTGTGTGTGTTCGTGTTTTTTTTTTTTTCGTGTACCGATGCCCCAGGAATCCCCTTCTTTGGCAAGCGGTGGTTTTTATCCTATCCTAATGTTCAATATATCCGCTTTTAGTATATATATATATCTGTGAGTCAATCTCCGGCTGCACCCACCTCTCATAATGTTCTCTCGTTGACGAAGGGTTTTTTCCCCGAAAATTTCTTTATTATTTGTGTTTGTGTCTTTTCTGTGTGTTCGCGCCCCACATCCATCATCTAAAGGTAAGTGGTGGCTCATTTCCCTATCTTAATTTGATTCCTATATATATATATATATATATATTGATTTATACAATCCTCTACCACCGTCTTAATATAACCTTCCCTTCTGGCCATTTTTATTGCTTAGCTTTGTTATTAGCACCAAAACTATTTTCGGCGTTTACCATTTCCGCCTCCTTGCATCTGACATTGTTTTGACGATGAAATCGATTGTTTTGGTTTGACTGTGATCATTATTCAATCCAATAGTTGTACATATTTCCGAGCTGATTTACCACGCTACTTTCGTATTTAATTTGTTTATGTAATTTCTTATTTTATTTTCTGTGTTTCACTTACGATATATATTGTTTTTAACCTATTATCCTTTATATTTCAACTGACTAATTGTTCATAACCACAACTGGCCTAACATAACCTTTCAATTCCAGCCGTTTTTACTACTCGGCTTGCGGTTAGCATGAAAACTATATTCTGTGTTGTCAGATTTACTTCTTTGCCTCTTATTTTATGTATTTAATCCTTTCGTCCACCTGCGACTGTTATTCAGCCCAATAGTGTTACATTTTTCTGGGCCATTTTACTGCACCACTTTGGTACTTCATTTGTATTTCTTTTTTTTTTTATTCTACTTACGATATATATTTTTTTGTTCCCCTCCTATTCCTTATATTTCAAAGACTAACTATCCATTCTTTATATATGTCCCTCCTCCCCACTTTCCCGCCGTTCTGACCGCCCCATACTCCGCTGTTTGTTTACATTTCTGTCACCTTTCTCTCACACACATTCCCCCCTCCCCCCACATCATGTCTCTACTTCAGAGTTACCTTTCCCTGTATGTGCACCATGCTACTCATCTTGCTAAATGAAATCTCACATCCTTTTCCTCCAATCCTGCCTTTCTCGTAATACACCACCAAATAATAAAACTTCCTATTTCTGGATGCCCCTGCAACTTCATTGTACTATCCACTCATTCCGCTTCCAACAGTCCTTAGCAATTACTCACCTAGTTCTTCAACAGTATATCATGAAAGCCCAACAACACTCATCTCTCCTAATTTCCTTACACAAAATCCTTCTCCTTGTATTTCCTGGTTGCAGTCGTTATTTACACAACATCCTTAATCATTGCAACCCTGTGTTAGCCAAACAAGCACAAAAACATCTTCCAAAGCTCTCCTCCCCTCTGCAAGAGCTACCTACTTTGTTTTGGGCCTACATCTCCTCAACCCACATAACAAGCTACATGTTACCCCTCCACCACTTATTGCCACAACGCCATGTAATTCTCATATTTTAACTTTCCCCACCCAACACCTCTGTCACCCACTCACATCACCCCCACCCCTAGCCACTCCCCTGCCACTGGAGAAATCAAAAATCCTTATTATGAATCTTTCTTCCACCCCCTCTCCAAACCTGAACTATTGGTTCTTTCAAAGGGTCTTACTTTCTCTCCCATGCCTAAATTTGATCTGATAACTCTTATTAAGGACTCCCTTTCATTCTGCCGCACTCTCGACTGGTGGTATTATTTCAATACTACAGGCGGGAGAGATAGCCGATGTGATAACCCAGCCTCCAACAGTTCCTACCTCCATTCCAGTTAAATCCACCTCCCCTCCCTCAAAACCATCCCCTACTCCTATACCAGGAATTCCTCATGTCGACCCTTTCATCGCCTTCCTTCCTAAATTCAATCCCCCACTCCAACAACCTGACCCATACTGAAAAGTGGTCTATGAGGGAACTTTCAAAAAATAAAAACATCATAATTCTCCCAGCTGATAAGGGCTCGACCACTGTGGTCATGGCTCGAAGTGACTACATAGCTGAAGCCCTTAGGCAGCTCTCTGACACCTCCACTAACCTACATCATACCACTGACCCCACTAATTCGATCTGCACAGAAATCCTCTCCTTCCTCAGCCTCCAAGGTCCCTTATAGGGTCTTTCACACCATTCCATTTGCCATCTGACTCCTAAGACCCTCCAGACCACCACCCTGTTTCTTCTGCCAAAGATACATAAGGTGGGCAATCCTGGAAACCCTATAGTTGCAGCCTTTGGGTCTTCTGCATACATTGACCAGCACCATCACCCACTTCTAAGAGCGTCTTTCAACAGTTCCTACACCCCTACCAACAGGTTGCTTCCTGGTCACTATTGATGTATCATCACTTTACATCAACATCCCTCATGGCCAGGGCTTCAGTGCCATAGAGCATTACCTTGAAAGTCGTCCCCCGCCCCCCTCACACCTTCCTTACTACTCTTTTCTTCACTTCGTTGGCTCAATTCATCCTTACAAAAAATTTCTTTTCCTTCCAGTCTCAGGTTTACCAACAGATAAAAGGCACTGCTATGGGCACTCGCATGGCACCTTCATATGCCAACCTTTTCATGGGCAGACTAGAGGAAAGTTTTTTTTTTTTAAAAGGTTACCAGCTAACCTACCGTGTGGTTCAGGTATATAGATGACATATTTATGATCTAGACCCACGGTGAAGACACTCTTCTTGACTTCTTGGACTCACTGAATAACATCTTCCCCTAAACTTCACCTGGTCCTATTCTCAGACTAACATCACTATTCTGGATGTTGACATCTCTGTACAGAATGGTCACTTACACACCTCTGTCCACATATAGCCCACTAACCTACAACAATATCTCCATTTTGATAGCTGCCATCCATATAAATGTTCCATCTCGTACAGCCTAGCCATTTGAAGCAAGCATATCTGCTCTGAACACGAATACTTTACTCTCTACTCCAGCAACGTGACCTGTGCACTCGTAAACCGCAATTATCCTCCAGAAACGGTTCAAAAACAACTATCAAGAGTCAAGAACTGTCAACCACACTGACACAAACAACCCTTAACCAACCAGACCCTGTTTTTCTCACCCAGTTTTTCCCTGGCTTAGAATCGCTAAACCAAATTCTTCGTTTCTGCTACGACTTTTTCAGATCCTTTCCCGAAATGCGCCATATTCTTCCCACCATCCTTCTCACCACACTCCGTGTCACCTTCAGCAGGCAAACTATTTTCTCCCAAAACCTAGACCTCCCTGTATCTCACCATGCCAGTACTCACAACACCCGCGACCTTAATAACTGCTTCACAGTCAGAGTCATTAGAGTACTCCCAAATAACACCTCCCAATCTGAACTCCACAGGTGGGATTTGGCATATCAACACATCCTTCAGACTAGACATCCCCCAGGCCTTATTATCCGATAATATCTTCCATCCTCACCCTGTACACCCATCACTGGCCAGCACAATAGATTCAAATATATTTATAGACTTTATTTCAAAAAAATTCAAAATATCATTTTTTATTATATTTTTTTATTAATATCTTTAATGATTATTATTATTTTTAGCATTTTAATCTTCTTGTGATTTATAATTTCGATTATATTATCATTGCTCCTCCCACCACCTCCGATGGGTATTTTCATTCTATGAGTGGCTGTGTCGAATGTAGGGTTTGTGCAAGCTCAGCTATGTACTTCTTCTACCTTGAAAAAGGGTGTTTACCTGAAATATTGTTTTTTGTGTGGTGTTTTGTGTTGCTGCTGTCCCCCTCCCTTCAGCTTTGGTGGATGTTGTGTGTATTTCATCTGTCCATGTATATATATTCTGTGAAACGGTCTCCTAAACCACCCTCCATCCACAATTTTCTCCTGTTGACAAAAGGGCCAAGTCCCGAAATATTCATTGTTTTTCTTGTTCTTGTGCTTTTTTTGTGTGTGTTCGCCCCATGAAACCATCATCTAAAGCATATATGGGCAACACCCCGGCCCGCGGGCCTGATCCGGCCCTCCACCAGCTTCAATCCGGCCCGCGAGAGATTCAGAAATTTCAGATACAGAATAAAAATATCCACAGCTGAGAGTTTTCTTATGAAAAATAATTTGCACCTTCGGAAGCACGTATAATAGTGAGCAGATTTTTTTCAATCATTAAAATTAATAAAAATTCGCATTGTACTCGATTTAGAGCATGGTTGGCTACCCGCCCCACGTGATTCATAACACTTTTTCAAATTATACTTAGTTTACAATTTCAAATGTAGTGAAAACCAATGTATTTAAAAAATACATTATTCGTGCATCCATATATTTCTAAATTAACCGTCGAAATTATATGAAAAAAATTACTTTGATTTTAAAATAATACTTTGGGAATAGCCTCTATGACATATATTGCATGTTTTATTTATGAGTTTACAGTTATCAGTTCGCGGAATAATTATGTTATATTCTGCGAACTCATAATGCGCGGGCATCTCGGAACATCTAATATAATATACCATATATAATTTTATATGCGGCCCGCGGAGTTATGACGCATTTTCAAAGTGGCCCGCAAGATCATTTGGGTTGCCCACCCCCGATCTAAAGTAAGTGGTGGTTCGTTTTGCTATCCTTTTTTTTGTAAATCCATTCACTACTTAGCTTCTATTATTTCCTGGTTACTTCAAAGTTCCCGAATTTTGCTTAATTCTAAATTTCCAATTTAAAAAAAATATATTTGTTTTTGATTTTGTATAATACTGCGACGTGCATGTACAGCGAAGTTGATACGACAGGTCTTGTAGGTTATAAACCAGGTTATTATACGCTTTATTCTGTGACGGTTACAACAAGCGATTGGTGAAATGTTTGATCTAAGACTTCGAAAGAGCACAAATTGTTGGAGCTAGGTTAGCGGGAGCGTCTGTGACGAAATCAGCTCAACTGTTTAACGTCTCACGAGTGACAGTATCCATGGAAATGAAAGCATACACAAAACAGGGTAGAACATCAAGTGGGTGCGCAGACTTCCGCGGTCGTTGTCAATGTAATCTCGGTTGGCCGGGTTGAACCGCGACAATTTGTTGAAACCTATCGTTTCGGCCATCATTTTGTGGCCTTCTTCAGAGTACAGTACTCAAAATGATGGCCGAAACGTTAGGTTTCAACAAATTGACACGGTTCAACCCGGACAACCAAGATTACAGGGTAAAACATCTTTGGCGAAGAAGAATAGTGGATGAAAAACAAAGTTAACCGACAGAGACCAACGAACATTAAATTTCAAAACCCATTATAACTGCAACCAACGCTAAGCTGCAAAACAAGAGGTGCCATGATCATAAAAACTGTACATTTGATGATTGAAAGAATGTGGTAAGGTCCAATGAATCATCATTCATATTTTATTATTTTAAACATACTGCTCTCAGCAATGGTAAATAGTTGATAGATGTAAAATAACGCCAACCACTTGCATCAGTCAGGCTATTAGTCTTGACCGGTTTCGACCTTCTTAAGATGGTCTTCTTCAGAAGTACTTGTTAATATACAATAAAGGAGAGTAAAAATACTTGTTGATTTCAAGGTAAAATCAACCTTAAGTCATATAAAATTAATATAAAAGCCATCAAATTAAACATTTAAAGTATGTGGGGAGTTTTAGACCAGAGTATAAGGAGCAGATTTCCACCTCCAACATCATTGAAGCAATTGATGGAAGCTTTGGTACGAGAATGGGACAACATTACGTGGGAAATTATTCAGGCACTCTAAGAATCTATTCAGTGAAGAATTGCAGCTGTTCTGCAAGCAAAAGGTGGCGCAACACCCTATTAATAAATTAATAGTATGTAAATGTCAGGTGTTCATATTATTTTGTCCAACCCCTGTACATCCATTACTTAATAGGCAATTTAGGACCATCAATTGACATCTCCATCGCTTCCGTGACAGGTCCCTATGGACAGGTTTATTATTTATTTATTAGTATTGTCTAGCTTATGCCTTTCTTCCCTCACCCTCACTTCCTGCCATATTGTCCCCCCCCCCCCCCACTCCCCACCATGAGCTTACGGGCTTACTCAGTTGGATGCCAGCCTCCAACATGCAGCCATCTCGCTACTACTGAAGAAGGGTTACAGGCTCAAAAATTTTACTCTATGTGTATACGTTTTTTTTTTTTTCCCATGTCTCAATGCTGTAATAATCCTCTTCTATTGTAAGTGGTGGTTTCTCTCCTATCCAAATGTATATATATATAGGAATTAAATTAGGATAGGGAAATGAGCCACCACTTACCTTTAGATGATGGATGTCGGGCGCGAACACACAGAAAAGATAAAACACAACTGATAAAGAAATTTTCGGGATGAGCCCTTTGTCAACAGTAGAACATTATGGGAGGTGGATGATGTTGGAGATTGTCTCACAGAAAGACTGTTGGACAGAAAAATGATAGGGGTAAATTCACACAGAGGAAAAGTAGGGGCAGTGATTCAGAGCTAATACCTGAGCACAGATAAATATCCAAACTGATCTCTGGTCGGTGGAAAGAGTAAAATATAATTAAATCTAAATATGAAAAAAAATATATATATACATATATAAATTAAAAAATATAAAAATAATACAATAACAACAACTTAAACATTTTTAAAACAAAAGACTCTATGAAGTAAACATCACCTTACGTTAGTGGTGGTTCAATATAGGTAGTGGGGATGGAGGCAAAAAGAGGATTAAAAAAGGGCAAAAGTAAGTAAAAATAATAATAATAATAATGATTCGGTATTATCTGAATTTGAGACCAAGTGGTTGCCTTGTGCCCAGTTTGTACTGGTAGACAAGTTTCCATCTTCTGAGTTCAGCTGCTGCTATTAGGGAGAGCTCTTATAGCACAGACCATGAAACTAGAATTGAAATTATTCGAGTCATGGGTAGCAACTGGGTTCTTTGGGTTCTGTGTGAATACTGTCTGCCGATGGCCATTTATTCGTATGGGGAGTGGATTTTTGCTCAAACCAATATATGAAGCCAGACAGTGGTTGCATGTTAACTGGTATATTACATGAGAAATTTCACAGGTGGTGTGTGCTATGATAGGGAAGCTTTCCCCTGAGACAGGGTTGGTGGAAGTGGTGGAGGCATGGTGTAAGTCCCACATCTTGCAGCGGGGTCTATTGCACGGGAAAGAGCCTTGGGGCTGACTGTTAGGATGAGGAAGACTATGCTTGTGGACTAGAAGTTCACCGAGGTTAGGAGGTCTGCTGAAAAAGTTCTAGGAGGAGCAGGGAGGATTTTAGGAAGAATAGATCTCATTTCAGGGCAGGTTTGTAGGAAATCATAGCCCTGCCAGAGGATTCTGTTAACGGATTCGAGGCCCAGGGAGTATTGTGTGACCAAGACTGGATTGTGGTTAGTTTTTGCGGTTTTCAGATGACTGATGGGCTAAGTAGGTTGTAATGTTGCCCGTGAAAGCTGTATGTTCACCAAAGCCGGAGGGTAGTTGCGAGAAATCAATGTTTGTGAAATCCTGTTTGAATAATCCATGAAGGACTGTTGGTTGGAGCACATGCGACTACCTCGAATGCCAAGACTGTAGGGGAGGGAACATTTGGTATGGCACAGGTGGCAACTGTCGAAATGTAGATACTGTTGAAGGTTGGTGGGTTTGATGTGGACTGAAGAGTTGAGGAAGCCATTGAAGAGGGCTAAATCCACATCCAGGAATGTGGTCCGGGTGTGGGAGTAAGACCAAGTGAATTGCAGCATGCTAAAGATATTAAGATGGTTCAGAAAATTTAGTAGTTTGTTTTACTCGTGCGTTCAAATCATAAAGCTGTCGTCAATGAATTGAAGCCAAATGAGCGGTTTGCAAAGGACTTCCTCCAGAAATGTCTGTTCCTGATGGCACATGAACAGATTAGCATAAGAGGGAGCCATGCGGGTGCCCATGGCAGTGCCACAGGGTTGGTGATATATGTTGCCTTCTAAGGAGAAGTAGTTGTTATTGAGAATCAGGTGTGCCAATTTGATGAGGAAGGATGTCATAGGGAGGCTGTTGGGAGGGCAGTGGTCTAGAAAATGTTCCATGGCCCTGAGGCCATGCCAGTGTGGAATGTTTGTGTACAAGGACGTGGCATCAATGGTAATCAGTATGGAGTTTGAAGGAAGAGGGGTGGGTATAGTAGAATGCCGGAAGAGAAAGTGTTGGGTGTCCTTTATATGAGAAGGGAGCTGACTAACCATGGGTTGTAGGTACTGGTCAACCAAGGCAGAGATATGCTCAGTTGGTGATCCATAAGCTGCAACAATAGGGCGTCCTGGATTGCTAGGTTTATGGATTTTGGGAAGGAGATAAAGGGTAGGGGTATTTCGAATTTGAAGAGTAAGAAGCGAAATAGACTGTGAGTGAGACTTTGGAGGGGCCCACTAACCTGTACATATTCCTGTACTTTCTTGTTGACAGTAGAAGTTGGATATATATATATATATAAACTAAGGAAGGATAGGGAAATATGACCCAACACTTACCACAGATGAAGGCGGCTGGGACGACAAACAAAAAACAAACACAAGAGAAGCGCAATATTTCGGCCTACAGCCTTAAACATGCAGAAGGTGAAGCCCCAGGCGGCGTCACATGTGTACACATAGACGGTCGAAATATTGCGCTTCTCTTGTGTTTGTCGTCCCAGACGCCTTCATCTATGGTAAGTGTTGGGTCATACTTCCCTATCCTTCCTTAGTTTTATTGCCTTAAAGCTTTTTCCTGCTCATTGTTATTATATATATATAAAATAACAATGAAAAAAAGACGCTAACTAGTGGAAAGAAATCAAATTAGGATAGGGAAATGAGCCACCACTTACCTTTAGATGATGGATGTGGGGCACGAACACACAGAAAAGACACAAACACAAATAATAAAGAAATTTTCGGGATAAAACCCTTTGTCAACGAGAGAACATTATGAGAGGTGGGTGGAGCCAGAGACTGCCTCACAGAAAGAATGCCGGACGAGAAAATGGTGGGGGTAAATTCAAACATCGGAAAAGTAGAGGGGCAGTGAATCAGAGCAAATTCCCGAGCAAAAATAAATATCCAAACCAATGTCTGGTTGGTGGGAAGATCAAAATATAATTAGAACTAAATATATATTGAAAAAAATATATATAAAATATTATACAAATCATCACCTCAGGTTAGTGGTGGTTCAGTATAGGTAATGGAAAGGAGAGGAATAAAAAAAGGTTAACATATGTACTACTAATAATAATGACCGGGTATTATCTTAAGTTGAGACCAGGTGGTTGCCTTGTGCCAAGTTTGTACTGGTAGGCAAGTTCCCACCTTCTGAGTTCAGAGAAACTGCTGCTATTAGGGAGAACTCTAATAGCACGGACTGTGTAACTAGAGTTGAAATTATTCAAGTCATGGGTTATGTCATGGGCAGCAACTGGGTGCTTTGGGTTCTGTGTGAACACCGTCTGACGGTGGCCATTCATTCTTATGGAGAGTGTATTTGTGGTCAAACCTATATATGAAGCCAGGCAGTGGTTGCATGTTAACTGGTATATTACATGCGTGGTTTCACAGGTGGCGTGTCCTATGATAGGGAAGCTTTCCCCTGTGACCAGGTTGATGAAAGTGGTGGAAGCATGGTGTATGTCACACATCTTGCAGCGTGGTCTATTACATAGGAAAGAGCCTTGGGGCTGACTGTTAGGAACAGGAAGACTGTGTTTGTGGACTAGAAGTTCGCTGAGGTTAGGAGGTCTGCTGAAACAAGTTCTAGGAGGGGCAGGGAGGATTTTAGGAAGAATGGATCTCATTTCAGGGCATGTTTGTAAGAAATCATAGCCCTGCCGGAGGATTCTGTTGATGGATTTGAGGCCTGGGTAGTACTGTGTGACCAATACTGGATTGTGGTTGGTTTTTGCGGGTCTGGGATGATTGATAGGCTGATTCAGTTGTGATATAGCACGTGAAAGCTGTTTGTTAACCAAAGCTGGAGGGTAGTTGCGAGATATTAATGCTACTGTTTGAATAATCAATGAGAGACTGTTGGTTGGAGCATATGCGACTACCTCGAATTCCAAGACTGTAGGGGAGAGAACGTTTGGTATGGTATGGGTGGCAACTGTCGAAATGGAGATACTGTTGAAGATTGGTTGGTTTGATGTGGACTGAAGAGTTGAGATAGCCATTGGATAGGGACAAATCCACATCCAAGAATGTGGCCTGGGTGTGGGAGTAGGACCAAGTGAATTTCAGCATGCTAAAGTTATTGAGGTGGTTCAGGAAATTTAGCAGTTTATTTTCTCCATGCATCCAAATCATAAATATGTCATCAATGAAACGAAGCCAAATGAGGGGTTTGAGAAGGACTTCCTCCAGAAATGTCTGTTCCAGCCGGCCCATGAACAGATTAGCATAAGAGGGGGCCATGCGGGTGGCCATGGCAGTTCCGCAGGTTTGGTGATAGATGTTGCCTTCGAAGGAGAAGTAGTTGTTATTAAGGATAAGGTGTATATATATATATATATACACACACAAAAGATTATATCCGATTGTTCTTTATTCAAAATGAATAACAACTTTATAGTTTACTTTGAATAGATGCCTGTTTACATTTGGTGAATACTTGAATTGCCGTATTTATTTCTTCGGTTTTTGAAATATATTGATTTGGAATGTAAAAACGACGAGGAAGTGACCATGTATCAATTGTTCTTGAGTCCCTATCTAAGTAATTTAAGAAATTATTAGCAGTGTTACAGGTCCAAGAGAATGAAGTTTCAGGCAAAAGGTAGTGGAAAATAGATCTACACTATGACAAACATGTAAGTGAGATGCACCTGTCTGAAGGTTTGAGCAAGCATCAAGAACAAACTAGTGTATCAATTTGGGTACGGTTTCCAGAGTTTGAAAGCATTTGTCTATCTCAAAACCTGTAGTATTTCATATGACTCTACATGATTGGGGAACAGCGCAATTTCTGTCAGTTCACCTATAATTCCAAGAGCACTGTTCCAAATGGGAAGAATAATGCAGACAGAAGAGGGAAGGAAGGTGAACGGCCCATTATGCTGAGCTCTGCGAGTTGTTCCTGAATGTTTTAATTATCTTGCCAACAATTTATCATAAAAACATGATCGACATACAATTCTAATGCGAAAACTGAGTTCTACAACTCGGATAGTAGGTCTTACTTACGCCCTTTTGACCTGAAATAACTATGATGCAGACACCTCAGAGATAGTGACTTTTCAGAATTTGTTTCTTTGACAGTTAATAACATCCGTGCCAATTTTTTTGTTCATACCTTTAATGCTTGGAGAGTGGCACATGGCACTCTAGGCTCAGCGCTGATTCATTTGTCCTTGTTTCAACATGTATGCCGACAACCGTTTGTCACAGAGAGAGAAACTGTACACCATTATAATGCCGAAACTGTGTACTACAACTTTGGTTATATGTCTTGACCTAGTAAATGACAGTTTTTCAGCTATGCAAAGTTGTTAAAAAAGGTCATGTTTGTATTGCCTTCATGATAAAATGCAACTAGATTTTTATATTTATAGAATAATTATGCCAGATACTACACTTTTATGCTTGCTTAGCCTCAACCAATTGCTTAGGGTGGAATAAAACATTATTAAGGCTGACATTTTAAATGTTACAACAGTTTTATACTTATCTGGCATCAGTTCCAATCTTTTTTGATACTATTGGAGAGTGGTGCATGGCACTCTCATGCCCAACGTCAATGTATTTCTCCTTGTTTCAACACATACCTTGACAACCGTTTGCCACTGAGAGACAAACTGTATACCATTATAAGGCCGAAATTGTGTGCTACAACTTTACTTATATATATATATATATTAACTTTGATAGTTTTTCAGCTATATAGAGTTTTTTTTTTTTTTAAGTAATGTTTTGTACCGCCTTCATGATAAAATGTGGGTATATATTTTCAGTTAAACAATAAAAAAGCCAGATACTATATTTTATGTAGTGGTTTGCCTCTTTCAATTGCCTGGGGTGCAATAAAACGTTACTAAGGCTGACATTTTAAATGTTACAACAGCTTTTCACTGATTTGGCACTCAAGCCCTTTTTAAGACCTTTTGACATGAAAAAAAAAGAGGGAGTTTTCAGGTTTTGTATATTAGACACTCAGGAATTCAGTGTTAAATTTCAGCTCTATGTTTTTAAAGTCCATACCAAGGTCCTTTGACCCAAAACACTCATTTTTATCTCCAAAAATAATTTTTTGGTCACTTTTAGACCCTGTGCAATGTATTTTTAGTTTAAATCTACCTAAGAGGTCAACAACATCATGTATATCCTAAAAAGTAGGCCACAGATTCATTACGGGTGTGAACCTAAAAATTCAGAACTTGAACAAAGTAGGCATTCAACTTTTTAATTTGTTTGGGCTTCATCTACATATTCCACTCATTTTTGCTTTCTTTTACTATAGTTTACTTTGGGGACATATTTCAAAATTTTCATGGTGTAACAATTTCAAAATGAACAGTGAACATACTTTTTAAGATGAAGTTGAAATAGTAAACTTCATTAAATACTTAAAAACTAATGCAATTTCAACCAAAAAGATTGACAGTAAAAAATAAATGATTTCCGTATCAGGTGCCAAAGCTTGGTTGGTGAGTGGTAACATTCTGGCCTCACATTCAAGGACATGCAGAATCGAATCCCCGACAGGACATCCACATTTTGGTTTTCGATGGTTCCCAAAATCACTCCAAATGAATGCCGGGA
Source organism: Vandiemenella viatica (assembly GCA_031002005.1). Lineage (NCBI taxonomy): Eukaryota > Metazoa > Arthropoda > Insecta > Orthoptera > Morabidae > Vandiemenella > Vandiemenella viatica. Next base: position 144,710,047 of record JARYHS010008075.1, read on the forward strand.
TGGTTCCTCCAATAGGTCATAGCTGAATTCCTCCCCATTCCTTGTCCATCGGCCTTTCCTGCCTCTAATGATATCAACGCTGATGAGGTATACAGTCATAAACAAAACAAGAGAGAGAGAAAAAAAGAAAAGGTGCCAAATGTAATATCTTTTTCAATCCACCCTGCATGCATCTCAATTACTACTTTCACTTATCTTTGACTTCATCTTTATTTTCTAAAACAATCCTCTCATTTCTAGTAAAAAAATATTTTAAGGAAATAAAATGTTTTAAATGGTGATTAACATCGTCCAGGTAGTTTGAAGTTTCATGTGTTTTTGTGTGCCAACAGTATTGCCATCTATTTCTAATGCAGAAAACTTCACAGACAACTCTCCCATTCAACTGATACAAATGAAATCACTCTTTTACTTTTATTTCCCATTACTGCTTGTAAAATAATATATCAAAAATATGTCGTGAACAAAATTTCAGATTATATATAAACTGGAAATCATGTTTATGTATGAAATAAACACAAGTGCCTATAACATTTTTACCATATTTAAAAGCAACAAACATTTCCCTAAACTGTAGAATCAAAATGTTCTTAAACATAGTTAAAAAGACTATTAATTTTGATAAAACACAGCATTTGAGAAGTAACATACCATTGCTATAAATCTTCCAATAAACTTGAAATACAACAAGTGATCTGGATTCACATACGAAGCTGGGTTTATCTGCAGACTATAATTGTTTTTGTTTGCATATTCAAATAAGCAGTACATAGGATTAAGCACTTCATGGGAAAGTAGAAAGAACCATTCTCTGAAAAGGAAAAATCATAAGCATAAGTATTTTAATTTTGTTAAACAAATACCAGTATGTCATTTTTTAGAAATAGTATTAGACATTTACAATAAAAATATGACTGAATGCCAACAAATGTTTTATCATACAACCAAGTGTTGTACAATCATTACCTTGACACACCACCATAATCAAGTCCCTCTTCTCCACGAAACATAATATAGAGACGTCTCCTGAGTTCATAAGCAGGGAGTCTCATGATTTGGTGATATGAGTCTTCAAATAAAGTCTGTCGTGAGACTGTTATTTTAATGTGGCTAGGGAGAGCGTTGCTCTGGCAGAGGTACCGAAATTGGCCCAACTTCCAACGGAAAGATCTCTCATATGCCCTGGGCACTCCATATACTCCCTTGGGTCTGAAATATACAAAGAATATTCATAATAAATCAGTGGCTCCTTAGCTGTGTGGGTCATTAAATAATTAAAAAGAGTAATAACTATCCTGTCACAAAATCACATTTTACAATAAATTATGAAATTTTGTAACCTTTTCACACGTAGCTGGGGAATTTACACACTTTATCATTATTCTTGGCTGATGCTGAAAAATTCTATCACTCTTATCTTGCCACAATCCTACTTCAATGTCATCCCAGGAAACAGTAAAGCAATAGTGACGAGCCAGTATTGCGTTACTGTTTCATGTAGGATTGTGCAAGATAAGAATGATAAAATTTTTCAGCAGCGGCCGAGAACAATGATAAAGTGTGTACATAAATTCTATATGCCACTTTTTTGTATTAAAGCTTTAATTTTTTTTTTTTTTTTTTTAAAAAAAGGGTAACTTTGCAATATTTTTGTCTTATAATATTTAATAAGAACGTGTGGTCAATCTTATCACATGAAAAGCATAAAGAATATTATGTACTCAACAAGTGTGTGGGCAAAACATTCACAAAAACTAAAACAGTGAGTCAGACATCTATATATATATCTATAAATGAGAAAACGAGAAAGTTCGGATGTGTGTTTGGATGTACGTCTGGAATCTATAACGTCATGATAACTCAACATATTTAAATGAAATTTGGCATGAAGTCAGTTAATTGCATGCAAAGTGACATAGGATAAATTTTATCCCACAGAAACGCATAGTTCTTTTAGAAATTGCCATTAATATCAATTCGCAAACAACAAAGAGTTTCCTACTTCGTAGACAGCCGTGCAACGTTTACTCTTTGCTTTTTACATAAATCGCAAACACTACTTTTCAGAAATAAAAGAGAAATCCTTCTTAAATATGCAAGTTTGTGTTTAGTTTAAAAGCCATAAAACTGATGCACTTGACAAACAATAGTTTGGAAGCAGGAATTATAAATATGTACTTAACCTTAAATTAAAAAAAGGTAGGTATTGTTGTTAAGTTCGCAAAGAGATGTTTTCATTTGCGTACATAAAATAGTATGACATATCAAATAATACACCATAATTGAAAAAAGCAACATAAAATGCTATGAGTATACCAGCACGAAAGTCAGTTCACTAAAAGTGCAAAATGTCGTAGTTCTATCTCGGTTTAATTTATTTCCTCTTTCTTACTAAACAGTCTGCGAGTAGTTTACTTCGCGATACATCACGTCACACTGTTATGTAGTGCTTATTAAAGTTTCTTAAATAACTGATTACTAAATTCCTCTTGCCTTTTGCTGTGACAAGGTTTTGTTTTCATTCTGGTCCAGGCAGAATTTCAATCTAACCACAATCACCGTTAATATTGTTGCTAGAAAATCAAAGCCTCAATCACAGGCGCATTGATACAATAATTTTATCTTAAGTTATTGATGTGTATCGCAACGTAAACTTGAACCTACAGTCACTGTATTACAAATTATTTTTGCAAAATTTAAAACTTAACTAACCCTTTTTATTTTTTGTTCAGAATTTTTGTACAAATAATAGAGACTATGATTCACGAAACTGCTTTTTACTTACTGTTCAATCTTCTGCAAATATCTATCGAATGCTACACTTAAAACGAATATATTCAATGGGCTAATGTAGAAACTTATTGTTTCATGAAGTAACAGTGGAAGTCGTTTACAACACAATACACAATTTACATGGAGCATATGAAAGCTGCTTACTTATTACTAATAATAACTAAGTTCCTTCTGCCTTATGCTGTAACAAAAATCAATCTGGTCCAGGCATCATTTCAACCAAACCACTACCTCTGTTAATATTGCCGCTACAAAGTCAAACTATACGAACACACCTCAACATATAGAATGTAATTATACACCTTACCAAATCACGAGCAGTAACAGTCACTTTATCGAGATGTTAACTTGACCAGCAATATTAACAAAAGTTGTCTTAGAGTTGTAAAGAATTATGGACTTTCCGTTGTACACTGTAAGTTACAAGCATTTCAGTATAATTTTTTTAATTACGTTACTCCAATAACTGTCATGATACTGATGACATACTTCATGCGGCTGATTGTAGTTTCAGATGTATTCAGTATTTAATTTACTGCGCTTTCACGGTTCATTTACTATCGCGATCTGAAATGAGTCAAGTTTTTTTTGCCATTCGTAATGTCACTAACATGGAATACTTAATGCATTAATGTGCGAGTCATAGAAGCTTTGATTTTCTAGCTGTAATATTAGAAGAGTTGTGCAGCCTGGGCCAGAATAACTGAAACATTATTAGTTATTTTATGAGTGCCACTTTAGTGACGTCGTGTATTGTTTTGTTCTGATATTGTATCAAAAGATTTATAATAAGCTTAGATGATTTAGCAGAACACGCGGCGATCATCCTAAGTAAATTTTTGAAATTTATAAATGTTTTATTCAGGTAGTGGAATGGCAGACAAGTGGAGTGGTAATTTGCCGGCAGACATTCAATTTTGTTGGCAGATTGAGAAACCAATTATGAAGAAAGAATCAATTACTATTTTAACACTGAAATTTATATTTTAGTGCAGAATTAATGGATCCACACGAATGGACTATAGTAAACTGGTCTACAGGCAATTCAACTGTTTCCACAGATAAAGAAGCCATTACCACAATACCACTGATCGTTATGGATAAAAGGATCAATTATTACTATACATACTGCTATAATATCTAAATTTCTGTTGATGGAACCAATATATCCTCAAAACAAAATCAGTATTCAAAGAGTTAAGTTCTCTTTTTTTAAGATTTTTTTTCCAGGTATTCAATGCAAATCAAAATATTGATTTTTAGTATTGCAATTTTTTTTAACGGAAATGAACGTTCTTGGGCCGCTTATGTATTTATTTGCTGTTTCGATGTTAATATTTTTTGTTGTTGATATTTAGTCGATTCTGCCAATGTATTGCTAATATTTTGACGTTTTGAGCTTCCATTAATTAAAACTAAGTAATTTTAAGAGATGCTGGGTAAATGAAATTCAAATCTTTCAAAGAAACATAAGAAAACTAGGGCTATGAAAATAGCCAAAACCTAGGAGACAAATCCCCAATATTTATATACGGATATATTAAACTGAAAATACTCCTAACAAACAGAATATTTTTATTGTTTTAAAAATTCGGAGAGGTAGTTGTGGAACATGAATAAATTTTTGTTATTTTATTGCAATATTTATTACTACTATCTATATATCTATAAGTGAGAAAACGAGAAAGTTCGGATGTGTGTTTGGATGTACGTCTGCAGTCAATCACGCCTTAATAACTCAACATATTTAAATGAAATTTGGCATGAAGTCAGTTAATTGCGTGCGAAGTGTTATAGGATAGATTTTATCCCGCAAAAACGCATAGTTCTTTTAGAAATTGCCATTAATATCAATTCGGAAGCAACAAAGAGTTTCCTACTTCGTAGACAGCCGTGCAACGTTTACTCTTTGCTTTTTACATAAATCGCAAACACTGCTTTTCAGAAATAAAAATGGAAACCTTCTTACATATGCAAGTTTGTGTTTAGTTTAAAAGCCATAAAACTGATGCACTTGAGAAACAATAGTTTGGAAGCAGGAATTATAAATATGTACTTAACCTTAAATTAAAAAAGGTAGGTACTGTTGTTAAGTTCGTAAAGAGATTTTTTCATTTGCGTTAGTATGACATCTCAAATATTGCACCATAATTTCGATCGTAATATACTAAATGTGAAAAATCAGAGCTTGGAAAAAAAAAACGTAAAATGCTATGATTATACCAGCACGAAAGTCGATTTACTAAAAGTGTAAAATGGCGGTGCTCGAAATGTCGTATTTATAAAAATGTTACGGATTCCATTCTATCTCGGTTTAATTTATTTCCTGTGTGTCTTCTTTTTTTTCCACTATACATTCTCTGTAATATTACAAATTATTAACAAACCCTTTTTTGTTCAAAATTTTTGTATAAATCAGTACAAATAGTAGACTATGATTTAGGAAACAGTGCTTTTTACTTACTGTTCAATTTCTACAAATATCTAATAACTCCGGTTCAAGTTTACGTCGCGATACACGACGATGCTAACTTAGGATAAAATAATTGTTTCAATGCGCGTGTGGTTGAGGTTTTGAATTTGTAGCGCCAATAATATTGTGGTTACATTGATATTCAGCCTGGACCATAATGAAAACTGAATGTTTTTGTCACAGCCAATGGCATGAGAAATTTAGTTATCAGTTATTTAAGCAAATATCATAAGCACTATGTCACGTTGTGACGTTATGTATCGCCACGTAAACTACTCCAGTAAATCCTTCACTTAAAACGAATGTATTCAATGGCCTAACGTAGAGACTTAATGTTTCATGAAGCAATATTGCAAGTCGTTTACAACGCGATACACCTCATTTACACGGAGCTTATGAAAGCTGCTTATTTATTACTAATAATAACTAAATGACTTCTGCCTTATACTGTAACAAAAACATTCTGGTCCAGGAAGCATTTCAACCTAACCACTATCTCTGCTAATATTGCCGCTACAAAATCAAAAGTTATGAACACACCTCAACACATTAAATGCATGGGAACTGTATTTCGAATAGTAACAGATTTTTCTATATCAAGATTCCTAATTAGTGTAGCATAAATTACTATCACAATTAATTTCATTATACGCCTTACTAAATCACGAGCAGTAACAGTCACCTTATCGCGATGTAAGCTTGACCAGTAATATTAACAAAAATTGTCTTAGAGTTGTAGAGAATTATGAACATTCCGTTGTACACTGTAATTTACAAGCATTTTAGTATAAATTTTTAAATTATGTAACTGCAATAATGAATGAAGTTTCATATGTATTCAGTATTTACTTTCCTGCGATCTGAAATAATAATTCACGTTTCTAATGTATTAATGCGCGAGTGATAGAAGCTTTGATTTTCTAGCGGTATTATTAGCGGAGTTTTTCACTTTGTTGAAATGCAGCCTGGACCAAAATGAGAACTGAAACATTATTAATAGTTTAAGCTTCTTTCACGAGCACCATTTTAGTGACGTCATGTATCGCTTTATAATGATATTGTATCAAAAGATATATAATAAGCTTGGATGATTTAGCAGAACACACGGCATTGCTCGAAGTAAATTTTTGAAATTTATAAATGTTTTATTCAGATAGTGGAGAGTCAGAAAAGCAGAGTGGTGATTTGCCGGTAGACATTCAATTCTGTTTGCAGATTCAGAAACCTATTGTGAATAAAGAATCTATTACTACTTTAACATTGTAATTTATATTTCAGAGAAGAATTAATGGATCGAAACGAACAAACTATAGTATACTGATCTACATGCAGTTAACTGTTTTCACAGATAGAGAAACGAACATTAACACTGAACATTATGAACAAAAGAATCAATTATTACTATAATACCTAAATTTCTGATTTAAAACAGAATTAATTGATGGAACCCACATATCTTCAAAACAAAATTAATATTCGGAGAGCAAATTAAGTTCACTTAAAAAAAATATATATATACATTTTTAGTTTCGCAATTTTTTAACGAGATCAACGTCCTTGGGCCACTTAGGTATTTATTTGCTCTTTGAATGTTAGTAAATTTTTTGGATGTTTAGTCGCTTCCATCATATTTGAGGTTTTTAGTTTCCATTAATTAAAACTATATTAATTTTTATTCGCAAGTCTTGAAATTAGTAATTTTAAGAGATGCCGGGTAAACGAAATTCAAATCTCTCAATGAAATGTAAGAAAACTACGGCTGTGAAAAAAGCCAAAACCCAGGAACAAATCCTCTAGCAGAGTTACACAGGGTTGAGCACTTAGCACGTATTGCGGCTTCTGGAGATGCTGAATTGCCGGAGCAGTCACAAGTTGGGCGACAACACCAAAATGAACGCTTGGTGTCTGGAAGATCACACCGGGAAAATCGCGAGCTCGGTGCTTGCTAAGAGCAAGCGGATTGGCAATCGATCTCAAAAGCTTCTGAAACACCGAAGCAAACAAAAAGACGGCAATAACAATATGCCACATATTTGGCATTGCAACGAGTTGCTGAAACACCTGAACAAACGTGAGCTCATTTCTAATGTTTTCCCGAGCATTCAACTAAATATTATCAATGACGAAAACTGGTTATGTGAGAAGACAATACTTGCCCCGAAAAATGATTCTGGAGCAAAAAAAAAAAAAAAAAAAATACATATATATATATTAGAGGAAATAGTCGGGGAAGTGACAACACACTCTTCCATCAATACAGTAAGGTTAACTGACGAAGCTGCTACCTACCCCGTCGAGTTTTCAAATTCCTTCGAGTTATCTGGGCTATCGTCCCATAAATTAAGGTTGGCACTCGAGGTCTCCTGATGCGTAATCTCGACCCCCCCCCCCCTCCCCTCAAGGTATTGTAATGGCACCAGATTACACATCACAGAACTAGGAAGAAACATTGTGAAGGCGACAATTCTTACCGGTGCATCTAAAGGGGAAGCCGTTATAATTCCGCGTATCCCAATTATTCCCAGTAATATTCCCTTTGAATTTAAAACATTACAGTTCCCATTAAAAATTTCATTTTCAATGACAATTCATAAATCGCAAGGTCAAACGTTGAAATTGGTGGGAATACACTTGGATACTCACTGCTTTTTCTTTGGTCAACTATAAGTTGCCTGCTCGCGGGTGCAAAAAATTTACAAGTTTTTTTCAGAAAGTAACAAATCCTACAATATATATACCGATGTATTAAACTGAAAATACTACTAACATACAGAATATTTTTATTGTTTAAAAGTTCGATGAAGTTGTTTGGAACAAATACATTTTGTTATTTTATTGCAGTACTACTACCATCACCAATAAAAATAGCTCTAAAATTAATTGTATGGTCATATTGACCTGGTGGCAAGGCTTCATTACGTCTACGCAATCAGCCCCTTTCGTAGCCACTTAACCTAACGCAGTAATCCTACTGGGCATAGAGGACCTAAGTTCAACGAGGAATCAGAACCACGTGAGCATTCTGGCACACTTCACATCACATAACAACCTGTGCCAGAGGTGAAGGTCGAGCTAAGGACCTATGAAAACCCTCTGCGAGACTGGGATTCAAGCTGGGGACTTTTCCATGTCCAGTTGGACGCCCTAACCACTGAGCGACCAGACCTCTCAACAAAATCTTATATTACAACACTCTTCCACGCGGACGAAGTCGCGGGTAACTGCTAGTTACTAATAAAAATAGCTCTAAAATAAATTGTATGGTCCTACTGAGCTGGTGACAAGGCTTCTTTACGTCTCCGCAATCAGCCCCTTTAGTAGCCTCTTAACATAATCCAGTAAACCTACCGGACATATAGGACCCACAGTTCAACACGGAATCAGAACTAAGTGAGCATTCTGGCGTAATTCACATCACACAACAACCTGTGCCAGAGGTGAAGGTCGAGCTAAGGACCTTTGAAAATCCTCGCCGAGACTGTGATTCAAGCTGGGGACTTTTCTATCTCCAGTTGACGCCCCTAACCACTGAACAACCAGACCTCTCAAGAAAATCTTATATTACAACACTCTTCAACGCGGACGAAGTCACGGGTAACTGCTAGTGTTCAATAAGGAATACTATTAAGGTTGACATGAGCATACTGAACCATGGCAATAAATGCATTAACCGTTGCCATTTATGTCTGTCCACTGGACTCAGAAGTGAGGAAACAGGGTGCCATGTACTTATACAGAAGAAGGAAACAAGAAAAGATAGCAGAAATTATAAGGGGTGAAGCAACATCTGAGTTGCATATTTGGAAGCTACTGTTGGCAGAATGGCAAGAACAATGGAATAACAGTGAAATGGATAGGAGAACACACGATTTGTTTCCATCTGCAGAGGAAAGGTTAAAAAGTACCCTTAACATTCTCCAGAAATACTACACTACATTGCTGGTCATGGGCCATACAAAGTTACTGCCATGTACTGGCTACAAATGAAGTTACTATCCAATCACAATAGCCATGTAACATTATTCCTGAAGTTACTATCGTGTTCATGAAGTCATATAAGCTTACTAATGATTTATATTGATGGTCCGTGTTTTCCACTATAACACTGAGCTCATATACAGTGCAAGTCACTACTGTTCAGACGTACTATGTAGCCAAAATGTTCACTTAAACAATGCTTGTAATATACACAAAGCTATGTGATGCACTTAATTACCTATCTGCTCTATCCATGTTCTGTATATAGGCTTGCCCTATGGAATCTACAGGGTGCTTCAAAAAAATGTACACACACTTTCAACTTCCATAGAAAATTTATTTACCGTTCTACAAAGTCAAATTTCAGGAAAATAGAAAGCTAAAAGTCCAATGTAAATCAAACATAAACAACAAATGTTAATACTGTTCAAATTGGTGACCTGCAGCATCAATACAATTCTGAGTACGAGTCACCACAGATTCTGTACATCGTATCAAAACGTCCAATGAGATTTCTCTACACACTGCTTGAATCTCATTCCAAAGAATGTCTAGGTTACGTGGTTTACGTTTGTACACCTCATCTTTTACTGTGCCCCACAAGAAGAAATCCAGTGGTGTAAGGTCTGGAGAGCGTGCTGGAAACTCGATTGGCCCCCTGCGTCCTATCCACCGGCCCGACAAATTTTGATCCAGGTAAGCTCGTACGTCCCTGTGATAGTGCGGCGGAGCACCATCTTGTTGAAAATAAAAATCATCATTACCGTATAATGCACGAATGGCAGGAAATATGGAATCAGCAAGCATTGTTAGGTAATTAATACCAGTTACAGTGCCTTCAAATCGAAAAGGTCCAATGAGTCCCGTTGAAGACAAACCGCACCACACATTTACACCTGGCAAATTTACAGCTTTTTCAATTGTAATGTGAGGATTTTCTTCACCCCAGTAAACACAATTGTGCCTATTGACAGTTCCATTAAGTTTGAATTGGGCTTCATCCGACCAAATGATGCTACCCATAAATCCCAGTTCACGTATCACCATCTCCTGAATCCATTCACAAAATTGCAACCTTCTATCTGGATCGTCGTCACTTAGCTGTTGCACCAGCCTTGGAATGTAAACACGATACTTGCCTCTCTTCAGAATGCGTAGCACGCTGCTAGCACTTACATCACTTTCACGTGCCCCTTGCCTTGAAGATTTGTTAGGAGAGCGTTGAAACAGTTCCAAGACTGCCATTGATGACTCATCACTTGTAGCTGTTCGAGGCCGACCTGAATGACCTTTATGCACATCACACACTGTTCCATGAACTTCGAACTTGTCTCGTATGTGTGTAATTGTTAATCTTGAAGGTGGTTCTGTATCATACTCCCTTCTCCACTGTCTTTGAACTTCATTTACATTCTCAAACTTCCAGTACCACTTAATAACCTGCTTACGTTCTTCAAAACTCAAACGTACGTCCCCCATGTTGATATTACAAATTCCAACTGATAATATAACATAGAGGGACGATTATGCTGGCACCTGGCGAAGAAATATAACACTAGCCTTGTAGAGCGGGAAAACAACAATAGTTTAAAGTGTGTATACATTTTTTTGAAGCACCTGGTATATATTAATACATGAAATGAAAACTTTGAATCCTATTTTAAGAATAGTGTGCACATGGAGGAGTATGAGATTTGGCATACTTGAATTTTATGTAGAGATGTGTTGAAAGCTAAAATTTATATATAATATGAATTACAAATCATATATATATATATATATATAGACGTGTGTTTTCCTATATTTCACTTTTCAGCCACCACTACCTAGCACAGATCACTGATGTTTGTGTGTGGAAGTAGCATGGAGTTTCCTGTCATGCACAACGTTGGCCGAATGCCGATAGCTCTGGGTTTTTTTAACTGCTTTACGTCTCTCAACAGCGAGGTCTTTAGAGACGGGGCGATAGCTGTGGGGATGTGGGAGATATCATGATTAAAGTTGATCAATGGAGAGCGTTTTCATATTTCGACCAAACATGTATGCCTCCATATACTTCACTTTCTTGCCACAACTACATAGCATAGACCATTGGTGTTTGTGTGTGGTAGTAGAATCAAGTCTCCTATCATGCACTATGGTTGTTAGATGTCGGTAGCTATGGGGGTGTGGGAGATATGGGGGTTGAAAGTGGTCGACCTGCAGCAATTTCATATTTCTGCCAAAGACGCATGTGTCATGGTGTATCACCTTTCAGCGAAAACTATCTATCGCACATCACTGGTGTTTGTGTGTGGTAGTGCCACAGTCACCTTTTGATAACGTCGGCCGAATTTCAGTAACTGTGGTATTGTGGGAGATATGGTGGTTGAAAGTGGCCAGTCTAGGATATTTTCGTATTTCGACAAAAGATATGTGTCTCCGCGTATGTCACTTTCCTGCCACAACTACATGGCATAGATCGTTGGTGTTTGCGTGTGGGAGTAGAATCGTGTCCCTTGTCGTGCACTATGGTTGTTAGATGTCGGTAGTTATGGGGGTGTGGGAGATATGGGGGTTGAAAGTGGTTGACCTGTGGCAATTTCATATTTCTGCCAAAGACGGATGTGTCTTGGTGTACCACTTTTCAGCGAAAACTATCTATCGCAGAATACTGGGGTTTGTGTGTGGTAGTGACACAGAGTCACCTTTCGATCACAACTTCGGCCAAATTTCAGTAACTGTGTAACTGCAGGAGATATGGTGGTTGAAAGTGGCCAATCAAGGATGTTTTCGTATTTCGACGAAAGACATGTGTCTCCGCATATGTCACTTTTCTGCCCCAACTACATAGCACAGACCATTGGTGTTTGTATGTGGTAGTAGTATCGTGTCTCCTGTCGTGCACTATGGTTGTTGGATGTCGGTAGCTATGGGGGTGTGGGATATATGGGGGTTGAAAGTTGTCGACCCGTATTTTTCAATCCAAATTCTTTACAAACACGAACAAAGTCGTGGGTACCAGCTAGTACATTACATAACGTAGAACATCCATTGTTTACCGTCAAATTTTTTATTATTTTTTTTTATGGCAATGACGCTTAGCGATTCTGCCAATGTCTGTGGTCTTTGGTCAAACAATAAAGAAAAAATATAATAAGCATAGTTACTGTATGTGTTACAAATACATTATTAAATAATAAATTTGTGTGCGTGAAATCAGATCGGATAGGAGTCAACTATTTGATGTGTTTTCCCAGCATTAAGATACCCTGTGGTCTTTGGTCCAACAAAATAGTCGTATAGAGTAGAGATTAATCTTTGAACTTATAACAGGAACATTTAAAAAAGGAATGTTTTATGTATTATTATAGAGAATATGACATCCTAATTTGAGTTGACTTTAGTATCACCTAATGATTTCTCTTAAAAAGAAAAAGTAAATTGGATTAGTAGTTAAAAAAAGTAAGGACCTTTTATTATTTAAAAGGTTAAACTTTGGTTAAGGGCTTTTTGATTTTTGAATTTCAGTAATTTCCTTACTTTTTTTCGTTCAGATATTCATGCCTACTTCCATTACTTCCTTGACATAGAACATTGATGAGTTGGAGTCAGAGATAAAGAAGAAGGAATACCTATTTGCGTGAAATACAAAATAACAACAGACCTAATTTAAATAGTACACATGGATACATTTAAATGCACACTAAATGTCATTCCAAGAAATTTTAATACTTTCGATTGTGGATTAATGCATTTACAATGCAGGTTTTACAATAAAGAACTGCATTCACTTCATGTTGTGACAAGGGTACGAAGCATTAAAGGACTTTTTTTTTTTTTTTTTTTTTTTTTTTTTTGCTGTCATCAGTCTTTTGACTGGTTAGATGCAATCTTTCGTCCCTTCCTATCTTGTGCTAACCTCTTCACCTCTACATTCCCCTTACAACCCACGTCCTAAGCTATCTGCTTCATATATTCTAATCTCTGTCTTCCTATACTGTTCTTGCTTTCGACTGTTCCCTCCACTAACAAATTAACCAATCCAGCATGTCTCAAAATATGACCTACCAGCCTGTCTCTTCTTTCTGTAAGCTTGTTCCACAAACTTCTTTCCTCACCCATTATTTCCAAAACTCATTGTCTGCCCACTTAATTTTCAGCATTCTTCAGTAGCACCACATTTCAAATGCTTCAATTTTCTTTCTTTCTGGTATTCCTAAAGTCAATGCTTTGCTGCCATAAAGTGCAGTGCTCCACACATAGAGTTTTAAAAAGTTCTTTCCGAGTCCTAGATCAATATTTGAAACTAAAAGATTTCTCTCTTTCATGAAGGCTCTTTTTGCTAGTGCTATTCTGCTTTTAACATATTCCTACTTTGGCCATCGTTTGTAATTTTGCTTCCTAAGTAGCAGAATTCACTTATTTCTCCTATTGCATCCGATACTATTTTTGTATTTAATCTACTATGATCTGTATCATTTCTCTTACATTTCATCACTTTTGTCTTGCTTTGATTTATATTCAGCCCGTAAGTCAAAATGAATATTTTTAATCATTGTATGATATACTAAATTCAAATGAACCATCGATAAAAAGTAAAAAAAAAAAATTATTCTGAAATCATTTGTAAATACAATTCATTATTTGCTATGGTTGTTCAGAAGCTAAAATTGTGGATACAGTCACAAGTGAGTAAATAGTGATTTACATATATGATGTTATTATGGTGGAGTTCAAACTGATGTAGCTGTAATATTCAGTACAGTTGATGGCGAATCATAATTTGAATCAAAGATAGTTTCATTTAAAAAAATTAATGGTACCACTGAAAATGTACCAATATTAATGTCAAAAAGATAAAACTGAATACAAATAAGAGCTGTTAATTGTGCTTTTCAACTGATACATAAAATTTTTAATTTTAAAGGTAATTCAGGGAATTAAGAAATACAACACAAGCTTATAATGTATTGCCACACACTCCTAACCAACGACGTTAATGTATACTTTATATAATATATCAATGCTCGCAGCAAACACAATAGCACAAATTAATATATATATATATACAATGATTCTTACTCTTTTACAAAAGAAACTAAATAACTTCATGAATTACAGATGAATTGCGATCACTGCGTGATCATAGTATAATATTAATGAGCTCCATTTCAACCAATGATATTCATTAAGCAGCAAAGGCCAGAAGTATGGTAGCTACTCACTGGTATGGAAGGTAGGACGAGGAATGTCACAGGTTATCATACCATGACAACACACAACTCTTCGTCCACACAGCTTGCAGTTTGTAAGATTAATTGAACTTCATCTCGGAAAACTGCACAGAAGTTAAGGCAGGCTTATGTACATTAACACCAATTGTTGATACCTTACATATCTGAATCCACAGTTTTATATGGCACCGTTTCACACCAAAGGAAATGTTTTCTGGTTTCCTTTACACCGATAATATCAACTGTGTCTTTACAAGAACCAACTGGCTCATATTATAATGCAGTAATGTACAATTGCCTTCTGCAGTTCTGCTTACACTATTCTCCTACCGTTACACTCACAATATTACTCCGTGATAATTCCTCCTGCGATATAACTATCAATTGTTCCTCACTGATGTTCGTTATCTGTCCCATTACAAGCTTCCTTCGAAAGCAGAATATTGTTGACTCAAGGAGATGCGAATGTGATGCCAGAGCATGTGGTATGCAAATGAAGAACAACAGCTTGTCTGAGAGCTCGCCAACAAGTTCAGCTGCAAAGGAGGAGAATATTCAACTTACTACATGATAAGGTGGCATTTGCTGGACAAGGTAGCCGATCTGGCCTCTAAATTTTGGAAAGAGAAATTTATTGAAAGAAAATATGACAAGTAAAATCAAAGGTGCAGAAGAAGAGAACACAATTACAACTTGTGAAAGCCAATTGCAAAATTAATTGCAGAGGGAAAAATGCAGCTGGATCCCAGATTGATGGAAGGTATCCTACAACAACGAGCTATGTCAATCATCAGAGGAAATTCAGTATGCTCCGAAGAAGCCATCCCCCGAGTGACCGCTCGGGCCGTCTTGATTTTTCAGGCCAACTCTTGATGGCCTGGGTGGTTCACTGCACTGCTCATTCATGGGCACTCTACCTTTAGAGCATACTCAACAACAAGAATAAATGAACGCTAGTGGAATAAAAGTGTGGTTGTGACAATGATGATAACAATAGTATTAGAAGTAATAGTAGAAGCAATAGTGATGGTACCCACTCTGCTTATCTTTTTCGATATTTCTTATTTATTTCTTATTTTATTATTATTATTATTTTCAATGATTATATGGTTGTTTTCCATTTTAATCCTTCTTGTTATTTATACTTGTGGTTACATTATCGTTGCTCCCCCCACTAGCTCCGATGGTCAATTTCATTCTCTGAGTGGCTGTGCCGCCTGCAAGGCTTGTGCGAGCTCAGCCACTTCTTCTTTTAACTTGACAAAGGGTTTACCACGAAATATTGTATTATCTGTGTTTGTGTGCTGTTTTGTGTTGCTGCTGCCCTCCTCCCTTCAACTTTGATGAGTGTTGGGTGTATTTTATCTGTCCTTTCCATATAAATATTGCCTTGTGGCAATTCTTTCCTTCCATTGTTACCGAAATTACTAATTTATATTTAAGGAAGGATACGGAAATTCGACACAACACTAATCATAAATGATGGTAACTGGAAACGCTGAAAACACACACACACACACACACAACCTATTACATGTAAGGCAATGTTTCAGTGTTGAACCTTATTCTTGCAAGTAGATGAGACATTTTATGATGTCAGATGAGATCACACTGACACCCGCTTAGTAAAAAAGGTAAACACATATGGCATTGTTGGCCGGGAGATCCCGAAGGACTGTTCGACCGCCGCATGACAGAGTTTCGATTTATTTTGCGTATGATGCTACAAGACATTAACACAATTCAATTACAATTATACTGTAATGAACAATCTAAACACACATATATACACATAGTTAGCGTACAATGCCCGCAGCTGGCCACTGAGACAGGATCTCCAGTCACAACCATTACAATGTGACGTCGAGGTGCTCCAACCAGACCACCGCCTCCGGCGTAGCCAAATTTAGGTATTCCAGACTACCAGGAAAGGCACGCAGCGGACAGTCCTGCACAATGTGCGACAGTTTTTAAAACCTCACCGCAGTCACAGTACGGAGAATCCGCCCAACCCCAGGTGTTGAAAGTTGAAGCAGTTCTTCCCGTACCATATCTAATCCGATTTAGTTTACACCAAATTGACCGCAGTAAGTCTAATCCTGGTAGTTTTGAGCAGGGATTGGTAATTTGCACTATGCCCTGTAGTATTGACGATGTCCATTCCGCTGTCCAGCTATCTGCAGGCTGAAGAAGTTAAGATGCTAGACTGACAGCAGTCTTCCAGGCAGGGCGACGTGACTTCAGCCATGTTTTGTAATCCCTAACATCTCCATGGATGGGAAGAGCCTCATTGTTCAAAATTATCAACCATAATTTTATTAGAACTTTTTGCCTTCTGATATGAGGTGGTGGGATGTTGCTGAGCACCGGCAGCCACTGAATAGGTACTGATAGAAGCGAGCCAGTTATAATGCGCATTGAATGGCGAAGCTGAACGTCCACCAAGTTGGTGGAGCGCTATTTAGCCATATGCTAGAGTAGTATTAAGCTGTGGAGTAAACCAAGGCTAGGACTGTTGTTCTTAATGTATTTGCATGAGCTCCCCATGAAGTACCTGTTAGTCGTTGAAGTAAGTGGTTCCAACTTTTAAGCTTGGCAGCTGTATTCTGAAGGTGTCTTTTGTAGGTAAGGGATGTGTCTAATGTCACTGTTATACTTCAGCACCTGGTCTCTAAACAATATATTTAGATGGTAGTTCATTTGTTTGTTGCTAAGATGGGATGAAGATATTTCTGTTTTCTGTGGACTGGGTTGAAGGTGCCACCTTTGAAAGTAGGAATCCATTTCCTGAAGGTCATGAGTCAGGATTTCTTCAGCCTCCACGAAGTTAGTTCTTTACACTGTAAGATTGATGTCATTAGCATATAAAAATTTGTGAGAGACCGTGTCTGGCAGGTCATGAGTATATAAATTGAAAATTATAGGGGAGAGAACCGAGCCTTGTGATAGACCATTATTTAGCTTTTGAAATCTGCTCCTGCTGAACTCAGTGTGCATCTGGAACAGGCGATTACTTAGCATGTTTTCCAGTAAAGAAATTAACTTTATACAAGGAACTGCTTTGATCAGTTTTAGAAGGAGACCCTCTCTCCAAACTGTATCATATGCTGCCGAAAGATCTAGGAATACAGACACGTTCTTCATTTTCTTCTGAAAACATGCTTCCAAGTAGGTGGTAAGAGACAGGACCTGATCACTACAGTACCGACTGGGTCGGAAGCCAGCATGTTCAACAGGGATCAGAGCTTCAATTGCCAGAGCTATTCTGTTCAATATAAGCCTTTCCAGTAATTTTTAAGAGTTTCAATCAGCCGCGCATGTGCCTCTGTCATGGCTGTCCTACCCCGATAATCCTACCGGGGAAGGGGGACCTACAGCTTTATGTGGAATCCGAACCACGGAGCACTTTAGCGTGCTTCACATGAACAAAGCAAAGCTAAGATGGGATGAAGATATTTCTGTTTTCTGTGGACTGGGTTGAAGGTGCCACCTTCGAAAGTAGGCATCCATTTCCTGAAGGTCATGAGTCAGGATTTCTTTAGCCTCCATGAAGTTAGTTCTTTACACTGTAAGATTGATGTCATCAGCACATACAAATTTGTGAGAGACCGTGTCTGGCAGGTCATGAGTATATAAATTGAAAAGTTTAGGGGTATAAGGTTCATAAAAATTCCAGCCGAGACCGAGTTTCTAAACGAGGACCTTCCACTCCTCAGTCACGTGCCTTAACCAACTTAGGCCGCTACCCACTTAGTGAATCAATTAACTAGGCATAATTAATGATTAAAACTGAAAGAACTATAGTCAACAATTCTGTGAAACAAATCTCCCAAATTTTCATTCACGATTGTATCTGGAGTAGGTTATTGTTAACAAGACAAGGACAGTATATTTGCTACATTTTCACTAACCACTTTCCTTTACAAGCATTTTTTTATTTTTTATTTCTTTCATATTTAGAACATTTCAATTGTTAAAAAAGTACTTTTAAAATGTAAGAAGATTACATTGTACTTTTAAAATACTGGATGGAGAATGTTCACAGACATCTTGCAGAAATTTATCTGAAGTCTTAATTATATGTACTATTTCTACACTATAGGTATCTTCAAACCACGATAATTTTGAATATTTGAGCAGTTTCACAGAAAATCTTGATTTAAAATAAGTACATTTCCTATCACAAGAATGAGGACTCAAGAAATGCAAATGTGATATACCAAAATGAGGACACATATGTGAAGCTTGTACTGCCCATCACAAACCAGGACAAAGTGGTGGAGTGATAGAAGAATACCACTGTAACACCTCTCTAAAAACCTCTGGTCCAAGTGGTCCCGATGATTTTGCTTTGTATTGGACCCTTGCCAGAGTACAGTGGAATCCTCAATGCTTGATTCAGTGGAGAAGATGGACTTTGGATCAGAGAGTAAGGTAGAAGAAGCACCTTTCTCTTACAATCACACAACAGTAATCAGGCATAGGAGGTATTATTATTACAATCTAGATTCTCAATGGTTGTGTAGGTGGCAGAAGCTTTTTCCCACACAGACTGGTTATAAAAGTACAATACAAATTTTCATGCATCTTGTGATGCTTCATTACTTGATGCTGCAAGTCTCATTCAATATAAGCCATGGTACATGGTCCTGTGGGTCTCTTCCTGACAAGCTGAGATCCACCTTTAAGTCACACGTGTGGCACTCTCTTGCTGGTACTGTTAAAACCAAATGTTGGTGGGATGAGGATGATAGAGGACAGTTTTGGGTGAAACTGGGAGACTCTGGATTACACATTGGTGGCAGATGTGTGATAGCCGTCTTCCTGAGACTCAGTGATATAATCAGGAATCTGGTCCTGCATCTGATTCAGGGCAGGCGTATTCAGGATTACCACTAGCTTCACGGAATGGGAAAGGATCTAGAAAATGTGAGCTCAACATCAGAATTCACTTTTGATCCCGGCTGGTAAATTGCACAAAGAAGTTTTCACCCCGTTTTGCGGTTAAAAATTTTCAAAACTGTCCTGAAATATTAATGAAATATGAGGACACAATTGGACTGAAAGGACAAGAACAATAGGCTTGACAGAAGAAGTGCCCATGACCCATGAGCTAACCAAATACTGACTTTACTGCTTTGCGTGCTTTGGGGAGAAGGAAGAATCAGTGAAGCCAACTTGGGAGACATCATCTTTCGGAAAGAAAAGAGGCAGGAGAATGTCACATTCATTGAGACGGTTACGCTGAAAAACTAAATTGAAAACTAAACTTCAACTTACTCCAGTGGAAATCAACTTTCATAGCCAGTAATAGCTCTAATCAAAGATGTTGCATCATTGGGAACAAGTTTTTTCAGTTAAGTGCTTTGTAACACTAGTTAACAAGTGTAAATCAAACTGTACTATAATATGTATATTCTTGTGTTGAAATTTGTTAACATGTTCCAGAACCTGAACAAAATTATTTTTAGTGATACTATGTACTGCCAGTCAACAGTTTTGTTAATCTTTTGTTGAACTTTGACAATGGTCTCAGATGTAGACTGAGTATAGGTCTTCTGGGAAGCTTGTCATCTTCCTCTGAAGTTTGACCAGTCTTAAATTGTGGAAATTAACCAAAAACTACACTTCCTCTTTAAATGCTTCCCAAATAATTTCTCTATCTCTTTGTTCCACGTAAAAATATTGAAAGGCACCATAAAACATTGAGGCGAATTTGGATAAAGAACAAACAAAATTAGCTGGCAAGGTGAAACATGTTTTGCAGCATTGTTAGGGATGTATCAATCAATAAGCAATAGTGCAAGTCTGTACTGTTACATCTTTCTCTTATTTTATGATGTCATTCTGAAAATTTTTGGAGCTTAAGAAAGGAATGGTTTCTGCTGGTCAAAATAAAATTGCATGTAAAAATGATTCCTTAGCAATTGATTATAATCATCGCCTATCATAATTCTTAAAACCATAAGTTATTGAAAGAATAGCAATAATTACCCTTTAGGTGCCCCAGGACGTGGGTCTTGGAATGTTGTTGTTCTAGTATTGTGGTCCACAAAATAGCGGACTCCATCTTCAGTAAGACGAATTTCCCATCCTGGAGGTAGAGCAGCTTCATCAGCCCCAACTTCCTGCCTGCATTACAAACAGAAATTATATAGTCATTATTAAGGACATCCAGTCATTAAGTAGAAATGAAATTAATTGGAATAAATTGCTATAAAATAAGGTAAAGTGATAAATAAGTAGGCATTGTAACACAAATAACACCAGTTGACTCTAGGTCTTGGATACACATACCTATGCAGAAATAAAATTTATAGTCAAGTTTAAAGTGACACTGCAATACCTACTGCAGCTCACAGGAGAAGGATTTTGCAGTAACACAAGTTTTAGAAAAGGTATGAAGGAAGTCATAATTGTGATGAAAGATCTGAATAACAATTTTTAAATCAAAACAGCAAAAGGTGTTGAATATCAGCTGTCTGGTTTTAGCTGCTGTAGCATGGCATTCATGATAACTTTAGTAATATTATGGCAAATTTTTTTGTAAGCCATTTTCTTGGTTATCTAGATGGCAATGTGTAAATTCTTTTGAAACCTAAAAATTCAGCCATATTCCTGTGGCTTTCATCAGAGGACTGACAAGGCTCGGGTTGCTGTTGTCTCTTAATAGCTTCTGAAGCATGCACTGCAGTGCATGGCAGGAACCATGATGGCCCAATTTAGTGAGGCTATGAGCAGGTAAGTCATCGCTCTGCCTGTAGCCAGTCAGATTCAGTAAGAATCCAGAGCTTGTTGTAGTTATTTGAATGTCAAATGCTATGTCTTTTTGGAAGTGGACAGTTGTAAATCAGTGAGTATAGCAATAATTCATATGCTAAATAATGGAAGACAAGCAGCATAGGTGTAAGGTTCTGCAAAAGCAAATCATACAGCAAGTTTTTAAAGTATATAAATATTTTAAGTACAAGCAGATGTTGCCAAAGTTCAGGAGCTGCTGAAGTGTGTGATATTAGCCTTAGAACTGTACAGTGAATAGTTAAGAAGAGTAAATTTTCATTAGGGGCAAGTAGGAGCATGCTTTTGAAGTCACAAGCTAACCATCACAAACGCCAAAAGCCTGCGACACGTTTAAGACGATTTTATTAAAGATGTTCTCAGGCCGAAGATACATGAAAGGTGCACTTCAGGAAACAACTTGCAAAAATGTGTGACTCTGTACGGTTCCAGGGAAGTCAATGTCCATGCTATGTATTTTAAAGACTATGGGTTTCAAATATGCAAAATTTAATGATGGGAGAAAGTTTCTTATAGAATGTTCAGATATTGTTGCTGCAAGGGCCACATTCCTGAGGAAAATGCAGGAGATTAAACATGAAGGAAATACTCAAATTTATTATTTGAATGAGACTTGGGTAAACCAGAATCGTATAAAAAGTACCTGCTGGGCAATCAATGGTCGTTTAGGGGACCTGAGAGCTGACTGGTAAAAATGCCAGTTTAATTATTTGCCATGCTGAGTCTGCTGCTTCTGGTTTCATTCCTCAAAATAAATTAGTTTTTAGGTTCAAACAGAGCATCAGAGTGAAATTTTTTTTTATCTGCTTAACGTCTCTCTAGCAGCGAGGTCTTTAGAGATGGAAAAGGATGGGGGGCAAGGAATGGGAAGGAATTCGGCCATGGCCTTTTGAAGGAAGCATCCCAGCATTTGCCTGGAGTGATTTGGGAAAACCATGAAAAACCCAAATCTGGATACCCGGACAGGGATTCGAAACGCCGTCCTCCCGAATGCGAGGCCAGAATGCTAGCCGTTACACCACCATGCTTGGTCATAGTGAAATAAATACTGCAGTGGATGTTTCAAAAATTAGTTCCTACCATATATAGCCTCACATTTTATTATTGTAATGAATAATCCAAGTTATCACTCAGTTGTAAGGGATAAGCCACCAAGTACAAACAGCAAGAAGGGTGATATTGTACCATGGAACTCCCGTAATTCAATTCCACACTCTGCTACTCAGGCTCATGTGGAGCTATTGCAATTAGTTCAAATCTACCAGCCGCATGAGAAAAAGTATGAAATTGATGCTATCACTCATGAACAAGGACACAGGGTTGTACGTCTGCCACTGTCGGTAATCCTATGGAGCTTGTATGGGCACAAATTAAGGGATTAGTGGCAGAATCGCTGATACAGAAAAGTTACTTCAAGAGGCTATTGAAACTATAACTGTAATATGAGCAGACTGTGTTCAATACGTGGAAAGACTCTAAGAAGAAGTCTTTAAGAGGAAGGTTGTTAAAGACGATGCCTCGGAGTCATAAATCATTAACCTCTAAGATTCTGGATCAGGTACAGACATGAGTAACAGAGAATAAGACACAGAATAATACGAGGTATGATGGAGTACTTTTGCTTTTTGTAGGCCAAAATCATGACGGTATATCACAATACAAGTGTATCTTATTTATCTTCATTTAAATGTCACTGCTTTCACCTTGTTCTTTTTCTTAACGTTAACATTAATCTAAACAATGACAAACATACGATATTTTGGAAGTTGTTCACCGTTTTAATAGTTGGAATTTGATTGTTTGCTGTGACTGAAACTTTCTGACTTCCTGCCGCTCTTAATAGAATCAGCATATAAAAGGGCTTCTAAATGCATATTATTTTTATAATTATATAGTAGTAGTAGTAATAATGTAGTTACTGAACTATTTCTTCCTCTTCCTACATTGCACGTCTCCTGCTGGAAATGTGATAATGTTTATATCATGTGTCGTTCCTATTTCTGTCTCGCTCTGTGTCACCTGTCTATGTATGTGTTGTTTTCTATAGCTTTTTGGAGTAGCAACACTAAAGTTACCACACACAGCATGGTATGTCCGATAAGGGGGTTAGCATTCCGTGTTTTCAGGACTAAACATGACTTTATTTAGTCAAGTTGTAGCCCATTATGTGTGTTCATATCACTGAATCTTTTTAATACCATATACTTTCCAGGTCAGAACATTAGTGTCACTGAACAAAATAGAGAGCCCACTGTTAACTGAATGTTGCAGTTCAGTTGATTTGATGACATCGTTATTTAAAATTTCTGTTATATTCATTCAGCCTTTCTTTGATGATGTGTCTCGTCTTGCCAATAAACACTTGGCCACAGCTGCCGGGTACCTGATACGCACCCAGAGACTGTAATTTCTTCCTCTTGTCTTTTACCCTTACTAGTACAAGTACATCAGAAATCTTCCTAGGTGCCCTGACTCTGCGTCATGTGTTAAACTTCAGCGTGCGTACACCTCCCGAATCACAACATGAATAAGGTGTAAAACCAAAATATTGTATGTTTTAGTGTACATCATATACGTTTTTCTTTCATCACAGCCTTCAACTTTGATGAGTGATGAGTCAATTTCCCTTTCCTAGACACAGATGTAGTTAATTTATAATAATTATTGGAATGAAGCTGGGTCTTCAGAAACTTTTACTCATAAAAATTGTGTAAAACCTTCTTGAATTCATTAAGACATGTTGTAAGTACAAATATTGACTAACAGAATAAATCTCACTCATTTTATTATCTTGGTTCTCTGTGTGGAGCCGCGTCGACCCAGAGAACCAAGTTATACATACAGTGACTGCGGAAGCCTTCGTAATCACGCACTCATTTTAGTTGACAGATCATCTCATTTGACAACCAACATTCATTACAATCCAAAGAATAATAATTTTACAAAAAACAACAATTTATTTACAAGTATAATTACTTAATTTTCATTTTTTTCTCTCTAGGTAATAATTTGATTAATTTCTTCAACCATAACACAAAGTTATTTCTGACTATAACCTATAAATAATTTGTATATCCACCAGTCTCATGTGTTTATATTACACTAGGTGTCAGCTGTTGACACAGTGTAGACAAGCAGATAGTTAGAAAAATGCCAATTCCCCCAAAAGCACTAAACTAGAATCTTACATATTTCAAAAATCTTAATTATTCACTTGAAACTGTCCCTTCTAAAACACATAAATAACGTCACCTCTTACTAAGTTATGTACATCTAAATACCTATCTACATTTTCATGAATAGATATGGTTTATTACATTAAGTTTCACTAACTTTACAGTGGTTACCCCCACCAAATGATGGAGTATGAAAAATGTTTAACATAAAATGATATTATATGGAACCCCTTCCCTGACACATTGATAAACATACTTGCACAACAACAAGAGTGGGTTTCGGGATTTCCTAAAAACCTGAAACTGCTGAAACATTCTTTTTTTTTTAAACTTTTTAGTTTTCTTCTACTAATGACCACATTCTTTAAATGCTGGCTGGCTTGATAAGTCACTGAACACACACAAGCATTTATAAACAAACCACAGCTGATTCTGAGTTGGTGAATAATAATATGGCAGAACACATGATCTTGTATGTGCAAATCTCTGACTCCCACAGAACTTGCTGTCATAAGGATTATACTTTTCCTGACAACTTCCATGTATTTTGTAAACATCACTTACAACACACCTACATCAGCTTTGTTTCATTTCAGAAAAATTATCATTGATACTAGAAAATTTACTGTTATTATCCAGCTTCAAATCAGAAAGTTGGTAATTGATACTCAAAAAATGGTCACTGAAATCAGCACTTAATCACACTGCAAATGCTTCCAAAATAGCTTGGCCTTCGACACCTGCACATGTTTCTATTAAATAATTCAAATGGATACTTGAGAAGATTACATCACTATACCAGAAAAGTCTCCATTCATACACCCAGAGAGACATGTTTCAGTTTGAAAAAATGCACAAGAATAAAGCAACACAGCTTAGTTTTTTTTAGATATCTTAACTCATTTCCTTCAGTTAAACACAATATCAACAGCATGAAATGAAGAAAATATTACACTGGGTCATCCTCTCACTATTTTGGGAACACATCTGGTTCACATGCTTTGAGCTTGACCATAACATTCATTCATTGTTGTTTTGCCACTTCAAACTGTTGAAAGTTCTTGCCATATTCCTGAGCCTGGGTTAAAGAGGTAACACCTGTACAGATAAACCTGGAATGGTAGAAGACTATACTGAGCATATTGCCAAATTCAACTAACAGCTTGAAGCCCGCCAGGGTGGTGAATATGCTGGTCCAACTGCTTGTTGGTCGACTTCACCGGTATACAGCTTGATGACACAACTACCTCCTTGCTGGCTACAGGCCAGAATTTTGCTTCTGCCCCTAAATGAATACCCATGAAGGACATCATCCATTCAGTAAAACAGATCATGTCCAGCCTACAGAGAGAGGAAGCTGAAGAAATATGATGTGAGACCTGTTGTGTCTTAAAGAAGACCAAACCACCTAAAACCAATATTATGATGACAGAGCATAAATAATCAATTGCTTTACTCTGCAGAGATGGTACAATATTTTTACCAGTGGTTAAGTGTAATGCACTGTTATCCTTTCTGCCACACAAAAAGATGAAAAGGTGGTAAGCCTCCTCAACAACGTTTCTTACAGTCCATTTGACAATGACCCTACCGTAAAAGTTGTGAAGACGACAATGGCTCTCCCTAAAAAGGCCAGACTATGAGAAGAGATGATTAAGAGAATTATACCGCCTACAGGGTGTATCATTACACCGTATCGTCAGAGTTACTGGAGCAGCAACATACCAGCTTGTGAAGTATCTTAGCCTCTTTGTGGTTCATTGCTCTCAGCACGTCAAGAACTTGCCTGAATTTGTGGTGACCATCTAGTCTCTAGCAATTTCAGATACTGATATCTTTATAAGTTTTGGTGTTGTATCCCTCTTCTTCATCCATGTTTTGGTAATGGAGACTCTTGACTTCATACAGAGTCATTTTGGTTCAAACATCTCATACCTCTTTCAAGTACTTCATGTACAGATGAAAGTACTACAAACCATATGACAGTATGGCTATTCGGTATATACTCTCATCGGTAATAACAAACCTCTACTTGGAGAATTTTGAAGACAGGGGACTGGAGAGTGTTACCCTCAAGCCATCCTGCTTCTACTTTTATATCAATGTTACAGTTACAGTGTGGCCACACAGTAACCATGTGTCTGATGATTTCTTCAACCTTTTTAATTGAATTCATCCTAATATATATTTTACAAAAGAATTAGAAAACGATGGGTGC
This sequence comes from Vandiemenella viatica, assembly GCA_031002005.1. Lineage (NCBI taxonomy): Eukaryota > Metazoa > Arthropoda > Insecta > Orthoptera > Morabidae > Vandiemenella > Vandiemenella viatica. Next base: position 144,736,699 of record JARYHS010008075.1, read on the forward strand.
ATCCCATTCCTCGAATATTGATAAATTGGAAACCTGACCACCCACACTGAGTACTACTTGGGTGCAATCAGGTACCAATTATCTGGCACAACACAGGCTCCGTATTGGTCACACTTTAACACAAAGTAAGATCCATCTCCAATCTTGAGAGCTTTACTGAAGAAATTAAACATCTTAAGCCCGTCTTTAGATAGAACGATTACTCACAGTGGTTAATAATGTGTGGTTTTATTCCAAAACTATCAAGACCAGCTACAAAGCAAGATGAAACACCAAAAATGCTTGCTTTCCTCCCATAAGCCAAGAAAATGCTGGGAAAAATAGGAAGACTCCTAGTACAGTTTGGGATAAAAAAACCTCTTCACATTGGCCATCAGAACAACTGAAGAGCATCTAACTGAGCATAATCTACAAATAAGGCAGAATTCTGTGATAGCTTAGCATTTCTTTGACAAAGAGCACAATACAGAGTTCAATAAAATGGCTGGCCTGTCCAGGAGTACTTCCTTCTGAGACTCCATCATAAGCAAGTGATTGGATATCCGCTTGAATGACAAAATCATTAATAGGAATGATGTGCTGTACCTGAGTGATACACGGATGCCAGTAATTATGGATCTCTGACCAGAAACATGGCAGATCTACAGGATAGGACAAAAATGGAGCAAATGATGTCATACTGACATCAACAGGCAAAGCCAGCAGTTGCGACATGGTTAGAACAGACCTGCCAGTATGCTATGTTGTGTCATCACAGGGAGCCAAGTTTTTGCGTGTCTTTTCTAAGTATATAAAAGGAAGCAAGACATGTGGCTAAGCCAGTCTAGGCAGTCGCAAGAAGCTTGTAACATCTGAAAGCTATTAGACACCTCATGAAAACAACAATCAACAGTCAAAACGTTGTGTTTTTACGACACCATTCGGCTGGACAACTGAGAAGATTAAGACTACATAATTTTTCTTTAGAATGTTATTAAATCTTTTTTTTTTTTTTTTTTTTTTTTTTTTTTTGCATTCTTTAGAATCAAATGTAGGTGCTGGATTAGATTAGGAGGTGATACGATTATGCAAGGAGATGATGAGTGCTGCCTTGGTTTATGGCTGCAACCAATTTGGCAGAATATTCAGACAGACAGAGCGTGGAGAAACAGAATGTGTGAACAACAGTTGAGGGAAATGTAATCTTCACAGCTCCTCCGCCGGATAGAATTGACGAAAGTCAGGTTTTGGCAGCTAGCTTTGCCACCATCATCAGGTCCGTTGTTACGTCTGTGACAACTAGAGCTCTACTGGCAGTTTCTGGCAGCCCTATGACACGTGATTGGTCAGCTCTGGAAGCCTTGCAGATCCGCAACGAGTCTGCCTCCTATTGAGCCATTGTCCTTCTGTCTTCTGTTGTGTCCTGTGCTTCGCAGGTGGGGTCTTTACCACATGAGCCAGTTCAGTTCTACATATCTGTGATTGGTCGGCTCCAGAATCTTCTGTAAACCAGGTTAGGTGATATCTCTACTGTTCCCCGGCACCCTACCATTAATTAGTGGGAAACGTGGTTGTTTCAGAATGGACAAAGCTGGTTTCGATGCATCATTGAGCCACATTATTATTATTATTCAGGTGTATTTCTGTGGCTTCTTTAATAACCGAATCCCAGAAGAAGGGATACTTTGACAGTACAGTAGAACTCTAATTATCCGAATCAATTCAGACCGGACCACATTTGGATAATAAAAAATTCAGATAATTTTTCAGATAATTTCTCCAAAAAAGGGTATATTTTAATTAATTAATGTATATATGTTGAAAATGGGAGAAAAAACTATTTTTAAATAAAAAGTTTTTAATTAATTAAATTAAACGAAAAGGCAACACTTTTACATGTTAAGCGCACTTACAAGTGCTGCACATTAGTACAGTATGTATGTACCGTACTGTAAATAAAAGTTATTGCCTGGTCACACTCTGGCTGATGCTCCATCCATTTCAACGCAGCTTCAAGGCTGGAAAATGCTTGACTATGGTCCCGTGTCTGCTTCAACTTCGAGATCATCTTCTTCCTCGACACTTTCTTCTCTCACACTTTCAATAAGTTTATCATCATTTAGAATTTCATATCCAGGATCTTACGAATAACACACCACCCACTCTCCTATATCTTCGGCACTAACTTCTGAACATCCAGGAATTTTCAAAAAAATGTTTCTGAATTCCTCAAGTGACACATCATCCCCATGGCTTAAACAATTCGGATAGTCGGAGTTTGAATAATTGGAGTTCTACTGTACTTTCACATTATTGAAGAGCATTTCATGACCATTTTCAATATCGTGTTGCGCAACGGCAGATTTTTCTAGCTGAAACAGCCAGATGTTATGCTCATGTTCAGTGACAATGGACTTGATGGTGCGGATGGTCTGGCCAATGTAAGACTTAGCACGGTATGCTGTAGACTCCTGGCATTTTTAACACCAAAGCATATTTCACAGATCGTAGCAAATCATGGATTTTAGCAAGAGGATTGAAAATTCTCTTTATTCCACGTCACACCAGAAACCTGCCCATTTTCCCGGAGATGTTACCTGGATATGGGATGAAGGCCAGATCTTTAGACTGTTCTTCTGGCTCCACTGGACGTTTGTTTACCTTTTCCTGAAGTGCCGATTCTACCAGTCGGTTTAGGTATCCATACTGCTTGAAGGTAAAGTGGAGATGTTTAAGTTCCATCAGCAGATTGTCAGCGTCAGAAATCTACATTGTTCTAAGCACCAGAGTGTTATTCTGAGCCGAGTGAAAGGGTTTAATCAGGTCTCCACTGGATCAGAATGTCTACGAAAGGCAAGCTGCCATTCTCCTCTAACTCCATCATGAATCAGATATTTGGGGGAATTCCACTGAGGTGGTGAAAGAATTAATAAATACTATGGATCCCATTATTATTCTCGTATCAGAAACATCAAAATACACAGTTAAATACATTGTGCAAATCAACAACTTTAAACACACTTAGCCCAGTACTTTGCAACCTCAATCACATTGTGTGTTGCTTGAAACAGGTCTTCGTTGTTGCAGGATGATGGGCACATAGGGCACTCGAGCATATGATTCATAGTTTGGTCTTCACCACATTCACACTTAATGCTGGTAGTATCAGTATAACCCCATCTCTTTAGGTTTTCCTTGGACCTGCCCACTCCTGTTCGCAATCGATTTAAGGACCACCCGACGTTCCAGTCCTCTGCATGACCAGGTGGCAAGCGCTCTGCAACTGTCAGTGGTCCCGAGATGTTGGGAACCCTCATTTTCCATAACTGTACTCTTGCCTTTTCAGGTGACCCAATTAGTTCCCGTAATGTTCTGAGAAAGCTTTTCCATGGATCCCATGAGACCAAACGACAAACAAGTCGTCTACATAATGGTAGAAACATGTCGGCTTTTGGACAGACTCTTTGATTGCTTTATCTTCGAAATGCTCCATAAAAAGAATGGTAACTATGGGATACAATAGTGGCCCCATTTGAGGGAGTTAAGATGTGGATGATAAAGGAACATCTAGATTTAAAATGGGGATAAGTATCCAAATGAGAGAAAAAGAAAAGAGAGGAGTGTTGAATAGGAAAAATCAAGAATGATAATAAAAGAGGTAGTAGCAAAAACATGCAACTAATCAGAAGGTTACAGGTAAAATTTATGGAAAGATGTGAGGCAAAACTGACTTATTGATCTCGAAGCAAAATTTAATAAGAAGTCTAATAATGATAGAAGCAGAAAATGCATGTTGTAGGAACAAAAATGTATATGAACTCCATCCATAACATACTTCAAGATCACAGGCATTTACTATGAGTGATAAACAAGGAACGGAGGAAACATAATTTAATTTAAATGTTGAAAAGATAAGAATAAAAAGAGTAAGAGCACTGAGCTAGGATTAAGTAGTATAAACATAGGAAAAAAAGTCATTACAATACTGTCGCACAAAAAAAGCAAAAACCTTACCCCTGTGTACGAGGATCTTCCCACTGTGTTGTTCTATTTTTGTGGTTAACAAAGTAGAATCGGCCATCTGGTTGCACTCTCTTCTCCCATCCTGCAGGCAGTGGGCCCAGACTATCTTCCTCCTGTTCAGTAGTAGCTGTAGCACCAACTGTATGCTGAAACATTAGAAACAGTTATGTCATCTGTGATTTCAAAGATTTTTATTTTACTACACAAATATCATAAAACATCACGTTTGACCTTATCATAATTAATATAGCATAAAGTCCAATAACTGTCTGAAGTGTCTTTTTTTCAAAAAAGTCATCTTACATTTAAAATAGTTGACAGAAATCTAACTGTTTAATTTCACCATTCACCTCAGAGATAGGCAGGAAGACTTTGATGAACACTCTCTCTACAACATTTTGGTATAAACCTTAATCATGAATAGATGTGAGATTTATTTATTTTTTATTTATGGCTACATGCCTCATCGACGTCGAGGCCATTGAGGCAAGATAGGACTCAGGAAAAGAAATGGGAAGAAATTCAGCCATGGCCTTTTGAAAGAACCATCCCGGCATTCTCGAGAAGTGATTTGGGTATACCAGGGATAACCCAAGTCTGGATGGCCGGGTGGGGATTCGAACCCATATCCTCCCGAATGCAAGGCCAGAACATTACCGCTAGCCCACCACATATGGCAAGGGGATTAGATGAATACACACTGAGACACACCAAATGACTCATTTCATACAGATTAAATATATATCTGAAGTCAGAATGTTAATTCACAGAAACATAGTACACAGACATGGACAATGATGTCAAATTTGTAGATGAGTTGATTCTTATATTGCAGTTATTGAGTGAAGTTCTTTGAGAAGAAAGAGGATGTGACAAGTGTCAGAACACTTGTGTACAAAGAACGTGGTTGTCACTCTTCTTTGGGAATGTCGAGGAAAGTAACTTGTAAGAGGATTTAACACCTAGAGAAATGTTATAAATAAATCTAATTTAAATGTTTACTGAAATCTTTAAAGTTGCCTAGTATTTTTTGAATTTTGCACTTAAAACAAAATCTCAGTTTTTGAAGCAAAGTAATAGTGCAGCTTAGACAGATATCACTTGACTAAATGGGAAACGGGTTTTAAAATTTTAGTAAACCATATGGATTTGAAAACAAAAGCAACTAACCTTATGTGATTCCTACAAAATGAAATCAGAAAAGCTATCTAGTTAAATTCCAATGTGAAATAAGAATAGATTGCAGTTCCACTGAATTAAATTTCATTACACTGCTTCAAGAAAATTTTGTTATACTTTCCAAATAAAAAATAGACCTTCTGATCTCCTGTTCAATTGCATTTATGAATACTTGAAAACTGTATATGTAGAGGTGATATTGACAGATCTAAAGTTCAACCAAAACATAAGAGATTGAGACTGAATAAATGTAATCAGGTATCACTTGCTTCCAAGTTGTTCTCTGTTTACCTGTGTCAAGAGAATAGTTGGCAGTGCAATAGTTAAGTGCTGAGTCCTTGCACAAGATCATAAGAAATTTGTAGTATGAAGTTTTGATAGCAAAATGTCACTACTTAGATAACAAGTTCGCCGAAACCTTATGGGAACTAATATCATTTTGACTCACTTCTCACATGCATAAAGAAACACAGTACTTAAAGGTATTTTACATTGTTTGTTCATACTGTAAATAGCCTGTTCTTTTTTATCATAAATTTTTGTCTATGTTATATAATTTTTATATGCAGCATGAGGTTAGAAATTTACATATGTAGAATTCCTTTGAACATTGTATTCGTTGTATCATAACAAGTATCTATGTTATAAATATTTTTTTGGTGGGGAATACTGTCACTCCTCACTTTACAAATCTAATCTGTCGAAATGTGAAAAACTTTAACAGTTGGGTGCATATATAGGAAGTGTCAAATCACAGGAATATTGTATATGCCTTTCAAAGAATCAGGTTAGGAGTGGTAAAGTTGTAATAGTACCTCTGATGCTTTACAGTTTGCTCAAAGTCTGTAACAAACAGCAGCCCCTTTCATTTTCCAGAGCAGTGTCAAAGAAAACCTACATGCTGCACTATGAATTTTTTAAAATATTTGTTCCAATGAGGGAAGTGTTTTCATTCTTTGATGTACATGAAGCCAATAAAACTGACATTTTTGGCATCTTGGGCTCACTAAACAATTAAAAAGAGTGTTGTCTGTAACAAATTACCAAGCAGAAAGTAAAATTATCTAGTTACTGCTTGCTTCATATAGCCTATTAAATGAACCATTCCAGCATTTAAATGGAATGATTTGTGGAACCCACAGAAAAATCAACATCTTGATTGACGGACTAGGAATTCCCTAGGTCTCTCAAAAGCCAGACCTGAGTGTTGCAATTACTAATGCTTACTTCCACAGTAATATTACTATCATCTACATGCAATCTTATTAGCTATATATGACAAAATTGTCTCATGAGTGTTTACCTCTTAAGCACTGGATTTCAGTGAATAATCATAACTAATGTTCAATTATAATTTTCTAAAGTTTTGTAATAACATTTTCTTATTTTATTGGTGCCCATTTCAAAACTGTATTATTCTTACAGTCATTCATTTGCTGCTTAACATTCCAAAAGCATGTCTAGAACTTCCCAGATTATCAAGGAACCAAAAAAATAAATGCCAAAGTCACCTGAAGCTGTGGCTTTAGCACCTGACTTTTGTATCTTTAAAAAAAAAAAAAAAAAAGTAAGAGGAGGAAAAATATTAATATGAAAGAATTGGTAGATGTCAGTAACCTGCAGTCTTCAGTTTTGTATATCATTAATTTAATTGTGATAGAGCACATGGTCTGGTGGCAATTTCTCTTACACACCTATCTTCTTGTTATTATTATTATTATTTTTCTCTCAAATTATTCAAGTATAATGTCCCTAGTTTTGGCCATCAAGAATTTTAATTTTATAGTTTTTCAGTGTTTTTGGTAAGTTATTCAGCACTTGCCTTGGTAATTTATCCCAATTCCTGACTCCCTTACATACAAAAATTTCCCATTTCGTTAGGCCTGAAATCAAATGCCAGTTTGAGGTCATAGTTGTCTTTTCCCTCCATGCACAACTCCTCATTCTTCTACCAATATCCTTCCAAGCCTAATCACCAACATACACCTCGTACATTCAAAGCACTATTTTCACCCTCCTATTGTCTTCAAATAAATACCAATCCAGTTCTTGTATCATATCAGTTACTGGTTGTGCTCTGTGGTAATTTCCACAAATAAATCTAGCTCCCCTCCAAGTCTCATACTTGACACAAAAAAGTGGGTTCCATATAAACATCACCAAATTGAAGCAATGGGCTCACCAAAGTTTTGTAACCCAATAGTCTATTTGAGTACTTTAAGCAAATTGTTTACTGATATACATTATGCAGTCGGTAGTATTACTTGATGAAAATGCTTATTTCAAGCAGAATTCAACATTAAAATTGAAAGTGTTTAAAAGCCCACCAAAATGCTCCTTTGCAACCTGATGCAGTCCAACAAAGTTACTTGCCAGTAAGCACTCTCTCTATACAGGTAAAATGTTGTTTGTTCTTCTGAAATCGTGTAAAAAAAAAAAAAAAAGAGGCGTTGACAAGAACGTACAAAAAAAACAATAAACCCAAAAAACCACAAGTGTTTTTACAATGGTTGAAATATGAAAAAATCATAGAAACCCGGATGATATTGGGACCAATTCACATATCATTTTCTGTAAAGGTTATTTACACTACAATTTTGGTGAGTTATATACAGTACTAAACCAAAGTAGTAATATGTACACGTATTAAATATGTATCCAACAATGAAAGAGGCAGATGTATAGTGTATGACACCTCTTGTAATTCATCCTAATACCACACATAGTTTAAGACAAGTATCAGTAAGCTTAGGGTCCTTAGGTTTGATCCTCATTATGGAGTTTGTTTTACTTGTTTCTGTGTACACTTTCGGTACTATTTGCTGCTGGTGGCATCACATATTCACTTCTTCTTTTTTTTTTTTTTTCAAAAATTCACCAGAAAATCAACTTGTTTTCTTTGAAGGCTTCGCAATTTTTTGGACAATAAGCTTATACTAAACTTTAATTGAAACTGGACGTTTCTTGCATGCAAAAAAACTTCTTTCTTTTTTAACTGAAAATTACATGCACATTAAAAGCAATAAATCCTAAATGGATATATTTATATCAGGTTAGTAAACATATCCTAAAAATTCCAACAAAAGGGATTCACAGTGCTCTAGAACATTTGCAAGACTAACGCGAAATGTCTACATGTTATGTTGCTGTTCAATAAATTCTATTACTCACCACTTTCTGCCTTATTTTTTCTATGATAAAGTATGTCACGTATCTTTCGAATTTAATGGATAAAAAAAGATAATTTAGAAACGTAAATGAAATAAATTTCTACACTTCAAAACTAAAATATGTTTGTGGTTGTGGATGGATATTGTTTCATAAAAGTTTCCTTGTATGGCAGCAATTTATGATTCAAAGGTACGCTTAATGCCAGTCATTTAAAAATCAGTAAATTCTTCAAATAAAAATACATGTGTATTTTGGAATTTTTCAATGATTTTGTAATGCAACAAACAGCATACAGAAACAAAAGAAAATGCACACAGGAGGAAAAAAATGTTTTACCAACCAAGTATTTAACTTAAGACTTTTTGAATTCCAAAAACACTCTTTAATCATGCCGCTAACCAGATGGTTACAGGCTACTGACTTTTCCACATATAAATAATAAGCATGTAAAATTTCAAAGTATATTCTTGTGAGACTGATGTAAAATACATTCAGTTAAATAAATAAATAATAAAAAAAAGATAGCTTCAGTTACGTTGACAAAAAATTATCATTTATTTATAATTTTTTTTATCTGTAATTAAGAGAAAAGGCCTTCAACATTAAGTTATTTAATTGCTATACCTTCTTTAGGAGCACATTAGAAATTTATTTTCATCAATATACCCTAAAACAATAACTTTAATTTATAGTTTTTGTCATTCTTGTGAACGATTTCTGTTAAATATAAATGATTCTTAAATTGTAAATGTTGCATTTTTAAGCCCCACAGAAGAAAAGTTGGAGGTTGCTGTAGGCTTCTAAAAAAAAAAAAAAAATTTGTCCATTTTGTATTCAAAATGAAAACTAATTAATAACAAGAAATAGTCAGCAACAATAAAAATAATTGAAAACGTGAGAATATGGAACACACCACTTGCAACCAGTTTTAAATTATACACCCTCTATTGACAACTGGTTTTATTATGTTTTTCACCAGACGTGTTTCGCTCTTTTGGAGTGCAGCATCATCAGTGGGAATATTGTGGTAGCTATCACATGTCAGTCTGGAACAGAACTTTCTGCATCTCTCGAGTGGTATTCCAATATAAAATTAAGTATTTTTCACTGCAACTTCACTTTTTATTATTTACTGCATTAGAAAGCATTTTCATAAATATACAAAGTAATGTATGAATAATGTACTATACTGAGCAGACAATTGAAACATACTGTATAATGATAAATGAGGGACAAAAAGAGTAAGAACAATTCAACACATTGTCACTATTAAAGAAAAGTGAACTTATGATTAGTGTACATTATGGGTAAGTAACATAAAAATAATTTTGCTGTTTAAAATAATATAATGTCACTAAAGTAAATATTGATAATATAGTACTTTCCCAAATCCACTGGTGCTTGTAATGAATGAAACAAAGTAAAATAATGATGATGCAGAATGCGTGTTATGAAGAAATGAAGGATGCAAATTATTTTGCATGTCATGAAACATGGCAGAAAAACGCAATGCTTATTACTGACATTGTTGATATTGGGATGGAATTTGGAAACCTATTACAACTCCAACAGTAGGTATAATTGTTGGAGAAGTTTGTACACTTGGAATAATTATTGTTCTGGAAACATTCCCAAATGAACAAAGAATAGGAATGGAGTACATAAGAATGCTTGTATAGTGATTAAGGCCCGAAATGCACCCACATGAATTGCTATATATGCAGTAAAACATGTCCAATTGCTACATCGAGTTCTAAACCTCTAAAAGAAAGTGATTAACAAAGATTTAAGTGATTAATGGACTAGTTAGCTTTTTTTCTGAGTATTTTTTTTTTTTTAACTGAGTGGACAAATGATACTATACTGTACAGTAAATAGGACCTTCCACATTATTCTTGTAAACAAATGAAAATTATTAAAAATTTAAAGCACAGTTAGCTATATTACAGAGTATTTAATCTAGCCTTAGTGGTTATTTCGTATTTAGAGCTGTTATCTTGGAGAACAGAAATCAGACACAATTATCTCGTAACTGTCATTTCCACAAATTTTTATTAATAACTAGTTGATCCAACAGATGTTAACCAGTCCAAATTTCAATAAAATTGTTTGTGATCCTTTCGCGAATTTGTAAAATGCTGTTGAAAATGTGTAAACAAATTAAAAATGAGAAAAAACATATTTCTGAGTGATCACTGTATTTATTAATGACAGTTGATCTGACAGACATTGTTTTGTACAAATTTACAAAATTTAAGTCACAATTAAATTAAGCCAGAATTTCATGCTAACCAAATAATTTATTATCTTCTATTAAATTTAAAATCTCAAGATGTTTTATATACATTTTGATTTTTATCATTACACCACTAAACCAGTTTTGATTGTTTCATAGATCTTGCATCACTCAGTCTAATGCCTCCAAAGACTTTTCATGTGCCACTATATGTTCATCCCAAACAATTGATTTGCAATGCTGAAAAACTTTTGGCATCCCAGTTCTTCGAAAGGTTGCACGTTGGAGTTTTATTGATTTGCATATTCAACAGCAACTTGAACAGTTTGACTACCTTCCAACCATGTAACTTCAATTCCAGATGAAACAAGTGCAAGTGCAAATTCATTCTGTTAGTGTTGCCAAAATCAATGAGATCAAAAAAGTTTTTTCAGTTCCATTGGAAGTGTCTAAGAAGAAATTCCCTCTAGTTCCATCATTCATGAGAATACTTTTGTTGCTGATTTAACAGTGAAATATTCTTTCAAACTGATACTCTCAATACATCACAATCATATTTGTTTTTCGTGTTTCAACTCTTGATTAAACGTTCCAAGCATCGGGCGATTGGGCGCTGTCAAGACTAACTGAGGTTACATCGTGTTCGACATCATCAATCAGATGTCCTCAATTTATATTTATAGAATAGAAATAAAATAACTATATTTGTTGGACAGATAGCAAAACAAAATAAAAGCAAAGATAATTTTATTATAATTTATGATGGAATGCCTTTTTACAGATTTTTCTCCAGACCTTAGTCTTTTTATTCGCTAGAAAACATTTAATCAAGTAATTCATCCTGGGAGCTTAAGGAAAATAATGATGATGATAATTAAGCATATCCATCGTTCGACTCGTGAGTTATGGTCTTGAGATCGTACAAAAATCCAATAGAAATTTTTTTCTGAATTTTCTCACTAACTTTTTTGATTTTTCCTTCTCTGAAAACTTTATTTGGACCATTAAAATAATTTTAAAAAAAATGCCAAATTGATCCATAGAAATTAGTATTTTCAGTTTTTCCAAATTTTCTGGGCAACTTTCCCAATTTTTGTTTCTCTAAAAACCTTATTTGGACTATTATCAATATTTTTAAAAAATAACAAAATTGGTCCATAGAATAATTTCATTTTTTATTAATTTTCTTGGCACCTTTTCCAATTTTTCTTTCTTTAAATCACCTTATTTAGACTATTAGAAAAAATATTTTAAAAAATAGGCACATTGGTCCTTAGAAAAAGTACTTTCAGTTTTTCCTAAATTCTTCAATTTTCTTTATCTAAACATGTTATTCGGACTATTCAAAAAAAATAAAAAAAAAACCCCCTAGGTAAATCGGTCCTTAGAAAAAAGTACTGCCAGTTTTTCCTGAATTTTCCAATTTTCTGGGAAACCTTTCCATTTTTTCTTAATCTGAATATTTTATTCAGACTATTATGAATTTAAAAAAATAATAATAAAATTAGACAAACTGGTCCATAGAAAAAAGTAATTTCAGTTTTCCTGAATTTTCTAGGAAACTTTTCCAATTTTTCTTTCACTAAAAACCTTATTTGGACCAATGCAAACATAAAAAAAAAAAAAAAAATTAGCAAATTTGTCAATCAAGTTTAAAGTCATCTGCTTAAGTATTTCAAGTCATATATCAAAGTAAACAGTTATATAAAGCCAGAAACATAATATAGATATTGTCCTATAAAGGAGTTCAGACTATTTCCGAAAAGAAAACATCACATTTATTTTCGGAGATACAGTAGAACCTCGATAACTCAAACCTCGGTAACTTAAAAACCTCTATAACTTCAAAAAATAATATGTTCCCTTCCCATCAGAGCCCAAAACCTCTATAACTTAAAATATGCAACCTCTATAACTTAAATGAGTAATCTCTTTATTGGCCCTCAGTAACTTAAAGAAATGTTTCCACAACCTCTATAACATAAAATTGTTTGTCAACGAGTCATTTTGAAAGTGTGTGCAAAACAAAAGGTTTCGATATTTATTGCTTGCACGTGTTCACTAGTTAAATTGTTAACGTAAACAATGTACAGTACATATGTCACCTATTGTTTGCTTCTTCGAAATTCTTTAAAGCTTTGCGGCGGTTAGCCTTAAGACAACGGCTTACTTGGATCATAAGTTTTTGATCATAGTCCTGGAAACAGCGCTTTACCTACTGTGTGATAAAAGTGGCTTAAAATGAGTTCAAAAAGACAACACTCACATAAGCTGATAAATTAAAAGCTATAGAAGCAGTGAAAAATGGATTGAAAAGGAAAGAAGTTGCGGCTCAGTTTGGGATACACGAGAGTACATTATCAATCATCATTAAAAAAGAAGCTGAAATCTTGAAGAAACAAGAATCAGGAGAAAGTCTTCAATGTAAAAGACGAAAAATTGCCGAATTCCCTAATTTAGAACAATGTTTGTTTACGTGGTTCAAACAGTGTCGAAACAAAAACATCAGTGTTAGTGGACCCATACTGAAAGAAAAAGCTGAAGAGTTCGCTAATTCGCTGAAAATCAAAAATTTTAAAGCCAGCAATGTCTGGTTAGAGAATTTTAAGAAACGACATGATTTAGCCTTTAAAAAAATGTGCGGCGAAAGTGCGAGCGTAAGCAAATCAGTCTGCCAAGAATGGAAATCTGAATTACATAATTTAGTGAATGATTATGATCCCAATGATGTTTTTAACGCTGACGAAACAGGTCTATTTTTCAAATGTCTTCCCGACAAAACATTAACATTCAAAAATGAAAAATGTCATAAAGGAAAGCACAGCAAAGAACGACTTACGATTCTGCTTTGTGCAAATTCTACGAGCACAGAAAAACTGAAACCTTTAATTATAGACAAGTCAACAAAAACTCGGTGCTTTGCAGGCCTAAAATCACTACCCATGGATTATGAAGCCAATAAAAAAGCATGGACGACAGCCGAACTTCTTAAAAATGGCTGATTAACATAGATAAGCAAATGGTAACTTCAAATAGAAAAATTATTCTGTTTATCGACAACTGCACAGCACACGGGGACATACCACCAATAAAGGCAAAGTACAATTTCTTCCATCAAACACAACATCACAACTTCAACCTTTGGATCAGGGTATAATTAAACATTTTAAAACATTATACAGAAAAGAAAAATGATAGCTGATATGGAGCAAAATACGATTTCTTCTATCAATGTTCTTCAAGCAATGACGATGGTGGACAAAGCTTGGCGAAACGTAACACCCCTTGCAGTAAAAAACTGCTTTAGAACCTGTGGTTTTTCTACAGAACCTCAAGAAATCATTGAAGAGGAAGATAATAATGTGCCTGAAGAATGGAATAAGCACATGTCTGGGTCAAACATTAATTTTGAAGACTTCGTTACTTGCGATGATGAAGACGTCACAGCAAGGATGTTAACAGAGGAAGAAATATTGGAATCAGTAAACAAGCAGTGTAGCAACATAAAAGAGACTAAACCTTTAATTGTTGTTTTATTTTTATGTAACGTGTGCAATGTGAATAAATAAATTTGATTACTTAAATTTCTGTATTTTATCGAGCCAATCCTTCTGACGCATTCGAGTAAAAATAGGAACAAGGGTACATACAAACATATGTACACACTTTGACTTTAAATCTGGCCGCCGGTGAAAAATTCTATCACTCTTATTTTGCACAATCTGGCATCAATGTCATCCCAGGCAACAGTAACGCAATACTGGCTCCGCCTCCTCGCAATTTCATTGGTGGATATTTTATTCAGAGCCATCTATACTGCAGATTTTTCATTTCCTTAAGTCAATGCAGGAAACAATTGGCCAACAGGTAGGAATTAAGCTCCTCCCACTGACGATTCTTATTGGCTGAACAGTTCATCATCCTACCATTACATTTCTATAATACTTTACCAAAATTCAGATCTTGAAACGTTTCCCAAAAGTTCTAATTAACGGGATTGCATTAAAGTGAGGCAGGAAACAGGCTCAATGCTATATATTACTACGGTTGATTAGCATAAAACTATAATGATAAGATTGTTATACTCATTTTGATAATTCCTTCGGATAATATTTCACTCATATATCTGGTCAGTCCACAAACCAAGGGATAATCATGTTCCATGAGGTAGAATTTTTAGTACTACAAAACTGCAGAAACAAGAAATTATTTCGGAAGTGTCTCTCTCCAAGATGGATTGAATGAAACAGTCTTCCTTCGCTGCGTTGTATACGCCTATTCGAGGAAAGTAGCACCGAGCTTGCAGTGGTCCTATGGTTAGCGCTCTGGGTTGCTGAGCGAGCGGTTCCGAGTTCAAATCCAAGTAGTTCTTTTTTTTAAAAAATTTAGAAATCTATCTTTACTTGTATTTTATTTTTAAGCATACCGAAACTGCACATTGCTTATAAGTATAAGGTATCCATGATTCTTTCCTAACTGCGTCAGGAAAGAAGATAAACATCTGCGAAACTATCAATGTTTCGTAACTAATAGCCGACGTGAGCATTAAAGATTTGCGGCAGCAGAACTGACGAAAATCTACACGGGTTTCAAGCCGCGCCGAAATCATATCATCTGTCCCTTTTCAAACGACACACGTTTCCAATATATTTATTTCACAGTAGAACGATCATCGCGTTTCAGAAAGAAATAATTTACAAGAGGAATTATTGCTCTCTTTGTAGATGGACGATAATGATTATGCACTATATAAATAAATGAGAGTTAATCGCGCAGAACTAAATATTAGCACCGCAACAAATCAAACGACCATTGTCACTAAAAAATTTACAACCAGATTATTATCGTAGGACAAAAATAAATTCTTTTATAACTGGTGTAAGTAATTAAAGTTAATTGAGAATCGGGCTTAAAGACAGGGAGTTCTTAAATTACTGTTTTTCTCGTTTTCTACAATGCTGTTAGTTGTTGACACTATTACTTCATGATCTTTACAGCATTGGGAT
Organism: Vandiemenella viatica; assembly: GCA_031002005.1. Classification (NCBI taxonomy): domain Eukaryota; kingdom Metazoa; phylum Arthropoda; class Insecta; order Orthoptera; family Morabidae; genus Vandiemenella; species Vandiemenella viatica. The sequence goes on from JARYHS010008075.1 coordinate 144,752,293, forward strand.
TTATTAAATACTGGGGCTAAATGCTCATTACTTAACAAGGCGTGAAATTACCTGCGTTATTCTTTGTTTGGAATAACATAAATAAATACAAGCATTTGGCGAATGAGGATGTTGCCGTTCGCGTGATTGTTCTTTAGTCTCCGGTATAAAGTGGAACGCTCAAGTTTTGTCACCCGTCATAATCGACTCCATAATCGCCTAGGTCTCAAGGATTCAAACAAACACAGTCTACCGGTAAAGTAAGGTTGATGATGTCTAAGGACCGGAAGACCGAGCGTGGCGTGTGAGCGGTAACGTTCTGGCTCCAGGCAAATGCTGGGACGATTCTTATAGAAGGCCATGGCCGTTCCCCACTTTAATAACTTCAACATCGATGAAACGTAAAGCAATAAACAAAAAAATAAGGATAGGGAGAAGGTATTGTTAATCGATTTCAAGCCAGCTGCAACCTCCTCAACAAATTTAGCCATCTCTTCTTCTTATGATTTTACGCCTCGTCGACATAGAGGTGATTATTGGCTGGATAGGAATAGTGGCAAGGAATTCGGCCATGCCCTTGTAAAGAACCTATTCCGGTATTCATATGAAGTGATTTGGGGAAACCTTGGAAACCACAAATATGCATGTCTTAACTTGGATTCGAACCATTGTCTGTTACAGCAACGACCAACGTGTGTTCCGAAATGGTAATGATGTAGAAAAATAGATATTTGTTCAACCTCTAAAACTGTAAATAAATTAATTTGCTTCTTTATCTATGAATGCTTGGGAGACGTTACTTTTTGTATTGCCCTCATGCAGTTAACATGGATTCCCACCGTATTTTCAATTGCCAGCTGTAAGTTGGATAATTCTGAAACCACCAAAAACTTTTGCCAAATGTGCTGCTCGTGTTAAATTATTACGTGTATTATTTACGCCTTATAAAGGTATTCTTCCTTGCCGAAGGAAGTAGGAAAGTTAAGACTTTATCCTGGTAAGCGTTGCCATATTTACTTTCTGCGATGTTGCCACGATGTTCTGCCTAGTAGTAGCGCTGTAGCAATTTCCCTATACCAGAAATGGTGTCTCATAGCTGGACACACACATAGGCGAAATGAAAAATTATTTATGTTCCAGTCTCATCTAGAATATTTTCATTTAACTGATTACTTCTCTTGCAACAGTTCGATTCTGTATACAGATTACTATTCAATCACGGAATGTTGTATCTATATGCATATTTTTTCTTTGGTCATATAATTTGTGAGGCACTAGATTCTGTGAGTCCAGGTGTCCTAGTGGTAACGCACTGGGCTGTCAAAGTGCTGGTTCTCGGTTCAAGCCCAGGTGCTGTTATTTTTTTTTTCATTCTTTATCTCCTTTTCACTTGTTGCAAAATACATATCATATAAGTAAGTTTATATATATTTCGTGGTCAATTGGAACAGTGGAAATGAATCATAAAATTAATGTTTGGCTGACATGAGAAAGTGTCAACGCATGATGCGTGAGTAGGAACTGAAAGCCAGTTTTCCAATAAATTTAATTTAACCATTACGATTTGTGCCACTCAACTTAACCAATTTTTTTCTAGTGCAAAGGCGGAAGATAGATAATTGGGGCAATGATGGCTGTTTAAAAATAAACAAGGACCTAAATCAAGCTAATGTGTGGTTTTTGTAGCTAACGTTCCTATTGGACACAGTGGTATTAGCAAGCAAACCTGAATTGAAAATGTGAGTAGTTATTCTTACGAAAACAAAAAATCATCATTGACGAATAACATGCTAATGAGAGGTTCCGTATTTGACATAATGCTGCTCCTACTAGTCGGTAAGAAAGTTATATACTCCTTTTGATCTAGATTTATTTAAATGAAAGAAGTATAAACGATCCAATCTACAAAAAACCTATCTGATAGCAAAGACCTCGCATGTTAGAGAGACGTTAAGCAGATTAAATAATAATAATAAAAAAGACAAGTCACTTCACTTTTCGTAATTACGAGATTCTTCAGTTATGCTTTTCATATTTGTTTTAATGTTTCTTCATTCCACATACCACGATGCTATAATAATACATTCAGGTAAAATGAAATCTGAATTATTAATTACTTCGGCAGCCTAGTGAAAGTCTCTTTGCTGTGTATTAGGCTTGAGTCGTGGCTATACCGTGGGATCCAAATAACTGATCGTCCTTGACTACTGACATGAACAAAGTAAATTCAGTAAAAATTCATTTAGACCAAGTGATTTGAACCCATGATACTGCCATTTCTTTCAATCTGCCTTAACCATTAAGCACCTAGACTGCTGCCCATAACTGTTAGAACAAAGGAATTATTATATCTCATTACATTTGATAAATAAAGAAGACACACTTCTAGAAGGTAGTACTGAAACCGACACTGATGGCGATATACAAAAGCATGCATATACAATAATGACCAAGAGTCCATTCATTTAGTAAACTGGAAGGAAAGATCGAAAGCAAGGCGAGTGCCTACCAAAATTTCCGCCTTCTTATGCGGAAACAGGAAATTATGAACGTCCTTCTTCTATAAATAACCTGTGTTTCACTTTCCTGATACTCTGCTATCAAGCATTAAGATACACTTTATTTCACTCCAATATTCAACTATATTCTTAAATGAGAAACAAGTGCTGTAATGCTCTCACTCGTAGATTTTTTAAGACTGTCGTCTAGATTATTTATAAAATTCCTCCATTCATTCTATACGAACATTCATTGTGTTTGAGAAAATAAAAATTTACCCAAATTTCTTTTAATCTAGACGCGTCAATTCTGCTGTGAATCCGAGCGAACGATGGACTGATAAAAGCTATAGCAGTTTAGCCGAACCGTCAGAATTTAATTATTCGAAGCGTTAAAGATCCTTGTAATTATTAGTTTACAGTGATATGGGTGGGCCGCGATCTCCAGCCAATGAAGTTCAAACAAATCGGAGGATCTACCAAATAACGAGTCTTCTGAAGTGGTGAGGTTGAAAATACAGTGTTTCAGAAAAACAATTGATGTCCAAGTTGATGGTGCAACATCACTTTACGCCCATATTTTAGCGAAATACAATAAAAAATTAGAATATTTCACAAATACAAATATACATATATACGTCTGTAAAAGATTATAACAGCATACTGACTTAGTTTCTTGTTATATTTATGCTGACGCTTTAATAACTAAAGCAATCGCTTCTTTTCCGTTACTTAACTTTTCACTTCTCCGAAGTAAGCTACTGCGGATTTTATTCGAGCTCTGGGTGTTTTAATTTTGATGTTACTGTCAACAGTAATATAATAACAAAACGTACGAGTATTGATAGAAGTTAAATCATTATGAATTCTTAAAGCAGTCGGAATATCTTGCGAATGGATATTCCGTACAATCCGGTCAAGGAAATGCTGCGCGTTTAACGCTGTGTGTAAACAGCCCGACTTCCTCGTGATTATCCTACTACACATCACTTGCAGAGTGTAACAGAGATAAAGTATAAATCCTTATAATTAATAACAGTGTGGCTCTAGATAGTGCTAACTTCATCTATCAGCTGACACGTAATTTTTACTTAACAACATAGTAGTATATCTGTTACCAAAACGTTACGCAAAATAAGTGTCACTATTTCTATCTGCTGTTTTATGATTTTTAACTTGGGACAAAATCTTTCAGAAATTTAGAAACTGATAGCTTAGAATAACTGAAACGTAGGATATTTATAAAACCACTCCTCTTCCTCGTGGATGTTACGACGTCCATATCCTGACTATCGTTCTTCTACAACTATGAGGAAACAAACTACTTGCTTGAAACTTTGGCTAAATGAATTTACATCCAGTATCCTGATTTGTACTGTAAGACTGGATTCTTACTCATTTCAGTATTCTGAAACGGATTGTGTTTGACTTTAGCATCACTTTAGCGTACAACAGGTTAATATGTTAATACATAAAGATACCAGTAGTTCTAAATTAAATCTTGATTGCGTTACTATTCAGCAAACGAATAGGAAATTAATCCGATAATATTTTGGTTGAATGATGGATCAGAAACTGTATTGTTTCATTGATGGAATTGTACGGATGCTTGACTGATCTATTAATAGCAAAAAATTTTGAACCTCACTTTTAAAAATGATTATCAGTAATGTTTAGATGCAATTACAAATCATATGTTTACATTAATTCATAGCCGAACGAATTGGATGAAGGGTAAAGTTCATTAGTGTCATTAGACAGTACTCAATTCATATTCACGATCCAGCCATCAAAATGTGGGTTTAAATAGAAAAAACAAAATCGAAAATTGCTCAAAGGAATGTGGAATTGCCCTTTCTCAAGGACCGTGGCCGTTTTTTTTTTTTTTTTTTTCGTTGCTTAAAAACTAATCTTTTCCGAGCCATTGCAATAATAATGACTTTACTAAAGAATAACAACAAAAACGAATTTGGATTGCTTAATAGATACATGCAGACATGTGTAGCTTTTGATTCTCATTAAGTGTATAATATGTTTTCACTGTCCCAGTTTACAGGCAACACAAGAAAAACGCTCATAAAACCACTTTTGCCTGCGGCCTGACTCGAACCGTGGAACCGCGAGACACCGCACTAGCTTCCGGGATCAGCATGGCACCCGCGAATCTGAGCCACTTACAGTAACATTCTTTCTGGATTATCAGAGAGGTAACAACAACTTATAACCAGACTGGCATTATCTTTCCTCCTTCCTCAAATTTCCTGTTTCTTTCTTGCAATTTCAGATTTCGGAAACAAGGTTATCATGTCATTATATTGAGGATATACATCAATTATATCGTTACTGATCACTAGTAGGAGCAGCATTTTGTCAAATACGGAACCTCTCATTAGCATGTTATTCGTCAATGATGATTTTTTGTTTTCGTAAGAATAACTACTCACATTTTCAATTCTGGTTTGCTTGCTAATACCACTGTGTCCAATAGGAACGTTAGCTACAAAAACCGCACATTAGTTTGATTTAGGTCCTTGTTTATTTTTAAACAGCCATCATTGCCCCAATTATCAATCTCCCGCCTTTGCACTAGAAAAAAATTGGTTAAGTTGAGTGGCACAAATCGTAATGGTTAAATTAAATTTATTGGAAAACTGGCTTTCAGTTCCTACTCACGCATCATGCGTTGACACTTTCTCATTTCAGCCAAACATTAATTTTATGATTCATTTCCACTGTTCCAATTGACCACGAAATATATATAAACTTACTTATATGATATGTATTTTGCAACAAGTGAAAAGGAGATAAAGAATGAAAAAAAAAATAACAGCACCTGGGCTTGAACCGAGAACCAGCACTTTGACAGCCCAGCGCGTTACCACTAGGACACCTGGACTCACAGAATCTAGTGCCTCACAAATTATATGACCAAAGAAAAAATATACATATAGATACAACATTCCGTGATTGAATAGTAATCTGTATACAGAATCGAACTGTTGCAAGAGAAGTAATCAGTTAAATGAAAATATTCTAGATGAGACTGGAACATAAATAATTTTTCATTTCGCCTATGTGTGTGTCCAGCTATGAGACACTATTTCTGGTATAGGGAAATTGCTACAGCGCTACTACTAGGCAGAACATCGTGGCAACATCGCAGAAAGTAAATATGGCAACGCTTACCAGGATAAAGTCTTAACTTTCCTACTTCCTTCGGCAAGGAAGAATACCTTTATAACGCGTAAATAATACACGTAATAATTTAACACGAGCAGCACATTTGGCAAAAGTTTTTGGTGGTTTCAGAATTATCCAACTTACAGCTGGCAATTGAAAATACGGTGGGAATCCATGTTAACTGCATGAGGGCAATACAAAAAGTAACGTCTCCCAAGCATTCATAGATAAAGAAGCAAATTAATTTATTTACAGTTTTAGAGGTTGAACAAATATCTATTTTTCTACATCATTACCATTTCGGAACACACGTTGGTCGTTGCTGTAAATGACAATGGTTCGAATCCAAGTTAGGCCATGCATATTTGTGGTTTCCAAGGTTTCCCCAAATCACTCCATATGAATACCGGAATAGGTTCTTTACAAGGGCATGGCCGAATTCCTTGCCACTACTCCTATCCAGCCAATAATCACCTCTATGTCGACGAGGCGTAAAATCATAAGAAGAAGAGCTGGCTAAATTTGTTGAGGAGGTCGCAGCTGGCTTGAAATCGATTAACAATACCTTCTCCCTATCCTTATTTTTTTGTTTATTGCTTTACGTTTCATCGATGTTGAAGTTATTAAAGTGGGGAACGGCCATGGCCTTCTATAAGAATCGTCCCAGCATTTGCCTGGAGCCAGAACGTTACCGCTCACACGCCACGCTCGGTCTTCCGGTCTTTAGACATCATCAACCTTACTTTACCGGTAGACTGTGTTTGTTTGAATCCTTGAGACCTAGGCGATTATGGAGTCGATTATGACGGGTGACAAAACTTGAGCGTTCCACTTTATACCGGAGACTAAAGAACAATCACGCGAACGGCGACATCCTCATTCGCCAAATGCTTGTATTTATTTATGTTATTCCAAACAAAGAATAACGCAGGTAATTTCACGCCTTGTTAAGTAATGAGCATTTAGCCCCAGTATTTAATAAATCCCAATGCTGTAAAGATCATGAAGTAATAGTGTCAACAACTAACAGCATTGTAGAAAACGGGAAAAACGGTAATTTAAGAACTCCCTGTCTTTAAGCCCGATTCTCAATTAACTTTAATTACTTACACCAGTTATAAAAGAATTTATTTTTGTCCTACGATAATAATCTGGTTGTAAATTTTTTAGTGACAATGGTCGTTTGATTTGTTGCGGTGCTAATATTTAGTTCTGCGCGATTAACTCTCATTTATTTATATAGTGCATAATCATTATCGTCCATCTACAAAGAGAGCAATAATTCCTCTTGTAAATTATTTCTTTCTGAAACGCGATGATCGTTCTACTGTGAAATAAATATATTGGAAACATGTGTGTCGTTTGAAAAGGGACAGATGATATGATTTCGGCGCGGCTTGAAACCCGTGTAGATTTTCGTCAGTTCTGCTGCCGCAAATCTTTCATGCTTACGTCGGCTATTAGTTACGAAACATTGGGTAGTTTCGCAGATGTTTATCTTCTTTCCTGACGCAGTTAGGAAAGAATCATGGATACCTTATACTTATAAGCAATGTGCAGTTTCGGTACGCTTAAAAATAAAATACAAGTAAAGATAGATTTCTAAATTAAAAAAAAAAAAATAAGAACTACTTGGATTTGAACTCGGAACCGCTCGCTCAGCAACCCAGAGCGCTAACCATAGGACCACTGCAAGCTCGGTGCTACTTTCCTCGAATAGGCGTATACAACGCAGCGAAGGAAGACTGTTTCATTCAATCCATCTTGGAGAGAGACACTTCCGAAATAATTTCTTGTTTCTGTAGTTTCGTAGTACTAAAAATTCTACCTCATGGAACATGATTATCCCTTGGTTTGTGGACTGACCAGATATATGAGTGAAATATTATCCGAAGGAATTATCAAAATGAGTATAACAATCTTATCGTTATAGTTTTATGCTAATCAACCGTAGTAATATATAGCATTGAGCCTGTTTCCTGCCTCACTTTAATGCAATCCCGTTAATTAGAACTTTTGGGAAACGTTTCAAGATCTGAATTTTGGTAAAGTATTATAGAAATGTAATGGTAGGATGATGAACTGTTCAGCCAATAAGAATCGTCAGTGGGAGGAGCTTAATTCCTACCTGTTGGCCAATTGTTTCCTGCATTGACTTAAGGAAATGAAAAATCTGCAGTATAGATGGCTCTGAATAAAATATCCACCAATGAAATTGCGAGGAGGCGGAGCCAGTATTGCGTTACTGTTGCCTGGGATGACATTGATGCCAGATTGTGCAAAATAAGAGTGATAGAATTTTTCACCGGCGGCCAGATTTAAAGTCAAAGTGTGTACATACCTACCTCTATATTAACCTATCCCTAACATAGACCCTTGATAACTTAAAACCTCTATAACTTAAAATATTTTGTGTTTCCCTTGGACTTTAACTTATCGAGGTTCTACTGTACTTCAGACCCTAACTAGCAAAACAAGATTTGTACCTATGTAGGCAGGAATTTTTCCTGTAGCGTTATAAAACTTTCTAAGTAGAGTTTGGCTGAATCTAGAAAGTCGTCAGAAACCAAATTTAAAATTCCTGAAGTTATAAATTTCAAGATAGGAAAACGGTTTATAGCCACAAAAACCGGGGTTTTTCATTGCACCTCATGTAAAATTTTGGGAGGTAATAGCTATTGTTTAAGGATGGTTTTTGAAAAGATTTTGAAAATTGGGGATACCATGAGTATGAACTTTCAAAAAGGGTAGTATGTTTAAATGAAAGGAGAATTATTTCTGAGCATGACACATCAACTGATTATTGAATTTATGCAATATTTTGGCTGATACCTGAAAGAGAAAAAATTAAAATTCATCCGGAGATGGTGGCTTCCGGTAGAAGGTTGGTAAGAATTTAAACTATAAGGGGGTGAATTTATAAAACCATGAAAAAGCTATCAAACAACTGTTAATACAGAGCCACAACTTCAATTCTTTAGGAAATATTTACGGTTTAAATTTTACAATTTTCAGTTTACCCTGTTATAAAATAGTAACAAAGTGGATTTTGATATCAAATGAAAAGGAGCAAAAACAAATCATTAAAAAGATTATTTCAATTTCATAGCTCTTAAACCTTAGACATTAAAAACATTTTTGCAATTTTTAGGAAAATAATTTTTTATGTCTAAACTAGGGTAGATACAGGAATTTTGACTAGGATTCATTTGAACATTTAGGAGGTAAGCTATCGAGTGTAAAAATTTCAAGTCATTTGGAATCAATCGAGTACCCAGAAATTTTGGGTGATTTAATGAGAATCGGGAATTTTCCTGGTTCACAGGATGCTTTTATTAATAGGGGGCACTGAGGCTCCTCAGGCCAGTTTGTAAAAATTGGTTGAGCAGACACCACGTCGCTCCGGTCCAAGTTTGGTCATGAAGATGTAGGCAGGAGGCAACAAATGATACCGTGACATAGTGTTTCCGGCAGCCATCTTAGAAATTTCTGGGCCTGTGTGAAATAGTTGCAACCCTCGTGTGACTGTAAGCAGTTAGGGGTTAATGAGGGTTGGCCTGATCAAATCATTTATCAGTACTGTGATGATCTCAGTGCTTCATCACATGTTTATTTTAAAAGGCCGTGAATGTGTTTCTCTGGACGCCAGAGAAGGTATACATAACAAAAGACGTTACATCTCTCTGGAAGTGTAAGAAATGAATGGATGTTCGAGTTGAACTTTGTTTGAGAGCTGAAAATTCTTTACTGAAGGTGGGATGCTACCAATGTTGTATTTATGTTAATCCCATCAGAGAAGCCGTCGTCAGCAATGGTAATGTACATCATAATATAGTGACTGACTTTCTCTGCCAATAGACTTAAATGAGAACGAGCTGTGGACTCTATTTCATATATAAAAGACAGAAATAATTGCTTATATCTACGAATACATTGTGTTTTCTTTACTAATTAAATAATGTCGAAAGAATTGTAAGGTATAATACTGTGATTTATGTTATTTTCGTTTGTTTCAAATATAAATTAAGTGCTCTTTAATATATTAAAGTGGCTGACCATTTCATTGCAAATATAAATTAAATGCTCTTTCAATATTAAAATGGTTTACCATTTCAGTACTTGCAATCATTTAATTTGCTGAAGATTTCCGATGTCTAAATGGTTGATCAACAATTCTGTTAGGAACTTCAATGGAAATATATTGATAGTGAACTTTACTTGATGCAGCAGTGACTTTAAATTGAACTTTCCTTTTCTGATTGAGGATATCCAATCTGGTATCGATCGATTTCTTTGAATGAATAATCTAATTAACCAAAGGCAACACATCACGGTTAGAGATTCAGACTAAGTGTTATTTACCAACCGCATCTAAGCGCTTGTTCCTGACATATTGTATGCACTAAGAATTTTTCAGCCAAACTACCACAGAAGGTTCATTAGGGCAAGTGATTTTGAACCCCGAGTAATTACGGTTTTAATTTTTCTTAAAAAATGACACTAGGTCACCTTTTGCATGAACCAGAATGGGAAGAACATAGGAAAACAAATTTATGTTTAGATAATGTAATGAAGAAAAGAGTGATTAATTTTATGAGCCACTTAGGTTATTAATAATACATCAAATATATAACAACAGATTTTTTCATTGAGGTAATGATTTATTAGAGACCTTTTTCTTTCCCTATCTTTATTTAACAATGTATAAACATATGAATTCCGCACAGTCGTCTAATCTCTCCCACTCTCTTAAAACCATATTTATAATGTTCCTCCAAGTATGAAGGAAGTCTACTTCTGTATCACAAAGAACATACGTAATGTAAAAATTAAGGTATCAGTAATGGAAAAGCATAGATAATAACAAATTGAACTTCTTTTGTTTCTTGCCTTTGAATTAGCTTCACAAAGAGTAAAAGTAAAGTTAGTTCAGTACACTGCTGAGGCAAAAAGAAAAAGGTCAAAAGAAGAAAAAAAAAAGCCATAAGTAATCTTAATAACAACAAAGCCAGATGTCAGCAAAACTAGAAATCCTAGATGACCTCCACTGGATTTTATAGCAAATATGGGAGACAAAAAAATTACCTCACGCTCCACATGAAAGGGGGGAAACAAGGTTTTAACAACTATAGAAGTGTGTCCCTTCTCCCAGTCACCTACAATATGCTCCCAAAGACACTTCCAAATAGAATTAAAGGTATCCTAGATAAATAACTTGATGAACAAGTTGAGTTCCAGAAAAAGGTCACTCATGTGACAAATCATCAATTTGAAATCATTAATATGCCACAGAATATTGAGTGGGTAAAAAATAGTGGTTACCTTCTTAGACTTCAAAAAAAGCTTTTACCCAGTGGATAGAGAGACCCAAGATGGATCCATCAGGGAATATGGGATCAAAACCAAGCTGGCAAGCAATCAGGGAGACCTTAACTGACAACATCCAAGGTGAAGTTCATGGGAGAACAATCCCAATCATCTGAGATGCGGGTTATCACCAATAATACTCCAATGTGTTTTGAATAAAATAGTGAGAATTTGGAATTCAGAACTTGAAAATCAAGGAATAAGCCAAACATAATTAGGATAAAAAATGGAGGAATTAAAGTTAACTCCTCAGCCTTTGCGATCCTGTCAGGAAGCATAGAGTAAGCAATCATAAAGATTAACCTCCAAGATAGGATTGCTGGTAGGACAAGGCTTAGGATCTCGAAAGAGAAGATAAAATTCATGACAAATACAGACCAAAATTCCTTGAAACAAAGATTAGAAGAACTGCAAGGATAAACCAAAACAAATACGTTGGTGATATCATACAAGAAAAAGCTGCAGTGGGTGATCAAATCTAAAAAAATAGAGAAAAATTATAGGCTACCGAAAAATTTATAAGGAAAACCGTAGTCAAAACAGAATGCCTATACAACAGCGGAAGCTTCTCCATGAGCTTCAAGCTAGTAGAGCTGACGCAGGAGCCAGCCAGCTGTAACGTGTAAAACTCAGCACAATAAAATAAAAACTTTAAAAGGTAAAAACTGTACATGAATAGATGGTTGTAAAGAGACCACCTATCAACTTAAGCCCATGTGCCCAAAAATTTTGGGGAAAGATCGACCAAACTACAAAATTTTAAAACCTTCACCATGTTGTCATTGTCATTGCTTAAAATAAGAGACAGATCATTGGCAAGGCCAACGTCTGCCCTTAAATCTAAAAATAACAGACATTCAGTTAAAATGTAATGCACTGTCAAAGATACACCACAAGCATCACATTCCAGTGGGTCCTCTCGGCAGAGAAGAAAACCATGTGTCAGAGGATAGTGCCCTATACAGAGACGAGTAAGGAGAACTTCATCCCTCCTCACATGGTTTGACCAGCTGGAGCTTATTATGCTCTACCTACAGCCACTGTTTCTGTCAAACATCAAAAACAACTCTTTTCACTGCCGAGGCAAGGTCTGACTTTGGGACTGGAGCAAAGTCAATTCTGACCTTGTCGCAGGGCTAACTTAGCAGTTTCATCAGCTGCTTCGTTCCCCGATTCCCACATGGCCAGGTACCCAGCAGAATACAACCTCCTTTCCACAAGACTGGAGGGAAAGGAGGGTGTGCTGTATGACCTGGACCAAACGATCTAATGGGTACATGTTTCATAAAGCCTGAATATAGCTGAGGGAATCATAGCATATGATGTATTTCATCTCATGGCTTAAATTTATATGATGGAGTGGCTTAAGCAGAGCGTAACACTCGGCGGCGTAAATACTGCACCTGCTATCCAGCTTGTATTTGTAAGTCACTCAGAGGAACACTATGGAGCAGTCAACTTTGTTAGCCTGCTTAGACCCATCCATGAATACCAGGGTAAAGGTGTGATGCTGATTTCAAATATCTCTAAAAAGCATTAGTAAAAACACTGTCAGCAGTAAACAGATACTGAGACAGTTTTAAAACTGTTCTGGGCATCTTTAAAAACCTGGGAGGAGATTTACCCCAACCCTGGTGATAAAATGAGTGCAGTTCAATACCATATTCTTCTAAAATAGCCCTTGTACAGTGGCTGAACGGTTTGGTCACTCTATGACGGTTGGTGTAGTGCCGTTCGAAGTTAGGATGGATTTCTGTGTTATACACGGGACTACCAGTAGTAGCGGCAATATGTATATAGTGTCGCAACATAAGGAGATGCCGGCAGACGAAAAGTGGCGGCTTGCCAGACTCGGCACATAGGCTGGGTGTGGGGGCTGGTGTGGTAGGCACCCGTGGCGAGCCGGATTCCTGCATGGTGGATACTATCTAGATCCAGAGATAACTGTCCCGTGCCGAAACGTATACTATGCAACCAATCTCCAACTGCAACCATACAAAGGCTCTATAAAATTGAAGGGCAGGAGCTATCAGCACCCTATGACCTGCCATACAGACATTTTAAAACATTTAAAGCTTTTGAGGCTTTGGCTTTCACATCTTTAAGATGTGGCAGCAAAGTCAGCCTACCGTCCAAAATGAGGCCCAGATTCCGTAAAAATTAAAACTGTATTCCTCAAGGTAAGGATTAGGCTCTAGTAAAAGACTTCTAGCTATGAGTGAAAAGTACACACTCTGTTTTCTTGGCAGAAAAATGAAAACCGGTGTGCACCGACTATTCATCCAGGTTGTTCAGCGTGAGTTGCAGCAGCTCTTCAGTACTTCCTAAGGCTAGACAACATACAAAAAAATTAAAAAATCATCCACTATTAATAGCAATGGCAAAAAAGGTCACACTTAAAACTGTTTTCCTGAATAAAATGATCTGACACTTCACTACTTACTCGGTACCAGAAGCAACGACCTGATAAAAACGATTTTAAAAAATGCGGGAGATTTCTCCGAAATCACCATTCATGCAACAGATTTAAAATAACATGCCACCAAGCAGTATTGTACACCTTTTAAATGTCGAAAATTATACCCACAAGGTGTTGGCTGCAGATAAACGCATCCCATATTACTGCTTCCAGAAGCATCAGGTTTTCAAAGTTGAAACGGAACTGAAACCACACTGAAAGCAACTCAGAAGGTTTAGGGATTCTAGACACCAGACAAGGCAGCGATTTACCATCTTTTCCAGTGTCTTTCCCATGCAGCTTGTCAGGGCAATACGATAGCTACCTGAGGACATCTTGTCCTTTCCAGGTTTTAAAAATTGTATTAACATTGCTTCTTTCCACGAGTCAGGGAAGTATCCCTAGGTCCATATGCAGTTAAAAATATCCAGAAAGTACTCTTTAGCATCATTACTAAGATGATTCAGCATCTGGTATTGGATCATGTAAGGCACTGGAGCTGTATCTTTGGCACTGGTTAATGTAGGTTCGAGCTCCCAAGGTAAAAATGGGTTGTTATAGAACTCTGCCTCTGATGAATTGAAGCACAGCATGCGCCTCTTGGTAGCAGTTCTTCGCTGCTGGATCCGAAGGTCCAAAGTGACTGATGAAGTGGCGGCAGCGAAATTCTCCACTATCAGCTGTGCTATGCCTCGTTCGTCGGTAACGACACATCCCTGAACCGGTAGTCCAGATACTGGCGGACTGGATGTAAGGCGGATGGACTCCCATAGTTTGATGATGTAGTGGAACAGTTAATTGCACACTCAAAATTCTGATATGCTCTCCTTAATAACACTATGTGACTTAGCTCTTGAAATATGGAATGCTTCTAGGTTGTCAGCTGTTAAGTGCAACCTAAATCGATGCCCCACCAGAGAATGGGTGTTCTAGCAGCGTTCTAGAAATTCTCGGCAAGGAAACTTCAGCCGCCTAGTGAATGGCATTCGTAAAATGGTATACCATCTCCTCAATATCTTGATACGGCTGGAGGCATAGTGCCCGGTAGAATAGCAGCCAATTGGCTTTGCTGATGTTCCATTTGCGTTGGTTATTGCCTCCTCCACGTTCAAACTCTATGTGCACCCATGTAGGAAATTAGTCACTTCCATGAATGTCGCGATCCACTTCCAATGCAATTGAGAGAGAGCACAATGAAAGGTCATTGACAGAAGACAAACTGGAAGCGGTAGTGAAATTTTCCCTGTATTCAGGATACAAATATCCTCCTGCTCTATTAATCTACCAACCACTAGGCCCCTGGGGTGATCGGTAATGGAGCCCACAACGCACAATCCCCCATAAGGAGAAAGGGCTGAATGAGTTGTCATATGATGCCAACCAGGTCGTCGTATTCGACAGACAAACTGGTTGGCAGATATACAGGGTGTTTCAAAAAGAATATACGTATTTCGAATGCATATATTTATTAAACTGTAAGACATACGAATATGAAACTTTACACACATATTTACGAACCTCTTAAGTTCAGATTACAGATGTTCAATATGTCCTCCATCAGCCACACGAACAATATCACATCGATACTCAAATTCCTGCCATACTCAGGCAAGCATGTCCATCACTGATGTTACGGCAGTACGGATCCGGTTCCTCAAGTCCTCAAGGTTCTGTGGGAGTGGTGTCTTGTTGTATTTAATGAAAAAACCCCACAGGAAGAAGTCACAGGATGTCAAATCCGGTGACCGTGGAGCCCAGCTGATGCATGCTAAGTCGCCAGCTCCTTGAAGACCAATCCAACGGTTCGGTAGAGTTTCATTCAGATATTCACGCACTTGGCGACTCTAGTGAGGGGGTGCCCCGTCTTGTTGAAAAATGAAGTTGTCTTCGTGCAGCCTCGGAAACAAGCAGTGTTGTAACATAGCGAGATACTGCTGACCGTTAACCGTGTTTCCATCAAAGAAGAATGGGCCTTAAACAGATGATCGGGATATTGCACAAAACACATTGACTTTAGGCGAATCTCGTACATGTTCAATGACTGCATTTGGGTTCTGTAGACCCCAAATTCGAACATTGTGTTTGTTTACCTGACCACTAACATGGAAAGTCGCTTCATCACTGAAAACGATGCGTTGTGCGAAAGTGTTATCATTGTCAATAGCATCATTAATCTCGTTACAAAATGCCACACGTTTCCGTTTGTCATCAGGACGCAGAGCTTGTAACAACTGTAACTTGTACGGCTTCATAACCAACCGACGTCTCAAAACACGCCAAATTGTTGTTGTAGGTAGTTGTAACTCCCGACTGGCACGAGGAGTTGATTTTGAAGGACTACGTTGGAAAGCGGTTTGAATTCGTGCAACATGTGCCTGAGAAACATGAGGGCGGCCAGGACTCTTTCTTTTACATACACATCCGGTATCTACAAACTGTCGATACCATCTACGAATGTTACACCCATTCGGAGGATGCATTTGGTACCTCAACCTGAAACGTCTTTGCACTGTAATCACGGAATTGCACTTCGCAAACTCGATAACACAAAATGATTTCTGCTGTGGAGTAGCCATTTTAAACATATGACGGTTACCAAGAATAACACAAGACGACTGACATCTAGCGGCTATTAAATAAACTAGACTATGTATTCGTTTCTCCAATAGCCGAGCCGGGGCACAGCGATCGATAGTTTGGACAAAAGAATACTATGTAATACGTATATTCTTTTTGAAACACCCTGTACAGAGCATATGTTCTGTTGGAATGGGCTTTGTATGAGGATGAGTCAAATGAAAACCTTAAATTTGTAATAAAAAATCGAAATTTTGTGCCGTTATCCTGTAAGTTGGTAAGCGTGCTACAAGCAGCGTGCAGAATGGCTTGTAGGTGGCAGCATAGTGCAGATGCACAAATACCGTTGCAGTATCAGTATAAAGATGGCTGCCCCACTTGAGACTTGCAACATGGAACAATAGTGTTCTGTAATTCGGTTTTTGAGTAGTGAAGGTGTGAAACCTATTGAAATTCATCGAAGAATGAAGGTTCAGTACGGTGTTGCATGTTTGTCACAGCAGCAAGTCTACAAATGGAGTAGGAAGTTCGCAAATGGTGTAACTTCATTAGAGATGCTCCTCGTCCAGGTCAGGCACAAGTTGTGACTCCACAGAACATTACAGCAGTTGCAGCCATAGTAACGGAAAACCGCCAAGTGACACTGAATGACATTGCAGCTTGTTTAAAGATTAGTCATGGTTCAGCACACCACATTGTGCATGATGTGCTCCAGTTTCACAAAGTGTCTGCAAGATGGGTGCCACGGCAGCTGACTCCTAAAACGAGAGAACGACATGTTGATGCTTGTGAAGAACTTCTTCGGCACTTTGAACGAGAAGGTGATGGCTTCTTTGCAAGAATCGTTACTGGGGATGAAACCTGGGTTCACTTCCACCAACCGGAAACGAAGAGAGCGAGCAAGGAATGGCGTCATTCCTCATCACCGAAACCAAAGAAGATTCGAACAGAACCTCGGCAGGGAAGGTTATGCTGACTCTCTTTTGGGATGAAAAAGGCGTCATTTTGGAGCATTACATGCCTAGAGGGGCCACTGTCACCAGTGCATCATACACAGATCTCCTAAAAAGTCATCTTCAGTCTGCAATCAAATCAAAGCGACATGGATTGCTGTCATCAGGTGTCCTTTTGCAACATGACAATGCAAGGCCCCACACTGCCCGTACAACAGTTGCAACAATCACAGACCTGCATTTTGAGTGTCTTCCTCATCCACCATACTCTCCAGACCTTGCCCCAAGTGATTTCCATATGTCGGTACCACTCAAAAAAGCAATGGGAGGAATGAAGTTCCATTCTAATGAAAAGATACGCCACGCACTGCACGAGTGGTTGCATGGACTACCAAAAGAATTTGTATCTAAAGGAATTTATGCACTTTGTATGCGCTGGAAAACTTGCATTGAGTGTGGGGGAGATTACGTTGAAAAGTGATACAGCTTTGTCCCACTTCTGCACAATAAATAATATTTAAAAAATATTTAAGGTTTTCATTTGACTCACCCTCGTATTTTCACCGCTACCGCTTGTGATGAAGAGGTGGGAGTAACAGGTTCCGAATGGACAGTGTTTACAACAAACACAACCACTCATCCCCTCGCTCTATCATCCTCGGTATCGATTTCCTGTATAGGTCGTACGTATCCTCTTAGCAATGGTTGGTGTGTCAGTCTAAACACAAACACAAGGGTTTAGACCATATATTGGCAAACCCGGCCCCCGGGCTGGATCCGGCCCTCCATCAACTTCAGTCCGGCCCGCGAGAGATTCAGAAATTTCAAATAACGCTTCTGTTAAAGTATCGTTTGTTTATACGTATTTAATTTGAATTACTGCCTTCTATACTTCAATAATATCTCTGTTATATCTCTAGCTTAGTTTATACTCTGACCAATGTATAAACTGTTCAGTTGTTATTCCGTGCTAAGCTGCTCTCGGCTACATTTCTGTTGTACGATTATATGTATTTCTAATACATAATAAATACGTCTCGTGTTCAATAATTGCTTGTATCATATTTAAAAATCTTAACAGGTTATGGGCCCAGTAGCCAGGTATATGTAAAGGCGATAAATATCTGAGGAAAGTAAAACTTACAACCTAGGCAACACGCGGCATTTAAAAGTGCGAAAATATGAGCTCAAGCAATCAATTAACTTTGATAGAAAAACTCACTGGTCGGGAAAACTACTCGACATGGAGATTTGCCGTCAAAACCAATCTGGAACACGAAGGACTGTGGAATTGCATTGAAAATGCGAGTGATGATCACGTTGATCCCAAACGCGATTTGAAAGCCAAGTCAAAAATTATTCTGCTAGTAGATTCAATCAACTACGTCCACATTCAGGAAGCAAAGACAGCGAAAGAAGTTTGGAACAACTTAGCAAACGCTTTCGATGATTCTGGATTAACGCGTCGAGTGGGCTTACTTCGTGATCTGTGCACAACAACGCTAGTCGGATGTCGAAATGTAGAAGAGTATGTTAGCAAAATCATGACAACAGCACACAAGTTGAGAAATATTGGATTTAAAGTAGACGACGAGTGGCTTGGAACTCTGCTTCTCTCCGGTCTACCAGATTCATACAGGGTGCGGCAAAAAGATCTGACGGTTTTAAAGTACAAACAACATGAAAAATAAAAGTGATACAAAATATTTTATTGCTTATTACAGAAGGGTATTCATGAAAATTAATGACAATAACATCAGAACAATCAATTTCATCCATTTAAGATGTGAAGATAACGTCCTTTAAATGACGTCCGTCTTTGAACAAGCATTCTTCCAGCCTTGCACTGAAGCTGTTGAACACCTACTCTAACATTGCACAAGGCAGGCAGGCGATTTCTTGGCGTATGGATTCTTTCAGTTCGTCCAGTGTGCGGGGTTTGTTTGTGTAAACTCTTGCTTTAAGGAGCCCCCACAAGAAAAAATCACAAACGCTAAGGTCTGGAGAGCGAGCTGGCCATTCAATGTCCCCAAAACGCGAGATCACTCGACCACGAAACATGCTTCTCAAAACGCCCATAACCTCACTGGCTGTATGGGCAGTTGCCCCATCCTTCTGGAACCATATCCTACTGCGCACTAAACGATTTATCTTAAGTTCAGGGATCATGAAGTTTTTTAGCATCAACAAATAATGTTCCGAATTGACCGTAATGGTTCGACCACCCTCTTCGAAGAAGTATGGCCCAATGACACACCTTTTGGTTACACCACACCACACGGTAACCTTAGGACTATGCAGAGGACGTTCATGCAGTTGTTCCGGATTTGTAGCTGACCAATAACCAAAGTTCTGTTTGTTCACATAACCATCCAAATGGAAATGTGCCTCGTCGCTCATCATTAAAATTTTTTCATCCGTCAGCATTGCAATCATCTCTTCTGCAAATGCTTTAAGCTTTGCATAGTCATTAGGCTTTAACTGCTGGACAATAGCCATTTTGTACGGCTGTAAGTGCAGATCGAAACGCAAAATTCGTCTTACCGAGTGGTCAGACATGTGCAAAGCAGCAGCTTGTTTGCGGGCCGACCGCCGAGGACTGGCTTCCACAGCTTCTCTTACTCGATCGATATTCTCTGGCGTCCTAGATGACCGTGGTCGAACTGTTGACTTCTTTTTTAACGCTGAACCGGTAGCTCTGAAGGTGCTCATCCATAGCATAATGGTATTCCGAGTTGGGACTCTTCCTTTTGGACCCACGTTAAATCGTCTACGGAACTGCCGCTGAACAGCAACGCAGGAATCGCCACTTTTAAAAAACGCCTCGACAACAAACGCACGGTGCTCACCCGACCATTGTTCCATGGCTACTACAAATGTTCACGTGTGGGCTCTGGATTGCGCCTATCCCCAACACCCCCCACCATCTACTCACTCGACAATAGGGCGGCGAAAACCGTCAGATCATTTTGCCGCACCCTGTACAAACTGATGATAATTGCTATCGAAAGTTCCAGTATGAAAATAAGTGCTGACTCCGTAAAGGCTAAAATTTTACAAGATGTAAAAATAAATGATGGTGAAACATCAGCTTTTGCCGTAAATTATAAGAACAACAAAAGCTTCAAGAAACAGTTTCAAAAAGGACCTTGTTGCTACACTTGTAATAAGCATGGCCACTTGAGTACACAGTGCAAGTCTAAAGCAAAGAAGAAACATAAAGTTGAAAATCAGGAAAGCTCAAGCTTTGCCGCTGCTTTCATAGCTCCAGTGAGTAACAGTGATTCCTGGTATATAGACTCCGGTGCTTCTATGCACATGACCATGCACAGAAATATATTACAAGAAGAAACAGTACCATTCATCAACTCAATTAAGGTTGCAAATGACAAATGCTTATCAGTAAAAGGCTCAGGTAAGCTGAGTTTAAATGTGTGTGATGCTAATGGCCAATGTAAGAAAATTTTGTTTCAAAATGTTCTGTATGTGCCAGAGTTGTCAACAAATTTACTATCTGTCAGTCAGATAATTAGAAATGGTGGTCAAGTAAAGTTCAACAGTAAGGGCTGTATAATAATAAACAGGAATAATGAAATAGTTGGGACAGCCAGTTTAATCAACAATATGTATAGATTAAATGTATATAATCATCAAGCATACATATCTGATGTTGATGAGCAAGACATTTTCTTATGGCACCAAAGAATGGGTCATTTGAACTTTAATGATCTGCAGAAAATAGTGGAGAATGCAGAAGGTGTAAAATTGTCCAAGAAACCAGACAAACTAGTTTGTACAACTTGCTTAGAAGGAAAACAAAACAGGTTACCTTTAAAATACAATGGATCCAAAGCTACAAGGTTACTTGAACTAGTACACAATGGAAACCATGTCATTAGGAGGTGTTAAATATTTCATGACATTAATTGATGACTATTCAAGAAAGGTATTTGTTTATTTTCTCCATAAAAAGTCAGAAGCTTTTGAAAAGTTCAAACATTTTAAAATGCAAGTTGAAAAACAATTAGAATGCAACATAAAATGTTTACGCTCAGACAATGGCCTTGAATATGTTAACAACAACTTTTCTAAGTTCTTACAAGGTGCTGAAATAATCCATCAAACAACCACACCATATACTCCTGAACAAAATGGCATTGCTGAACGAATGAACCGGACATTAGTGGAAAGAGCAAAATGTATGTTGATCAATGCTAATCTTCCTAAGCTATACTGGGCTGAAGCTGTACATACTGCTGCTTACCTCATCAACAGAGCTCCAACTCGATCACTCACATTTAAAACACCAGAGGAAATGTGGTCAGGAAGAAAACCAGATGTGAGTAATTTAAGAATATTTGGCTGTGATGCGATGATACATCTCCCTAAAGAAAAATGAAGCAAATGGGATCCTAAAGCAAAGAAAGCTAAATTTGTTGGATACTGTGAGAATTCAAAAAGTTACAGGTTTATAATACCTCCTTCTCAGTTAGTAATTAAAAGCAGAGATGCTGTTTTTCTGGAATCTACTGTCAAAAGAAATTATCTCCCTGTTGATTTGGCAGAATCAATGTGTGATACATCATCTGAATTAAATGACAATCATACATCAGAGAGCTCCAGTGACAAATCAGATTCCACAATTACTACTGCTGAATACTTTTCTGATACCAATACTAGCAGTGAGTATAAACCAGAACTTACTGTCAAGACACCTTTACCCTCAAATATGACTCTGAGGCCTAGAAATAAACAAATGTTCTCTAAAGGAAAAGATAAAGTTGAGAAGGATTACCTGTGCTACTGTGCAGATGCAATAATTCCTATTCCACAAAACTACAATGAAGCAATAACATCAACTGATTCAGAAAAGTGGAAGATGTCTATAAACAAGGAATTAAAATCTCATCATCAAAATGGAACATGTACATTGGTAGAAAAGCCTCAGGATGCAAAAGTAACAGGATGTAAATGTGTGTTCTGCATTAAGGATGAACAAACTGGTCCAGGTTACAAATTCAGACTTTGTGCAAAGATATATACTCAAACTGAAGGAATTAATTATGATGAGACTTTCTCAACAACAGTAAGTGAATTGAAAGAGAATATTCTTATGATACCACCAGAGGAACAAGACTGCAAACCAAATATGGTATGTAAAACCAAATCTTTATATGCCTTAAAACAAGTTCCTAGGTGCTCGAATACAAAATTCAATCCAATTTTAAATAAATTTGGTTTTGTGAAAACCAAAGCAGATCAGTGTGTTTATACTGAACAAATCATTGACATCAACTGTTATCTTTGTCTGTATGTTGATGATGGACTTTTGATTTGTAGAGATAAGACTGTTATGAATGAAGTAACTAAAGACTGTATCTTTATACACCAAACTAAGTATGCCAATCCTAACAGTATTCCTGCTGATCCACATGTGAGACTTTCAGAGGTTAAAGGAGTACCTGAGAAAAATCACCCATACACAGAAGCAGTGGGATCACTTATCAATGCAGCAATAGTAAGCAGATCAGATGTTATATTTGCTGTAAGTCAGGTGAATCGACTTCTACATTCTTATGATGATTCTCACTGGACTGTTGTCAAGAAAATACTAAAATATTTGAAAGAAAGCAAGAATTATGGATTGTGCTACTTACCTAACACAAACACTACAGACTTAGTTTGGTACAGTGATGATGTCTTTGCCAGTGACATTTTATTTCTTAAAAAATACAGCAGCTGTTACTTGAACAACAGTGATAATAAACATTGGTTTATAATTGTTTCAAGAAGGCTGTAATTCGGTGGGAGTGTTAAAGTATCGTTTGTTTATAAGTATTTAATTTGAATTACTGCCTTCTATACTTCAATAATATCTCTGTTATATCTCTAGCTTAGTTTATACTCTTACTCGTGTAGGAGGCGAGACATATGGCAGGGGGAAAGATGTGGTCACATCCGAGCCCGCCACATGAATGTGGCGGGCTCGGATGTGACCACATCTTTCCCCCTGCCATATGTCTCGCCTCCTACACGAGTAAGACTGAAAAGTCGAAATATTGTGTAATTCTTTTGTTTTTGTGTTTTTACGTGTTTCGCCCTCCTGCCTTCATCTGTGGTAAGTGACGGGTAACTGTTTTTTTCCCTATCCTATCTTATTTTCAGTGCCTCGCGGCAGTTTCTTTGTTTCCTTTATCCAATTAGTTTATACTCTGACCAATGTATAAACTGTTCAGTTGTTATTCCGTGCTAAGCTGCTCTCGGCTACATTTCTGTTGTACGATTATATGTATTTCTAATACATAATAAATACGTCTCGTGTTCAATAATTGCTTGTATCATATTTAAAAATCTTAACAGCTTCAAATTCAAGTCTCCCATTAATTTTCATTTGATTTTTCTATCTGTTTTTGTTAATTTGCTTTTTGTATATTTGATTATCCTATTGTGATTCTAGTAAATAAAAAAATGGGTGAATTTCTATCGCCTTTTTATTCACTACTATCTACTTCTTTCTTACCTACCTGATGAAGTCCGGCCCGCGACCTGGTTAAGTCCCGAAATTATGCCCTCAGCTAAGCAAAGGTTGCCTATATCTGGTTTAGACCATGCTAAGAGTTCTACTTCCTCTTTGTGAGCCTGATAACCATTCAAGTTAGGGATTTTCATGCAGAAAATACATCGATGTTTTTTTTTAATGTGATGCATTGAGACGTCGCATCGATGTTTCACAATGCATCTAATAAAAACATCGATGTTTTTGATGCATTGAATAAATCCATCAACATATATATATATATATATTTCCCTATCCTAATTTGATTCCTTTCCGCTACTTAGCGTCTTTTTTTCATTGTTTTATATATACAGTATATCAATTAATAAATGTTATGAAAGTAGAAAAATGAGACATTTATTTGAATCATATTTTTAATTAGTCTTTTACGAAGGCATTTTTGGAATATTTGGGTTTTCTAAATTAGAAATCCTAATAGGTAGACAGAATGCAAGGAAACACTGAAAGAGAAGCAGCATTGAGATTCTAATCTAATTAGTATTTAGAAATCACAATATTTTCTGTCTAAACTTTGCATAAATAGAATATTACTAACCCACTTTCCTTAAATTCTGTTACGCTGTCGATTTAGAACTTGTGCAGATTTAGGAAAAAAAAAAAGTGTTTCTGATGGTATTAAGCTGCCTACAACGTTTAAACACTTATAAGCTATTTTGCACAATTTGGGAAACTGTTGTTTATAATCAGACCGTACTTCTGACGGATTTTCACTAAGCCCGCCAATGGGGTCCTTAAGTAGACAGACAGCTCATCAAAACACTTTCTTCCGTCTTGTTCAACAGCACCCATCTGTTTGTTGATCTCTTCTAGGATGAGATAATGTACTTCCATAACTAAGCAGAAATACAAAAAAATGCAGTGAACTAAAGGGATTACTTTACTGCTGGTACAATATTTATCCCCAGATATTTATTTAGTTGCAGCTTCAAGTGGACGTCTTATGTTGAGAATAGATGACGCTATATTTAATTTCAAATCAGGCAACACTGGAGGTGCTGTTTTATGACAAAGAAATATATCACTTACAGCATTTTTAAGCTTCAAAAATTTTTGAAGAATATAATGTGTGCTATTCCAATGTGTTGGCACGTCTTGTATTAACTTTGTTTTAGCGCTCACTGACTTTCTAAAATCGTCATAAGCCACACAGTTTATTATTATTATTATTTTCTAAAAAGGTAACAATGCTACCTTATTTTTTAAATATATTTCCTAATTCAGGAATTTTGAGAATATTCTGAGCAACTAAATTAAGTATGTGAGTGAAACAAGGGATGTACTCCTTCTTTCCAAATGATAAGTTTACAGCTCCTACTATGTTCTGGGCATTATCAGTAATGACTGTAGAGAGTTTGTCTGTGTCAAATCTCAAATTGTTGCAGGTTTCAAGGGGCATATGTGCTATTTATTCCGAAGTATGGCCTTCATTGAGTTAATAAACTCCCAATGTCATTGATTTGAACATGGTGTATAGACCAAAAAGCTGCGCATCTACGTATCTGACTATATACCACTAGTTAATGTAAGGAGTTTAGGGAGTTTTGATTTTATTAATGCCGCAAAAAAGTTAAGTTAAAAGAAAAAAATGAAATGTGATTTTGCAGGTGACAACAATAACATAGCGATACAATTTCCTGTATTTTGTTTTGCTCTAAAACTAATCCTATAGCGTCGGGAGAAAAAAGGGGGTGTGAGGGGGGGGGGGGAAGAACGCGTTCTTTCGATGTATCGAATGAAATACGTCGATGCATCATTAAACATCAAAAGTAAGCAATGCATCAATTTTATTCAATGCATCGAATAATAAACATAGATGCTTATCGAGCATCACTAATTCACGTTACACTGCAGTATAGGAGCCATCTCACCTATTTACCTCAGGTCGGGTGGGTATTCGTCTGGTGACTGCTGAGGGATGGGACCAAGTTAGTCAACCAGCATTTCCGTGTCTTCAGGCTCTGAAGACACCTCCGAATCAATAAAGGCCTCGGAGACAAGCTGATTCTTCTTCCGTCTTCCCCTTCTTTTCCCTGCTACTTTATAGCCTGGAAGGGGAAGAAGAAGGGGATTTTATGAATGCTATAGGTCTGAGTGCTGAAACCTCAGACCTCTGACCTTCAGTTGTTTTTGCCTTCCGTTGCAACCGAATGTTCCTGCTGACACTGTTGCAGGTGTTGTTTCTGCTGCAGGAAGTAAAGTAGTTGCACTAGCAGTTGTTGCAATAGACGGCTGTGTAACAAATGCTGGTGGAACTTTTGAACCCGTTGCTGAAGTGGTCGGCTTTACAGACGTGCTGCTACTGATGAGAGCTGTCTTAAGTGACTTTTGCACCACAATTGCCTTGACATGAGCATGTTGTACTTGTGCCCATGTCTGCAAAGGACATTTGTGTAGGAATACTTTCTTTCCTGATGGGAGTTGACAAAGTTTTAGTGAAGCTCGTGGCAATGAGCGGTGGCTCAAGTGCCTTAAACTGCTTCTTCGCTGCCCTATATGACAGTCGTTCCTTTATTTTCCACTCCTGTACCTTCTATTCATCAAGGTACACTCGACACTCCCTACTCCAAGCTGGATGAGACCAGGAGCAATTTACACACATCTGTGGGAGGCTACCTGGCTCATGTGCAGCCCTCCTTCATTTTCCACAGGTGGGGTTGCCTCTTGTAAGGGGGTTTTTTGGTTGGATTTTATGGTTCCCCTTGGTGTTCCTCACGTTTTTGGGCCAAACCAATCCAGTTATTCGAGCACGAACGATTGAAGAACATTTTATTCAGTTGTACAGGTTCATTTGTAGTACTTGTTGAAGACTGCTTAATTTTAGATATCGACAACACAGTAATTTCAAGTCTTCTTTTGGTCATTTATTCTTCACATGTTAGATTACAAAACATTCCATATTGCCACGACCACATCAGGTCTGTCGGCTACCACTCCAGACTGAATACTGCCGCCGACCCTTGCTGCAGGCAGGGTCGCAGCTGTTTCACACTCCCTAATTTTTTGCGGTTTGCCTCCGGCCGCTCGGTTACGAGCATTGGGACCGACAATTTACAAACACAAGCATACTGAACAAACTACTCCGAACGTGAAACATCTTACAATATAACATAATGATACGTATAACTTTACAAAGATCTATACATAACACATATACAGATACGTCACACTCTGCAGGTCACTGTCGAATGACCAAACTGCTGGCACTTGAAACAGCACTTTGGGTCTGGTAAATATAGGCAAACATTAAGATTCAAGTAACCTGCTTTGATATCTTTTGGCAACGTTGGGTGTCAAATGTCAGGACGAAGGTGGCATTCATTACAAAACTGCCGTTAACCCTTCGCGTGATCTGACGAACCTTGACCACCTGCTCTGATGCCCACTCCTAAACGAGTTCTTCGGTCTCTAAATCAATTAGATTACAGTAGGTGATACTGCCTTTGCTTGTATTTAGAGTTTTGAGGAGTTCACACTTTACTGCGAACTCCGCGAGCTTCTCACACCCAAAGACTAGAGCAGCCTGCATGTAGGTAGACGTTTTGAGCAGCAATGTCTTGTTCAACAACTCTTTTACTGATTTTAGGGTTCCTGCGATACCCCCTAACCCTTTCTGAAAATAAAATGGAGACCTTTTTGAAAGATCCCTCCACCCTTGAGAAAGATCCCTCCACCCTTGACATTACGACGGCATTTTTTTTATCAAGTAATCCTTCCTGTTACAATTTCCATTGTCAGGAGGAGGGCTGTGAACCCTTGCCCGACTGCCACTTCCTTGGGTGTTAGATTTCCCCTGCGGCAAGCCCAAGCCACAGCTAGAGAGAGAAGATTTAGGATAGTTTTTGACTTTGCCCCACGAGTTTGGAGGAACTAAAAGTCGAACGAAGTGGAGCCCCTGTATCATGCCAGTGCACCTGAGGTTATACACGCTAATGGGTGGTTTGCCTCATAACCCATTTACCTCCTCAGCACATTACTCACCCTGAGGTTGAGGTTTATTATATATACAGTATATAGGTTTGTTCCGTCCTTGCAATCCGGGCGACGAAGCCAAGATCCCTGCTCTCCTAGACACACAACATTCCACTGTCATGCCCTATGGTGGTTGTCGAAGCATGGTAGGAGTTTACAGTGTGGGAAACTTGCAGCGCTCACAAGTTTTCAGCTCAAGCACCATGGGTTGGCCAAACCCATACCTGGCACTTGTGTACCAGGTCCATGCAGGCCTGAAGCTGTTAGAATGAAGAAGAATCCTCTGGAAAATCATGGGACCAACCTAGATTGATACAGGATGGAAACTTTGAAGCAACAATGGAGTTCAC
Source organism: Vandiemenella viatica (assembly GCA_031002005.1). Classification (NCBI taxonomy): domain Eukaryota; kingdom Metazoa; phylum Arthropoda; class Insecta; order Orthoptera; family Morabidae; genus Vandiemenella; species Vandiemenella viatica. The sequence continues at coordinate 144,780,201 of JARYHS010008075.1, forward strand.
AAGAATGTGGAGAAAATCTCAGAGACAGTGAAAAGAAGAACGTTCACTTTTCTTGGACAGAGTGAATAAAACAAGACTATCCATGGAGCAAGAAGACAACTGCAGCATGGATTAAGGAAGTTTGTAAGATCTGGAAAGTTTCACCATCTCAGCGTCCCAGATGTTAGATTGGAATAAGTTTGGAAGGGTTTCAAGTCAAAAGAATAACAAATACTATAAGAGCTTAGAGTCAGCAGCACAGTGCATCTATGAAGGAACACTGCACGAAAAGAAGACTTCAGGAGCAGAAGAAGATACACACGCAAACACATACTTGAGGGACAGGGCGACTGCTTCATTCATTACCTGAGGATAAAGGAAACGCTGATTGCCTTGCTGCATGACGTGCGCACGTTCTCCCTGCCAGTGCTGGAAGTGTTGCAGCCTTTCTGAATTAGGTCTCTGCCATGTTGTGGTCCGTGTGTTGTGATCTACATAATAAATACGACCTCGCGGGTCTCTTCTGATTTCCCAACCTTGAGGCAATGGCTGTGGGCGCTCCCAGGATGTACTACGTGTATTGTGATCCACATAGTAACGACGACCATAAACATCATAACGCATCTCCCATCTGCAATTATTTATGAAAATGTTTTTAATACAACAGTATGAGGCTGGAATTAAAAGTTGTCAAATTAAGCTATAGATTCCAATGTTACAGATAAATTATGAAACAAAATTTAATGAATAATTACTCATATTTCCAAAAACAAATAAGTATCTTATGACAGTCCATAAATTTATTAATCATTCCTACTCAGAATAATATATGATAAAGGCCAAGGACATTTCAGATCCTCTTCACACCTGAAAAATATTCAATTAGCAATTTTGAAGTAGTACTAAGCAAAACATACATAATGTTCAAATATGTATACCATGCTACCAAAACTCTATATATTTGTTTCCAAAGCATCATGCTACATAGAAACTATTAAATGTACCAATTTAAATTACCTGTTAGCTTTTGACAACAGGAGAAAGCCATCACAACTTGATAACAAACTGTCAATAACAAAAACACAAAATGTATCATTCTGAAATTATAAACGTTAGAAGTGCCGTAATTTTGGAGATACTAACACATTTGGAAGGTATTAAGTTACAGTACACAGAAATAACACAAATGACTGATAGATGAGCATAAATGTTCAACTTAAAACAAATGAGATACATCATTGTTTATCTCTAACCAAATTATTCATGTCCTGTCCAGATCCCTTTGTAGCCCTCAGCCAGTATAATCTTGCAGTATAACATAATATCATCTGCAAACAACTTCTGACTGTGAACCATTAAAAAAAAAAAAAAAAAAAAAACATGGTTCCTATGCATGACTGGGTGGAACTCCCATTTCCAATACAAACTTTTTTGATACTACACCTCCTACTCTAGCTCTTTGATTTCTACCTTTAAACAACTCTTTTACTCATCAAGCCATTTTTTCATCAACTCAATTATTATTATTTTTTTTTTACCTTATTTGCCTCCATTTTATTGCTCACTCTAGCACCCTTGGAGAGATCTAGTGTTACACTATCAACTTTGCTGCCCTTGTCCATTTCATCTAATATATATTGCATCATACAAAAAACAATTACTGTAATAGCAGCGTCAAATCTCATGGATATTTAGTGACAAAAAGATATGAGATTTTTTTCTGAGCCAAGTCTACACTTGACATCATGCGTTCACCTTCCGAAACAGAATGACTTCCCTCGGTGTGATGGATCATTAATTTCAAAACACATCATAATTTTAACCTAATGAAAGGCTTATGATTTATTCAAACCTGAAAGAGGTGTGAAGGAAATCTTGACATTTGGATATTTTTGCGTAAGCTTGGTAAAACAACACAATGGTGTAGAAGTTTTACATTGTTTGCTCATTGTGAGTTGTAACTCAAATGTAACAGCTGCATTTGAAAATCCATGGATTAGGACATTTCAGAATTTAAGTCTCATCAATATACATGTGTCCAACACCAACAATGTGCACATTAATTTGCTAACAATGGGTATGTGTACTGGGACAGTAATTTCGATTGTAATAGATTTAACTGTCATCTGTTGCTACTATTATTATTCCGGGATTCACTAAAAGTGGGTGGCGGAGGTTGGATTTCACCTATCCTAATACGTAATCGTTTATGCATAGGACAGGATATATGGGATATGCCAGGTGCTCATCAGTTATTTTGAACAACCATCCTGGCATTTACTTGGAAGGATCTGGGAAAAACCAAGAAGAGGATGGCCGGAGAAGTTTCTCATGACTTACTCTTGTTGGGTTCTAAGTTTTCTCACTTGATAAATATTTCCTATTTCACGGGAAGTACTACGGAATTAGGATGATGGAGTGCTGTGATCACTTAAAAACTTTGAATTGCCTCAACTACCAAAGTAAGGAGAACAATGAATAAAAATTTAACCTATTAACCAAGCTTACTAAGCTCCATTTAAAATGAAAATCTGTGGTGTACAAAAATGTTTGGGTAGAAAGTAATTTCTCGTTTGGTACTGATAAAGAGGTACATATTTGGAAATTCACTAATTTTGATTTGGGGGTAAAGCTAAATTTAAGCTTTCTTCAGATGTTGTTTTGCAAACCAGTTTCTTTTCTCACAAGCTTTGTAACTTTTGATTTTGTTTATTACCCTTGATTTATGTACTCTGGTAAGCAGAAAGTCTCCAGACTATCTAAATAATATTAGAAAATATGGCACAAAGCCGTATGCACCTATCTTTAATATATCTGTAATATTATTACTCATACTAGTCCCATAACACTTTTTTAGGTTTCTTAGTTCTTTCATGATCCAGTTTATCTGCTTCTTTCAACTTGTGTGGAGAAGCTCCTCCTCTGGTTTTCCCTCTCCCATCTTCAAATAATAGCTCCAAATTGCGTCACTAAACCAGTTTATTTAAATGTCTGCCTTTTTCAAATCCTTGATGAATTCTTCTTCATCCTTATTCACATCTCCATATCTTTCCATCTATGCAGTTATATAATATCACCATAGTTATTTCTAGATGCACCATTCAGTGGACCCCCTGCATCTGTAATATTTTTCATAAACCAATCTTCCTTCTTTGGGGATATTAATTCATTGTATCAAGTTCTCCTTGCTGTCTCTTAATTTTGATGTGTACCAACCTCTTTAGTCTCCTCACCTTCCTACTAAAGTAAGTAGTTTCTATACTTTCCTTAATTTTCTGTTTGGAATAAACATTTCTTCCTCCATTCTGCTTTAACTGTTCCTCTGTAGTAATAATGACCTTCCATACATCAAATCTATCCCTGAAATCTTGCTTCAAATGTGTAACTGTACCTACAAATACCATCATAACTGTACCTACAAATACCTTCAATCCTGTTCACTATTTACTGTACCTTCTGTTAAACCTGTTTCATCATTACTTATTCCCTCTGTAACCCGAGAACCCACATAGTTGTCTTTAGGCATTATTGTGTTGATGACTAACAAGTTCTGTCCCCTCATACTCTGCTCTATCACTTGGGAAAACTTATATTCCTTCACCAAATCTCTGCTCTACTGAGCTATTAATATTATTTCCCTTCCTGTTCACACCTACCAAATTTAATTTCCCACCAATAATAACCACTGTACTGCCACCTCTAAATTCTAAAAATGAATTTAATTTCTTTTCTAAGACCTTACCTTGGTCACACATTCTTCTATTGCGGTAAACAGCAAGACCCTTTTCTATCTTTTGTATCTCCCAAGAAATCTATCCCCGGTAACTCATTGCTATGATCTATGAATACCAGAAAACTGTAGTATTCTTGGCTAACCAGTATGAATACTCCTCCAGCAGTTCTTCCTCTACCTATGTGGTGCACTAAATATGGCACCTGTCGCAGGTATGTGCAAAAGGGTTGGGTCATAGTTGCTGTAAGAAGAGGTTTCATTGGGCATATAGGAAAGAGGTAACGTGGGAAATAAATGAAGGTCTCCATTGGTTTTGTCCACTTTGTGTTAGGGATGAAAGGATGAGGGAGATGGGCGAAACAATCAGGGAGCTGCATGAAGTGGTTAGGGATCTCGAGGCTTGTCCTCAGCCTGTGGGGGCTCAGCCAGTCAAGGCTCAGGCTTTATAGGCAGAAAGTAGAGATGGGTTGGAGGAGTTTGAGAAGGATGGTTGGGTGATAACAGGTTGTGGGAGAAAGAATGATAGAAGAATAAAGAAGCCAGATACTTCAGTAATTGTGGGAAAAAATAGGTCCAGAGTCAGGAGGGGAAAAGCCTCATGCAGATGTAAGAATTGGTAAGTTGCACCAGGCCTTTAGGAATATGGATATACAGGGAAAGAACAGGAATAAAAGGGTTCTGCTGCTAGGTAGTAGCCATTGAAGAGGTGTAGGCCCTGTTCTGCAGGATCAGTTAGGTACAGATTACCAGGTCACAAGTTTTTTCAAACTAGTGCAACATTAGATCAGGTATTAGAGGATATAGGTTCACTTTCTAAAAGTTTCTCTAAGGATGACAAAGTAGTGATAGTGGGAGGTGTGGGGAATATTACTGACAGAAACATGAGTTATAGTACAGGGAGAGTAGTCTTGCATATAATAGTTCGCGAATGGGAGCACTCAGTTTAGTTCGCAGTCCCTTCGCAAATTAGGTCTCACTTTTAGTTCATTAGTTCTCATCTTGAATTCCAGAGAAACAGATCATTTGCTCACTTTGCTACAGCTACTACATACGCTCTTTTTTGTTTGTTATGGTATGTTTTTTTTTTTTTTTTGCAATGATCAGTAGCCAATGCCTGGACAATGGACCATGAATAATTTGTATATTATTTGGTCAAATGTGGTTATACAAATTTAGTGATAAAATATTTTCGTCTAAAACAATGTGTCTGTAACAGTATAGTTTTTAGGTTCTTAGCACGTTTTTCCTTTAAAATAAATTAATTAACTACCTGGATAAAGTTTTTCCATAATATTGGGAGGATAAACTGAAATATGTATTTTCATAATTACTAAAACATATCCCCTCATCTGCCGACCACCTCTAATAACCTCGACGACATGAAAAGCCTGAATTAAAAATCATCTGCTGAATAATAAAATTGATGATATAAAAAGTGTATCTGTTGACACACTGGTTGGTCACGTGACCTGCGTGGTCTGTGTCATATTTCACATTTTACCGTATACAACAAAAATAACTTGATAGTCTTAGACTTGTGCATATTAGTTTGCAACTGGGAGCATTCAGTGTAGTTATTTGCCATCTTGAATTCCAGAAAGACAGATTGTTTGCTCGCTTTGCCACTGCTACTGCACGAACTCTTTTGTTTGCTATGGTAGTTGTGTGTATCGGTGGTTGTCTTTCAATTGTTAATGGGATCAAAGCGTGTTTTGTTTTCATGTTCTGGGTTAAGTTTCCATTTGAGCCACTTGCAATAGTTATTAACACAGAACAGTTGTTCTCTTTATTTTTTTTACCTGTGACTTCACTGCTACGTGTCTACAGGGAAATATGTTTTCCTTATGATGACATCATAATAAATAAACTAAAACAAAACATATTAACCCCATAATCAAAGTTACACTACTTCACATCATTTAATAGTAGAAGTCACATAATATTTTGATAGTCATTTTACATTACAAATATAAGGTAATGGATAATGGAAACAAAGAAACTGCCGTTCGGCACTAAACATAAGATAGGAAAGGAAAAGGTGACCCATCAGTAGTCCCTGATGAAGGCAGGAGGGCAAGATGAACATGTAAAAAAAACAAATTGCACAATATTTCAGTGAGAATATAAGGGAAGTTAACTGTTAGCAATGTATTACTATTATAAACCATATAATCCAACATTCCCCACGTCACACCATAACTTGACAGTCTTGCCACTAACCATGGATAATATACTCCACTAACTGAACTGAAAGATGAGAAGTGCAAGTATGGTGAGAGGTGATGTGACTAGCTAGGGCAGCACCGCTCTATCACTCATCCTTGCTATTACAAGTCGGTGTTTGTAAAAGGATCGAATGAACTAGAGTCTGGCAACTAGTTCATTTAGTTTTTCTGTGGAAGTGCTCTTTTGAACTAGTTCATTCCCGAACTACACAAGACTAACAGCGAGTGATCTGAGGAAGATGGTGAAGGTGGTGCAGTATACCGTGGTTGAGCTCATGCAGGGCCTAAATTGCCATGAACGGCCACAGTTGAACTACCGTGTGAGGCGGGTACACGTGGAAACAGACATGCTACTTGGGAAAGGCATTAGTTCTGTCCTGGGGGTTGTGCCTGTGAACACTATTGGGTAGGTGGAATTCCACTAGGCATGACCTACAGATAAATAGAAAGGGCAAGGGGGTACTTTCTGAGTTGTTAGATAAAGCAGTGAGGGAGCCCATTTCCGGTGATGATGGGGTCAGAACTGTTTGTTTTTTTTAGGTTGGGGGCTGCTGGTGTGGGGATAAAAATAGATGATTAAAATGATACTGAATGTAGATCCACAATGGGAAAAATCACAAATGCTAAAGAAATCAATGAACATGCTGAAACAATAACTGACTGGGGCAGAATTGGGAAGGAGGAGGTTAATGCTAAAAATACCACAAAGTCAGTCATAAGGGTGTTACTGGTGAACTGTAGAAGTATAATGAACGAAGTAATAGAATTTGCAAACTTAATAGAAATACACAAACCACAAGTAATTATAAGTGTGGAATCTTGGTTAAAATGGTTACATAGTGCAGTGGTCCGCAACCAGTGTGCCGCGAAATTTTACCAGTTATAAGGAATTAATTGTCAAGTTTTTATTAATTATATTTTAGTTTCTTGTGCCGCGAATTGTTACGTATTGTCGTATTCTAAGAAATTAAATGTTATTTATTTACTCACAGTTGCTGTTAGTTTTGTTTATTCATTTTTTTAAATATTGTATGTTTATTCCTTGCCTCTACTGCTGCGCTTTGAGGCTCTGTTATATTTGCCGCATGTTACGTATATGCGCTTTTCCCATAGTCTAAACTGCTGGGATTAGCAGAATTTTCCAAGGCTTATATTATTTTATTACGTTGTCAGTGTCGGTGCTTCTTCAACAATACTACTTTGTTCCTGTACCGTTGCACCAACGCATTGTTAGACATCACTATAAAAACAATCGGCACTGTATATGTGAATTCTTTGAAGTGCATAAATCCCGCTTATTACAATTACTTTAGTTCCATCATAACTGTGCACTGAAGTGGTCCAAAAACTGTGTTAGAAGTTAGTCTTGAAATTTTCTATTGCAATTAGCAGACTATTTTATTCATTAAAAGGAGTATACTGTCTATGAGTTCAACTGTTAAAAGTGTTGATAGTGATAATTACTAATCCTATGGATTTTTTAAATTTTTATTTTTTTGGTGAAAAAAACGTGCTCAATTCCCGAGAGTATCGTTTGTGGTGAAAAAACTTGGTAACACTGCTATGGTTTCAAGTAAATTGACACAAGATTTGTCAATAAAATATTTTTCTCTGCCAAGCAAAGATGTCATTTATTTTCGGCGGTTGTTGGAAAATAAGAAAAAACAAAGAACGATCGTTACCGTTACAATATGTATTTCGGAAAAAGTACAGGAAGCTAGTTATAAGGCAGCCACACTTATCATAAAGGCCAAGAAACCACATACAATCGGTGAAATGCTGTTAAAGCCTGTAATTGTAGGCTTCGGCGACCAGAGTGAATTGATTCTTGGCTGTCCGGGTGGCGCCGCATCATGTTTCTTGAAACCGACGTTTCGACCCTCATTCTGGGGTCTTCTTCCAGGGCAGAACAAGAAGACCCTATAATGAGGGTCAAAACGTCGGTTTCAAGAAACATGATGCGGCGCCACCCGGACAGCCAAGAATCAGCTGTTAAAGCCTGTTTGCAAAGAGACGGTGAAAATAATTCTGAGTTTAGAATCTGTTAGTGAAATTTAAAAAAATTCCACTTTCTGCTGAGACAATCAGTCGCCGAGTTATTGAAATGTCTCGTGAAGACATTGTTAAGGAGAAAATCAACAGTCAGAAGTTTTCACTTCAGAGCGACGAGTCCTACAGATATTAACCGCCACGCACAACTTCTGGCTTACATTTGCCACATCGATGGAGATGTAATTGTAAGTAACTTCTTCTTTTGCAAAGAACTTCCAGAGAAACAGTAAAGAAATATTTCGTTTGACTGATGCATATTTGCTCCTTAATGAATTAAATGGAAGGATTGCGTTAGGGTTTGTACAGATGGAGCGGCTGCTATGATAGGCCCATTCAAGGATTTGCAGCTAAAATACGCAAAGTAAATCCCCACTTATGATGCGATCATTGTCTCATTCATCGCGAAGCCATTGTTGCTAAGTCTCTGACACCTTTTCTGAAAGACGTGCTGCACGAAGTAGTGAAAGTCGTGATCGCAGCCCCTAAATTCGTGACATTTTTTCATTTTCTGTCAGGAAATGGGTTCATATACTCCTGGTACATACAGAAGTACACTGGCTGTCACGAGGAAAGGTGTTAACACGAATATTTGAACTTAGAGAAGAGGTCCAGGCATTTTTGACTGTTGACAGACATAAGTACGCGGATTTATTCACAGATGGCGAATGGGTATGTAAGTTGGCATAGCTTTCAGGAATTTTTGTACACTTGAATGAGCTGAACATCAAAATTTAAGGTAGGAACGAAAATATTCTTATTATTATGGATGAGACTAAAGGATTTGAGAATAAGCTGGATTTATGATTACAGAGGATTGAAAATGGGTCTTGTGAGATGTTCCCGATTGTATGGAGACTTGTGATGGACTTAATTTAAAATTTAGAAGTCCTGTGGCAGATATTCAAAAAGAACTTTGGAGAAAAAGTTGAAGATTTCGACTGGATTCGTGATCCATTCGTTTCAAATTTGGAACATTTTCCAATTAGTATTCAAGAGAAACTCGAAGATTTAAAAACTGACAGAACTTTGCAATTAAAACTTCTAGAAGTTCCTTTAGATACATTTTGGCTAACAATAAGGAATGAATATCTGGCTATCTCCGACATGGCAGTTAATGTGTTATTGCCATTTCCAACTACATATTTCTGTGAATCGGGATTCATGACATTGAATGAGATTAAAGCATCCAAGATGGAAACACTCAAATTCTTTGATAAAGAAATGAGGATTGCATTGTCATGAATCAGCCACATGTGTGCAGTTAAGCAGGCTTAGTGTCGCATTGGAGGTACGTGTACAATAATTTACTTTAATAGTAATATAAAACTGCCTGATTATTAATTTTTTACATGTAAGGGGGCTGTAAAACCCGGGACCGACTGGTAAAGTGTGCCGCGAGATTTATGGATAACCTTATGGTGTGACGCGAGTAGGGAAAGGTTGCAGCCCACTAACATTACCCAAGAGGTAGAGGAGCAATTGGTGGATGGGTTTTCATATTGGTTAGCAAAAGCTATTACAGTTCACTGGTGATCATTGATCATGACCATGAGTTACCAGGAGAGGATTTCTGGGGTAATCAAAAAGAATAAAACAGGGAGTCATCTACTTACTGCAGTGAAAGAATGACTGCTGAAGATAAGGCTCATTCTGAGAAATTAAATTCATACTCAGATTTCAGAGGTGAGAATAGTATGGTCATTATTGGTGGGGATTTAAATTTATCAGCTGTAAACTTCCTAATAAAGTCGCAAGATAACATTGTTGGATGTCAAGTAACTGGTAGAATTAGTGATCATGAAGCAGTTCTGATGGATATTAGAGGATTCAGTAAACCAATAGCCAAAATTAAAAGGGGAAATAGGTACAATTATAAAAAGACACAATTGCGAACTTAAAGAGATATTTCAGGGAAATTGCAGCAAATGGGCACAAGTAGAGTAAAGGTGGAAAGAATTCAACAATATAATAAGGAAGGGTGAAGAAATATTTATTCCAAAACAGAAAACAAAGAGAAATAGAGAACCTACATAAATAATAGGGAGGTGAGGAGGTTAAAGGGGTTGGTAAGAAGAGAACATAACAGAGTTAAGAGACAGCAGTATAGTAGGGAATATTTGAAACAGCTAAACAGGGAATCAATAATAGAAAAGAAGGTGACTAAAGATGGGTTTATAAAGAGTATTATCAGTGCAAGGGGGCCACTGATTGATGCATCTAGAAATTTCTATGGCTATTTTAGAACACTGAGGGGAAGTTAGGGTGTTGAGACAATTATAGATATGGATGGAGAAGAAACTACTGAGGATTTGAAAAAGGCAGACTTTAAGCAACTGGATTAGTGAGACCATTAGGAACAATGATTCACAAATGGGAGGGTGTAAATCGGAGAGCTTAATCACACAATTAGAAATGAGTGGATTAAAAAAAATTTAAATTCATTCTGAGGATATCATGAAGTAACTAAGAAGGCTGAAAAATTATAAAGGTTCTGGTGTAGATAACATTACTAGAGACATCATAAAAATGGCATGGTGTGACATTGTACCTTATCTTGAAATATTATTTAAATTGAGTCCGGATACTTGTTCTTACCAGAAGACTGTGATAGTATTACCAGTACTTAAGCAGGGGTGAAAAATAGAGTTAAAATTATAGGCCAGTCAGTTTGACGTCAGTAGTAGGTAAATTAATGGAGAGTTTGGTATACTACCATATCATAAATATATATGAGGAAAGTAAATGGTTTTTAAGTAGGCAACATGGCTTTAGCCAATAATATTTGTGCGAGTCTCAGTTAGTAGGATATATGCAAGATATTTTGGATTAAATGGACAAGAGAGGCCAAATTGATAGTGTTGTGCTAGACCTTACAAAGGTGTTTGATAGAGTAGGTCATAAAAAGGTGACAAATAAGGTAAAAACTATTGGAGTGGATGAGAAAGTAATTTGCTGGGTAGAACAATTTTTAAAAGGTAGAAAGCATAAAGTTAGGGTGGGATATACAGTATCAAAAGAAGTGGATATGAAAACAGGAGTGCTACAGGGTTGCATATTGGGACCATTGGCATTTATTATTCTGATGAATGAATGTATTGATTGTTTACTATTAGAAGTTAGATTGTTTGTAGATGGTATAATGCTATATAATAAGATCAAAATTGTAGAAGTATGTGGACAGGTGCAGGGTGATCTGGATGGGATATCTAGCTTGGTTGGTAAACGCGGGATGAAGATAAATGCAAAGAAGAGTCAGCTTAATAAATACATAGATAAAAAAACTAAAGGTCGATTATGATTATAAGGTGGGAAAAGAATTGTTTGTTGAAGACTTGAAATGCAAATATCTTGGTATAACATTTAATAACAAGCTCAACGGGACAGGACACATTGGATAGGTATTATCAAAAGTTTTCAAAATTGTGGTTGGAGAGAATGATGAGGGGATGATGTACGAGATAAGCAAAGGAATTGAATTACAAAACTTTAGTCAAACTACTGCCTGAATATGGTAGTGTAGTATGGGAGCTACATTTTGGAGTTGGAGATGGCACAAAGAAGGGCTGCTAGATTTGTATCTGGAAATTACCACAGAACACAATCAGTAACCGATATGATAAAAGAGCTGGAATGGGATTCATTGGAAGACAGGAGGAGGGTGATGAGAATCATGGGGGCATATTGGTGATGAGGCATGGAAAGATATTGGTGTAAGAATTAAAAGTAATGCATGGAAGGAAAAAGATGGCCATGACCACAAGCTGGCACTCAATTTCAGGCAGAAGGGTGTGAGAAGATTTTCCTTTGTAGGTAAGAGGTTCAGAGATTGTAATAAGTTATCAAGAGAATTGATGAATAATTTAACAAAACACTGAAACAATTTAAAGTTGAAATTTGTAGAAGGAAAAAAGTAGTTGGGTACAGGAAAGGGGATAAATTGGCATTTAGGGAAACTGCCACCAAAGTGTGCATTCCATGGTAATTAAATTAAAATTATTTACAATTGTAGATAATGTTTACTCAAGACTTCACAAAAGGTATTAGCAAGACACTTCTGAGAAAAAAACAACATATGTCTACGTGGTTTTTTTAACTATGTCAACAGGAGTTGCTTGTACCAAAACTTGCTGCACATATAACACACTCGGTGATTAAGGGATTGCTGGGAATAATACACATTTTCATTTGATTTGCATTTCATTTTACAAGCATTGTTGCCTTTGGCTTTGAAAGAGGTTGTTTACTTCCAACGTAATTGACAGGACAATTCCATCTTAAATTAATTCTGTCAGTTTAGCATTTCATCTCAATGCAACTTAATACAACCCTAAAGCCACAAAAAAAAAACAAAAAAAAAAAAAAACACAATTGTACTATATTTTGCTTTTCCATCTCTTTTAGCATGAATAAGTTCTCGTACAACTGTGTTTGTATAATTTTTGTGTGTGTTCTTTGCGGCCCTACTGCCTTAAATTTGGTAAGTGATGGGTTTATTTTTCCAATATTATTGATAACATTTACAAAGTGAAACGTATGGACAGTATAGACCATCCATCTTTGGTTTGCCTACAAAAGGTTTATTTTGAGTGAATATACTTTAACAGGTTTTGGATGCGTCATGATTAGTGATTGAATGGCAGTAGTTAGCTTTCCCTTCAGTGTTACTGTGATTAGATTTTCATGGTGATTAAATCACGAGCATGTTAGTGATAGGTGACCCTGAATAACGTATCACATTATGCCTTTATAAGATTTCAGTTCTCTTAGGATATTCCTGCAAACATCCCACCAGTTATTGCATGTCAGAAACCACTAATATTTTGTACTTCGTTATCAAACATGGACTTTTGATGAATGAAGGTCAGCCATATGGCTACATGAATCCAAATTATACATTGTATTGGGTGAATCTGAATACGGGGGAAAAAAATCAATAATAATTTATCAAAGTAAGGTTTAACCAGTTTCTAGGTTACAAATGTTTTGAAGATTATCTAGCAACTACTGAATCCATATTCTAGTAACTATGGATGGTCTTACAGATGTTAGAAAATATATCATTCCTGAATCTGTATCCTCAGAATCAAAGTTTATTTCTAACAGGACAATGAAGCCTGCAACTATTCAGATTCTTCAATAAGAAGAACCAGGAAAAGTGAAATGTTATCAGATTGCTCCATGGCTACCAATCATTGAGTGACAGGTCATATAAAATGTGTCTTAAATATGCCTTTAAAAAAAACCCACCCAATATCAACTATCCAGAGGAAATGTTTTCAAGAATTCATATCACAAAATAAAGTTATCAAATACTAAGAAGTATTATTGTGCATATTATTTCTGTATTTTGTTGGTCTTGATAATTACAACTAGTAGTGCTAAAAATGAGTGGTTATTTTCAAAATTAGTGCTACAATGTAATTTACAATTATATGAGTATGACAGCAATTTTCTATAAAAGTTAGAGAAATCATAAGTTATCATTGACCATAGTAGCTTCATAAGAAAATTGAGATATTAAGAATGAATGATACAAAATTTCACACTTTTGCACGCGTCATTATTGAAAAAATTGTACTTATTTGTCTCTATTTTTTCGGGGTTCGCATTGCGTTTTTTTTGTTGATATCGCCAACGTTTCGGCACCAACCTGGGGCCTTTGTCAGGGTTTCTCTCTATCTAGCCACCGGGTCCTTTTTGATAAACTTGAACACTTGATTCACTGTTTATTTTTCACCGGCAAAGATGATTTTGTTTCTCTGCCAAAGAATATTTACTGTTCCAAAGAGGTTTGTGTATTATGGAGCGATATTGTAGTTGGAAGTGTGTACAAGCAAATAAACACATTGTAACAACTACAAGATTGCTCCATAATACACAAACCTCTTTGGAACAGTAAGTATTCTTTGGCAGAGAAACAAAATCATTTTTGCCGGTGAAAAATAAACAGTGAATCAAGTGTTTAAGTTTATCAAAAAGTACCAGGCAGCTAAATAGAGAGAAGCCCTGACGAAGGCTCCAGGTTGGTGCCAAAATGTTGGCAATATCAAAAAAAAAAAAATATGCAGCACAAACCCCAAAAAAAAAGAGACAAGTAAGTGCAATTCCAAGAATGAAAGATGTTGTGGAACAAAGATATGTTGGCTTCCCACACAATTTTAACATGGCTTTATAAAATGAAAAGTGACAGATTGTTAAGTTTATAGTTTGGTCGGCATTTATTCGCAAACCACACAAAGTCCTGCATCACCACCACCACCACTTTGGTTAAATTATTTGAGGTTTCTTGATAAGGATATCAGAACTTCATTTCCAAAGTCACAAGTTCTAGCCACATGTTGGATTAGCTAATTACTCAAACACACACACACACACACACACACAAAAACTCTTACCGAAACCAAACCAATTTCTAAAGCTCTTAAAAACTTGCTGAAATATTTTGTCCAAAAAGTATGAATGCCAGGCCTAAGAGTTCTTAGTGCCCTGCCCTACCCTCCAGATACAATTTTGACTACTTTTCAACGACTTTTACACCTAAACGTTGCGCAGGCTTGCAACATTCCTGCATTGTGCTGTGATAAAGAGATACTGCACTGTAGTGCTGCCAGTCTAAAACTGGAAACTGCCATACTGGAACTGTTGACAATCTTTTACAGCGCACCAGTGACACCTAACAATGCCCCTAAAAGTCTCTACAGTGCCTAAATAATTAGTTTTATTCAAAATAGCTCTTTAACACCTAAAAATCTTTTAACTTGACTCCAATTAATCCCTAAAAATATCAACCTTAATAAATATACAATTGCAAACCCATTTTAATTAACTTTTCAACAAATAAAGCTCTACATCAGCAAACCACTGTCTCGTCACAATAATTTTTCACCTGAAAACACTTATTGATAATACATTATGCAACAGACAATGTATCATCAATTCAATGTGTAAGGTAAACTAAAAATTTTGTAACTGCGTAACAAAATTTGCTCTAACAGTGAGTTAAATTGAATAGCATTGCATATCATTTTTAAAGTCAGTTACTAAGTTAATTCAAGCTAGAAATCAGATTTTTACAGTTTTGAGAAAGTATCTGAACAAGGCAGTATTTTCTGTTGCATCAGCCTCAAGCATTCATCTGGAAGAGTTTATAAAAATTCATAGTAAATTGAAGAAAACAGGTAGCAACTTCAAATTTGCTCAGGAATCATTTTGGAATACGTAGAATCATTTAAGGCCACTTTCAGATCAATAGCTTTAATAGCTTAGGAAATATTAATTAATTATTATTTTTTGTTGACTAATTTTATTTCATTCTCTTGAAAATAGTAAACAGGGAGTTTTTGGTATCAAATGAAAGAAAAGTCAATTAAAAGTAAAATAAAAGTTATTTCAGCTTCGTAGCTGCAAAATTTTCAAAGTTAATAACAAGTTTTAGACTCTTAGAAAACAATTTTTTTACAGCCAAACTACTGAAGCTACGAAATTTTTTATAAGGATCAAAATTAACACTTTTTAAAGGATCTAGCTACTTGTTACGATCACATATATATTATAGATTATTCCATGGTATGCAAGCATACTAATGTAGATTCCTTGAGTTAAGTTTGTGCTGTCGTTGTTTGAGACGTTGTTGGTTGCCAAGAGCGGCATAATTGAGCAACATAGTTGAGTAGTTACCTTGAGTTCGTAAATTTGGTATACTAACTGGGAAGTATCATAAGAAGTCCGATACAAAAGTAAACGGTCTTAATATCAGTTGGTGTTGGTGGAGAATGTTAAATTATTAACTCATTGACATAAAAGTTATTACCAGAACAATGAATGGCTTGTTCATCTGATTCATAGTTAGATGCTATCTATGAAAACTAGCTAAAGAAGAAAGGGTGACCGTGTTTGAAGATAATAAAATTATTTTTCACACAAGATTACGTAAAACACCAGGCTGAAATGACAAATCTAACAAATACAATACATACTGTCAACGTTTCATAGCGATAGGAATATTTTAAGTTGTCAAGGTCGTATACATGATGCACTCTTCAAGCATGAGATCAGACATTTGATCAGTTTATCAGTTGATCAGTTTCCGTGAGAAACCAGGAAGTGTATCTATATATAGCAGCACCAGGTTTTCCTCATAGCCAGTCCGTTTCAAGTCATCTGAGCGTAACCACGCACTGTGGTGTGCCGTTTTGGCATGAGGTAGACACGCCCCCAGTCTTCAAGATTCAGTTAGAGTGAGTACAACGCTACTTAGTGTCGCGATGTAGATGCAGGCTAATCTTTCACAAGTCATTTGAGCAAGCATATTGCTACTCTGAGGAAGAATTTTATGCCATGTGGCACGGTGGCATAACTTTATTAAAAGTTGCTGACAGAAACATTGAACTTTTGGAATGTGTGATGAATTTTACAATCTTCCATGAATTAGTGAACTTTATTTGAACAACGGGATTTGGTCTCGCTTGATCGGTTAATTGAAACTGCATTTACATTTCTTTGGAGACTCTGTCCGATGCCAATTTAGTTTTGTGACTTTGCTAAAATTTGATGAGTACAGTGATTATCTATCAGCATTTACTAGTGACTTTTATTAACTTTTACCTTTCCCAGTTTGGGGTTAAATCAAGCTAGGTGGCGACCAAGTTAATCTTGCAAAGCACGAACTAAAATTATCCCAGGCATGATCACGGTTAAAGCTGAGACAGAAGGTTTTGCTCTAACCCAAATGCAACTTTTGTTCTCATAAATGCTGTAAGAATTCAAAATATCCTTTAAGATCTGTTGAGCTATTCAGTGCACAAAGTATTAATTAATAGGCTTGTGTCCACCAAGCATAACAGTTTTTAATGATTAATCATGCTAAGGATATAACAAAAAACAAAATTATTTATTATAGAAGATAAAGATTATTATTATTTTAGAAAATAAATTCGGCAAAATCAGGCATTCAGTCACGTGACCACGAACACCAATGAGAAAGCACTATGTCACACCGCTCAAGATGGCAAAGTTGTTATTGACATTTTTGTGGAACAGAACAGGTTACTTGGTAAAATATTTGTTTGCAGGAAACTTTGTCATGTTAATAGAGTTGTTCTCAGTTATATGCAGAAAGACAAGTGTAATTCGCTATGGAACCAGAATTTAGCAAAGCAAACAGTAGCAATTTGTCCAAAATTGACGCCATTACACTTCGTGTTAAACATCGACTTTTACTCTTCGGATATTCTGCAATGTTAAAACTTTGATGTAAGTACACAAATGTATCAATTATACATTATAAACTTAAATAGCATTATTTTAGTTTTGTAAACAATAATCTATTGCTTAGACATACTTCTGTAATATAATCGATACTAGGTGTGAGGTTACATTTGCGAAGTATAAGCAAATGCTAAATAGCTAAACCAGAAGACCTGAGCTAAATAACAAAAGATTTCATTCTTCGCTTCGATACTATCTTTGGTGTGAAGAATGTCATTGGATAAGGTTTTTATTAGGTACTATTATTTCTGTGCCGTGCCTATATTGTAACTTTTCAGTGCATCACTTCTAAGGTATGTTTCTTTTTGCTTTTATATACACCTTTTCTAGAAAAATATATCCTCAAAAACAGGCGTGGCAAATTTTAAAGCTATGGCACTGCCAATTTTCAGTCTGCTCTCAACTTCGTATCAGCCTAACATCACTTTTCAGCTATGATGTCTCGAGAACCATGAGAGATATTAAAAAAAAAAAGTATTCTATATTTTTTATTCGTTTCATCGAGCTGTATAAGAATCTATCATCAGATTGTGGCATCGCGGTAATGATAGTGCTGCCAGAGGGTGTTTATTACATTAAACATAACACTAAAGAATGATTATAAATCATAAAACCAAAACCACCTAAATTCATTATGTTGTCAGTACTTGAAAAGTAGTGGTTCTGGAAAATTCATCAGGTTTGCTTTAGATTTATAAATACATTGTGCACAAACACATACATCAAAATGATCTTTACAAAAATAGATTCTTGAATCTGCAGATAAACTATGAGGATCCTTCCTCCTTGCAAGTTTTAACCACTTTTCCCGTATCTGTTCATTGTTTGGAGCATATATAAACAACTTGTTGGGTGTTTTTATTGTTGTGTTTTTACGCTGGGGCACTACACAGTACTTATGAAATGATGAATTCATTTTTAATTAAAGAACACCCGACACCTGCCATATACATACACGAATGCTTTGTTTTGGTTCTGGTGGTGTGAAGTCATTCAAGACACCATGACAGTCTTGAGCGTTTTCTTGGTAAATTTAAATACATAACGTAAATGTTTGATTTTTTGAAAAATAATACTTTTTTGAGTAAAATAGATACTAAGGTAAAGTATTAAACTATTTTTCAAATTTTGTCAACTAGCCAATTCCTAACATCTTTATATTGGTCAAATAAACTTTCTACATCCAAACGTCGTGATTATTATTTCTTACGTTAAGGCGTTCTAGAGTCTTCGAGGGGTATTGTTAGGTGTCACTGGTACGCTGTAAAAGATTGTCCTCAGTTCCTGTCAGTCAGTTCCATACTACAACTAGAAATATTCGTCACAGACTCCAAAAGTTCATTCCATTGTCCCATGAAAAAGATTGAGGAGCTGGAGTAATGGATTTTGAAAGAGGAGGCTGAAAGATGGGCAATAGATGGTTTGGAGGCAGCAACTTAGGTTTTTAAGAGCATGCTTGGCAGGGAAGAGAGAGGTAAGTTGTGAGATGGGATTTCCACAATTTTGAAAACTTGTGGAATTGGTTTTGAGCATTTATGAGCAGGGCCGGCGCTAGGATTCTCGGGCCCCAGGTAAGAGTTCTTGGGCCCACCGCCTCAATTTTTTTTTTTTTTACACTTTGATTTTTTTTTGATAAAGTCAGAAAATTTTAATCAAAAACAAAAAATCATACAACACCTTTATCAGATTTTTTTTTAAAATTCCAAATAGCTGGACGGAGGGCCCTCTTTTGGGGCTTGGGCCCCGGGTACTTTTACCCCGCTTACCCCTCCCTAACGCCAGCCCTGTTTATGAGTATTCTGTTGAATGTCTGTTGTATGTATAGAACTAGGACCAGATGCCCAGATCAATGTATTGCTGCAAGAAGTGGTATTTCAAGACCAAGGATTGTTTCTAAAGGAAGTCATGTAGGGCAGGATGAACTTGTGGTGGACAACCAAATACAGGAAGTTTCATGCTGAGACTATTTGGGGGAATGTTTCCAAAAAAACATTTTTTGAGGAAATGGATACGGGATTGTAATTAGGCTAGATGAAAGAAATAGGATATGTATGCGAAGAAGTTTTTGTTGATTGAGAACACATGGCTTAGCATCATGTTTTAGATGTGAAAAAATGGGGATACACTAAATATAATAATCAAAACCACAGGGTGAAAATCATAAACAAATCAACAAATGACTAAGGTGGTTGCATTAGGCTGAATATCCAACAAAAAAAGAACAAAAGCTGAGGGAGGAGGGAAGGGGGGGGGAGAATATGTTCTTAAATAGTAAGATCCAGGCAACAAAGAAACATTTCAATGTCAATGATGAAGGTCAAGAAATAACGAAACAAATGTCAGATATTGAACCAGACTGGTAATAAAAATAGGCGGTTGACCATCTGCTCTAGTTTCTTCTTGAGGCAGCTCGTTAAAGCGACGATACGATAGCTACCAGGCAACAACCTTGACCTTTCAAGGTTTTAAAATAGGCACCATTGTTGCATCTTTCCACGAGTCCTCCGGTCAAAATATCATAAAAAATACTCAGGAGGTATTCTTAAATAGCATCTGGTAATGGATCAGGTCTGGCCCTGGTGCAGTGTCCTCGGCAATGTTTAGTGCTGATTCCAGTTCCCAATGTGAAAATGGGTTATTGTATGCCTGTAAATCCAACGAATTGAAGCTAAAAGTTTGCCTTTTGGCAGAAACTCTTTATTGCTGGACCTGAGGGTCCAATCC
Organism: Vandiemenella viatica; assembly: GCA_031002005.1. NCBI lineage: Eukaryota > Metazoa > Arthropoda > Insecta > Orthoptera > Morabidae > Vandiemenella > Vandiemenella viatica. Next base: position 144,800,181 of record JARYHS010008075.1, read on the forward strand.
AGCAGACGAAGTCATGACAGCAAAGTACTCTGCCATCAGCTGCACTATTCTTCACTCGTTGGTGACTACATGCCCCTGATCCAATAATCCAGATACTGGTGGTCAAAGAGTGCTTCCCAGTTATACGGCAGCTAAACTCCAATACCTTTGACAACGTTGTGGAACAGTTAATGGTGTTCACAAAGTTCTGCTATGAACTTCTTAATAACACAATGCTGTGAGGTTGTCAGGTGTTGGGTGTGACCTAAATTGACGCAAGGGTCCGTCTGCGACCCAGTATAGCAGAATGACATTCACTGTTCCACCCAAGGGATGAGCATTCTTCACAGTACTCCGGAGGCATGGAAATATCAGTTGCTTGGTGAATCACTTCTGTCAACTGTTTAATCTACTCTCGATGGTCTGACACTGTTAGAGTGTGACTGAATGGCTGTAGAGCTGCCAATCAGCTCTGTTTATAGTCAATTTTTGTTGTGTAGTTCTTTCTGCTTGTTCGAACTAGACGTGCAACCACATTTGGAAGTGGTCGCTTCTATGAACGTCATGAGCCACCTCCTAATGCACAGAGTCCGCAAAGGAAGGAGAGCAAAAAGAAAGATCAATGGCAGAGGATGTACTGGTAACAGTAGTGAAGTGTGTAATTTATCTGGTTTTAAATATGCATACCTCCGGTCCCTCGAACAATCTACAAATTTCCGAACCTCTGGGGCAATCAGTGGTTGAACCCCAAAATTCGCTGTGTAATGTTTAACAGCTACTGCTATTAAGGGATAGGTGGGAGCTACAGCATCGGAGTGGACAGTGTTTTGGACAAACCACAGCAACTCTCTCCCCCCCCCCCCCCCCCACCCCCCTCCCCCATCACTCGATTGCTCTCAGTATCGTTTCTTTTGGTATATGTTATACCCTCTGGTCTGAAATATGTCTCTTGGAGACAGAAACACAGAGAATCAGACTGTACTAAGAGCTGCAACTCCACTTTGTGAGCTGTACGACCATTAACGTTCCATTGAAATATGGAAGCCATCCTCCCTGTTGAATCTCATTTACCCCAGTTCAGTGGGTCTTCAGTTACTGATAGGCCACTTCAAACCTTCTAAGTTCTGAAATACTGCACCAACTGGGGACCAGACAACCACCAGGTCTAAATTTAAGATAGCGCCAATTTCCTCGCACCCATCCCCCTCACTCCCACTTTCTCCGATAGAATTACCGCTCACCAGAACCTATCTTTATATATGAGCCGTGCTCGGCTCTTGTTGTATCTTTGCCTTCTCTTCCGCTCGCGATTGTTTCCTCTTTCGTGTTCCCCCACTAGAGAGCGCTGCGGCTCCTGGCGATAGTGGTATATATGTAGGGACACGGATCCGAGCGGGCAGTTGGCAGTTAGTGGCAGTTAGTCAGAGGCAGTTAGTCTGAGTGAGTTAGTTAGTTAGTCGCAGTCAGTCGGGAAAGAGTATTTCCCTGTGTCGCCGTGACGCCGGAAGCCCGGTGGGGTTGGCGGGTCCGCGGTTGGACCGGGCGGCCAGGGAGGCTGTCAGTCGGTTGGGGGCAGACAGTCGGTGTTCCACTAGTACTCCCCGGAGTGGCAGCGGGGCTGGAGAATGGAGTTGGTCAGTCTGCCAGCCAGTCAGTCAGTCGGGAAAGAGTACTTCCCTGTGTCGCCGTGACGCCGGAAGCCCGGTGGGGTTGGCGGGTCCGCGGTTGGACCGGGCGGCCAGGGAGGCTGTCAGTCGGTTGGGGGCAGGCAGTCGGTGTTCCACTAGTACTTCCCGGAGTGGCAGCGGGGCTGGAGAATGGAGTCGGACAGTCAGCCAGTCAGTGAGTTGAAGGCACGCGGTCGGCATCCCGCCAATGTTTTCCGGAGTGATAGCGTTGCGGGACTAAGGAGGAAGCAGTCAGTGCGGCCGAGCTTCGACCACCTGCAGAGAGGGAGTTCTCCGACACTCTTCACCGAGAGTGCTGTGGGTACTGGAGGTAGTGGCCGTCAACTGCAACCACAAGTGTTGCCTTCCGCCTCGTCGTTAGCGGTCTGCCTCAGCCATAAATTGTGCTTGGTCCTACTGGCAGAGTGTTAGATGCTAGTAGATGGGAACGAGCTGGTCTTGTTATTTCTGTCATTGATCTATGTGGAATTGTCGGTGATTACAGGATTATTCATACGTTAATCTACAAGATTGAGGCCAGCTTTATTTGACATTATATTAGTCATTTTCTCTGTTAATTGCTACTACCAGTGTGTCGCCTTCTACCTCGTCGTTAGCAGTCTGGCTCAAGTATAAAATTGTATTTGGCTAGTAGATTGTTAAGAGCCAGTCTGGTTATTTTTATAATTTGGTATAAATAGGATTGTTTGTAATTATAAGGGTTATTCAAGGTATAAGTTGCAAGACCAAGGTTTGGTCCATAACATTATATCATTTTGTGATAAAGATTATTCATATCTTCGTTTGCAAGACCAGGATTGGTGGTATTTGATATTATAGTTGTAACATTTTCTGTAAGTGTCAGCATTATCTTTAATAATTGTAATAAACCAATGTTTAAACAAGGCTTGAACTTCTAACCATGTTCCCACACACTTCCCACTGTATCCTTGTGGACAATTACTGTCTGTTAGTAGTAGTAGCGCACGCCTCAAATGGTAGCAGAGCGTGGTTACATTGGGTAGTTTCAAGCCTTGTTGTTGTTGTTTGTCATACTCGTGCATTCCTTTCTGATTCGCTATGGAAGGCACACGCTTTGTAGGGTAGAGTTATCTTAAGAAAGAAGCTACAGTATGAGCTTAAAATTAGGGGAAGTCTGATTATTCACGTGCTAATAATTACCATGTTACAGGCAAGTGTTCTAGTTGTGGCAATGCCGAACATTTCGTTAAACTGTGCCGAGTGCCTCGCGCAACGATCTGATAGCGGACGAAGGAGTTCAGCGGGCAAGTTCCGCTGGTAATATTATTGGTGTAGTAGTGTTCTCTTGTGGTTCTGGTCTGCATTTGGTCGGGTTAGGTCCGTTGGTCGGGCGTCGGCCAGGTGGCCGTTTGTCTTGTTGAGTGGCGGGCCGTTTGCCGCTGGAAGGTTTTCATCGCCGTGTTGTGCTTCCTGGGACTTTCATCTGCCTGTCTTTGTGCCGGCATCAACTATGAACCTGGTTGCCTCATTGGCTCGGGGAGTTCTCCCTCCCTTGTCGATTGTAATTGGTGTTTGGAGTCTCGTGGCGTCTGTCGCTTGCCCGGGCTCGGACACCCCGCGCAGGGATGTCGTACTATGTTGCCTCTCGTGGGAGTGTGTCGGTTGGGTGAGAGTGTAATTTACCTGGGCTCTTAATCTGGTTGTGGCTTTGTGGGTGGGGGAGGTCGTAACATCTGTCGCTTGCCCGCACTCAAACCCCCGCGCAGGGATGTCGTTCTGTGTTACCTCTCGTGGGAGTGTGTCGAGTTTGGGTGAGTGTGTAATTATACCTGGGCTCTTAATCTGGTTGTGGCTTTGGTCCTAGCATCTGTCACTTGTCCGCACTCAAACCCCCGCGCAGGGATGTCGTTCTGTGTTACCTCTCGTGGGAGTGTGTTGAGTTTGGGTGAGAGTAATCTGTTGGTCCAAATCCCATTCCAAAAAACTTATGAGCGTGCATCTGTCTCAAGTTAAGTGCAAGGTAAAACCTTGATTTCTTGGTTCCCCTGGTTTTGGCTTTGGTGGGGGAGGTTGAGCCGTGCTCGGCTCTTGTTGTATCTTTGCCTTCTCTTCCGCTTGCGATTGTTTCCTCTTTCGTGTTCCCCCCGCTAGAGAGCCCTGGGGCTCTTGGCGGTAGCGGGTATATATGTGGGGACACGGAACCGAGCGGGCAGTAAGTTAGTGGCAGTTAGTCTGAGGCAGTTGGTCGCAGTCAGTCGGGAAAGAGTACTTCCCTGTGTCGCCGTGACGCAGACTGACCAACTCAATTCTCCGTCCCCGCTGCCACTCAGGGAAGTACTAGTGGAACACCGGCTGCCTGCCCCCCAACCGACTGACAGCCTCCCTGGCCACCCGGTCCAACAACGGACCCGCTAACCCCACCGGGCTTCCGGCATCACGGCGACACAGGGAAGTACTCTTTCCCGGCTGACTGCGACCAACTGCCTCAGACTAACTGCCACTAACTTACTGCCCGCTCGGTTCCGTGTCCCCACATATATACCCGCTACCGCCAAGAGCCCCAGCGCTCTCTAGCGGGGGGAACACGAAAGAGGAAACAAATGCGAGTGGAAGAGAAGGCAAAGATACAACAAGAGCCGAGCACGGCTCAATATATTGTAACTTCGAATTTTGCTTATTTTTATTTTTAATTTCAAATTTCCGAATATTTTTTTTCAGTTGTTTGCACATATGTCCACTACTTAATAGGTATTTAGGACCATTAACTGAGGTATACTGCACTGCCGTGACGGGTCCCTATGTACAGTTTTACTTTCTACTTGTTATTCATCATCATTTTCCAGCCTATGCTTGTCTACCCTCACCCTCACTTCCCGCCATGTTGTTTTCCTCCCCACCATGAACTACCGGCATTGTAGCTCAAGCAGTTGGCTGCCAGCTGCTTGCGTGCAGACATCTCGCTCCTACTGATGAAGAGCGATGGCTCGAAAATTATATTCTATGTGTGTTCGTGTTTTCTTCATGTACCAATGCCGAAGGAATCCTCTTCTATGGTAAGCGGTGGTTTTTATCCTATCCTAATGTTCAAAATATATATATATATATATATCATTCACCAGTCGGCCGTCTATGTGACGGCGCCTGGTGCTTCACCTTCTGCACGTTTAAGGCTGCTGTAGGCCGAAATATTGCGCTTGTCTTGTGTTTTGTTTTTGTTCGTTGTCCCAGCCGCCTTCATCTGTGGTAAGTGTTGGGTCATATTTCCCTATCCTTCCTTAATTTTATTGCCTTAAAGCTTTTTCCTGCTCATTGTTATTATATATATATATATATAGAGAGAGAGAGGGGGGGGGGTTTGTACCATCATCGTGATACGGGCAATGAAGCCAAGATTCCCATTCTTCAAGAGACACAACGTACCACTGTCATGCCCTACAGTGGTCTTTGAAGCATGGAAGGAGTTTACAGTGTGGGAAACTTGGGCACTGTGGGTTTGCCAAACCCGTAACTGGCACCTGCCCACCAGGCACCTGCAGGTATATCGTTCCTCAGTAGAAATGATGTGTACAGGATGAAAGCTCAAGTTAAAAGTTGCTTTTCAACCTCCACACATTGCCTGCCATATTCTCCTACTAAAGACAGGTTCACACCTGACAATTATATTAGTATGCCTTTTATGTGTGTTTTCTTCTTTTTCTTCTTCTGCTTCTGCACTGTCCTGCTGACACCTTTGGTATGTAATGATTTCTCTCTCTCCTCATTTACCATCAATTTTTTTTTTTTTTTTTATTTTTTTTTTTAATATTCTGTGCAAAATTGTTTACAGGTCTATTTAGGCAAAACATGGATACTGTTTACCTACATTATGGAAATCTTACTAAAAAATGTTTTCAGCATGAAGTTACCTCTCCAAACAAGGTGCCACTTCAACGCATTCAACCACACTGTCAAGTACACCCACGTTTTACAAGGAATCTTAGAGAAACACAAAAAATTATTGTAATGCCAATAATATGTGAACTATACTATAGCTGCTCAACTTGTGATAAATATGGCAAGCTTAATTCAGCACTACTTAGTGTGGCGGAAATAATGTGTGTAGGCAGAGGTCTTGAGGACAGCAGTTCGGACTGCATGTTGTGTGTATTTTGGCAAACAGTATTTGAGTTGTAGGGAAGCAGGATGGCACAGAGAACACATCTGGGATGTCATAAATTGTACTCAAATCATCAATAGATTAGAGGCTGGTCACAGTTATGTCACGTGGGCCAGCAGTTGCATACCATCCATAGCATCATTTCAGGGCAGTGGTGATGAGTAAAGAAGGGAGGAAACATTCAATGGTATATAGGCAAGGTGAACCATGTGCAACATGGCAGCATCAGGATTGTTATCTAGCTTAAGTACCAAAGTCGTACAACCAACACAGCACCTGCACTGGCCAACACAAATGCCTTAGGGTCACACAACTCCTGTCAGATAGTGTACCGTCGGCTTCAAGACATTTATTTGCATTCTCAGCAACCCACCAGATGCATTCCTCTCATTTAAAGGCATCACGTGGCTTGTCGAATGTGGTGTCTTGCTCACTGTAATTGGACCAGAAACAGTGAGGTAGTTTACTCTTTATTCATGAGTCACACTTTAGCCTGAAGAGTGACTCTTGCCATTTGTTCATGATTCCCATCTCTGAGTCACGTTCAATCCTGCTAATATTGAGTAAAGGGACTGATCTGGCAGCACAATTGATCGTGTCTGAGGCGACATTATGTTAGGAGTAAATATTCCACTGCAAGTGTTTCATAGGGCACTATAATGGCTACTCTCTATAGGGATGACACCCTGTAATAGTATACGTGACTTTTCATGGCACATATGGACCTAGCTTTCATCTGATGGATGATGATGGCTACCTAAGGTGGACAGTCCTGATGGACAAGTAATGCAACCTGAAAATATCACACATCTAGAATGGCCAGCTCGCTATCCGGACTTAAATCCAATTGAACAAGCATGGGATGCTCTAGGCCAAAGGATTGCATTGCCACCACGGACCACTGTTAACCTCCAACAGGCACTTAACTAGTGATGGGATGCATTACTACTATCAATGCTGAATGGCCTGATACAAATAATGTGGAGCTGTTTTGCAACCTGTATTGCTATGTAAGGTCATCAAACCCTGTATTGACATTCTGCATGCCACCAGAGGAGAGACACCTCACAAAATCTGTGCCACCCCACTGTTGATGTCTGGTTTTCCTGTATACCCAATAACACTGTCTCACAAGTCAAACTGTTGCAAAGCACCTTTTAGTGCACAAATTATCACCACGTCCTATGTCTTTCTGTGGATTTTGAAGATCATTTAACTTCTAGATAGGAGTGTTCTAATGATGTAATAGGTCTTGAAGAGCCAATGACAAGTTTAATTATTTCATTGCCCCAATATTTCTATGAAAAATTGTGAATTTATCTTACTGTTTTATATGAGTTTGATTGTAATTAATTTAACTAAGGACAAAAGATGCTAGTTTACAAAGTGAAAACAGAAAAAAAAACCTTTAAGACTGATACGACACTTCTAATTTCACACAAATTTTATCATACCCAAACTCCGGATTATTATTTTCACAGTTGCTCTTTCATTTTTTATTATTATTTTGTTAATTGTATGTTATATGCACTTCTCCTCATAGACTAGTACTGCAGAGGTATACCAGAAAAAGTATTTCCAAGGAAGCTCTTGTGCAAAATGTGAAACCTCACAAAAAATAATTTTAAATACAATCACAACTGATTTCTTCAGCATCTTCATAAAACTCAATAAAATATTTTATAACAATTCACATATACTGGCTCATCAGGAATACAGTTCTTAGTTCGCAATATTTAGACAGTTTAGGGTAAACAAAAGCACAAGGCGTGTTACTGTACTTAAAACTATTTTATGCATGTCAGTAAATACTAAATCATTCACATTTTGTAATGTATGATATGTATATTCATTGCCTTGCTGTAGTTTATTTTCTCTCTGTAAAAATATTTATTAATACGTTTGTTGTTGGCCATGACCCACAGTTGTTGCATAAATGCTTTATTAATTTTTCCAGATGTGCTTCATCCTTTTGCAATGGGACATCATCAGTGGCTGTAAATGTACATAGTGTTATTTTTATATCTGTATAAATGACAAAACATTATATATATATATATATATATATATACTGTAGAGTATCTGTATAAATATTATATTGGTCACTCTACTAATATTAATATACATAATGTTGTTGTAATATCTGTATAATTAGCATTTCACTTTTACAATACAGGTTTACTAAAAAAGAATCATTCACTTTCAAAACCTAATTTAAAGATATATTCCAAAGTATTATACTTACAAATATGAATGATATATGAAAATAACTACAAAACATCCAAGTTTAATGCTCACACTACAAATGTTCTATGTGTGCCCCCTTGGTCACAAGACACATGTCCAGGCGTTAGTTAAACTCAATCCACACATTTTGTAGCGTAATCGCGTCAATGTTCATCAATATCACTGATCCGTTTCTTCAGCTCTTCTACCATTTTTGGTAGTGGGGGTATGTAAAAAATGTCATTAATATGTCCCCAAAGGAAGAAGTCACACGGTGCTAAATCCGGTGACCTGGGAGGTCAATTTAAGAAAGCGAGGTCATAATCACCAACATGGCCAATCCAGCGATGCGGGAGTTCATTGTTCAGGTAAGCATGAACATTGAGGTTTCAAGGGGGGGGGGGTGCCCTGTCTTGTTAGTAGACAAAATCTATGGAATCTTCGGTTAGTTGTGGAAACAACTATAACTGCAACATGCATAGGTAAACTGAAAAATTCACAGTTTTTTCAATGAAGAAAAATGGTCCATACAACTTTGTTTTTGCGACTGCACAAAAAACATTGACCTCTGGTGAATTTCTTTCGACTGCCACAAGCGCACGTGGATTTCCGGAACCCCAGAATCGTACACTGTGACGATTCACTTTTCTGGTTAAATGGAATGTCGCTTCATTGCTGAATATCAACCTGTCGGCGAAAGCGTCATCCTCTAATGCTTCCAGCATTCTGATTCAAAGTCAAATCTTCCAGCATTAAGTATTGCAAGAGCTGCACACAATAAGGTTTGATTTGTAACTGTCTTCACAAAATCTTCTAAACAATTTGCTGCAGTATATCAAGTTCACGGCTTGCTCGGTTTGTTGATTTCTTTGGAGAACGCACGTAACCTTCCCTCACTCTCTCCACTGTTTCATCTGACACTTGTGGTCACCGGTGCTTTTACCTTTACATAAACATAAACCACCATTGTCCTTGAATTGGCGATACCACTGCAAAATGCTTTGTTTACAAGGCGGTTCTTTTTCCATACTGCCTTCTGAAAGAACGTTGCACTGCTATGACAGACGAACATTTCACATATTATAGGATGCAGAAACTCTTTTCTCACTTTGCCTCCATTACAGGAGAGACTGAACTGAACTCGTTACGGATACTGAACTAGTGCTGCCACGCCTCCTGGTGTACAAACTTCGATATTTTGTGGTAATTTTCACATATCAATCATATTTGTAAGCATAATACCTTTGAATAAATCCAGTTTTGAATGTGAATGATTCTTTTGTAGTAACCTGTATTACAATATCTGTATGACTGACCTTTTATATATATATATTCCAATACGCTCTACGAAAGTGGAAAAGCACTTTCTCAACTTCTCTGGACTGGTAATCAATTCCAAAATTCAGCATTAAGTAGAGTGAATACCTATATAAATAAAAATTAAATGCTGTTCAGTGGTAAGCGTATCACTTTAGAACAGCTGGACCGATTTGACTATTTTTTTCAAATGTTTGTAATAGTCTAAATAAGGTATTTAGAAAAACAAATGGAAAAGTTGCCTGGAAAATTGGGAAGAAATACTAAGTTATTTTTAAATGGGATTTTTGTATGAACTCAGCCCAATAATTCACATTTTGAATGATGGGTATGCATAATTGTTTTCTTTTTGGGGTGGGGGGAGTGGGGTGCCTCATGCTCTGGACATGAAAATAACTCGATTGAATATTTCCTATTGAGAGAAAAAAAAAAAAAAAACTGTAAGACCTGGCGAAAAATCAGAAAAAATTCATTCCAGCATAAATTAAAATAAAATTACTTTTTTTTTTTTTTGGTGTTGATCGACAATCTGTCTAACAAATGTAGATAGTTTATTTCTATTCCATTGGTATTAATTGACGACATGTGTTTGGTGAAATCAGACAAGGTATAACCTAAAACCAATGCACGGCACTTTTAATCAATAGTATGTAAATCAATGAAACTCCAGTGTGCAACCTTAGGAAGAATTGTGTAATGGCCAAAGTTCTGCAGCAAAGCAAATTGGCACATAAAGTCTTTGAGGCATTAGACTGAGTGATGCAAGATCTATGAAACAATCAAAACTGATTTAGTGGTGTAATGATCAAAATCGAAATGTATATAAAACATCCCAACATTAATTGAGATTTCAAATTTAATGAGAGAAAATAAATAATTCGGTTAACATGAGATTCTGACTTATTTCAATCATGAGTAGTTAAATTATAAAACAAAACCACCTGGTTCCAAGTCAATCACATTCCAAGCAAATCACACATTTCCAGCATTTTAGTGGTGTACTGCCGATAGAATTAATCTTGCATGTAAAATTTGCCACTAATGTACTTCTGAATGCACTCCTCCTCAAACTCAATATCCATGGACACAATCATTAATAAATACAATGGTCTCTCCGAAATATATTTTTTTGCCATTTTTCTTCATTTTCACAATTTCAATATATTTTCCCAAATTCACAAAACAATCACAAACAAATTTGGGCAGGATAACATCAGTTGTGTCAGCAAGTACATAATATTTTGTCATTTACACAGATGTAAAAATGTACATTTATCACCACTATGTCCACTAAGAAATGGGCAAAACGCATTTGCAAAAATTAGTAAAACCATTATTAATAGATGGTGTTAAACATAGAACATTTAAAAATAAGGTAGGATAGGGATAAATAACTTATCACATTTGTAGGCAGGAGGGCAAGATGAACACGTAAAAAACACAAAAACAAAGAAATTGCACAATTTCTCGGTGAGAAACCTTATTCATGTGAGAGGCGAGACATTTGGCGGGGGGGGGGGGGGAGATGAGATCACGACCCGCCACATGAATGAAAGAAAGGTGGAGACACGGGGTGGGAGTGGAAGTGCCGGGGTTGGGGGGATAAGGTTGAACAGCGATATAAGTGGAACAAGATAATCTCTGCGGCACCTGTTTAAAAATTATTATTGAAAACATTATTTTTTTAAAAAAAATTTTTTTATTCAATTTGATTTTGTTCCACTTCTATCACTGTTCAACCTTATCCTCCCACCCCCAGCTCTTCCACGTCCACCCCGTGTCTCCGCCTTTGTTTCATTCATGTGGCGGGTCGGGTTGTGATAACATCTTTCCCCCTGCCACCTGTCTCGCCTCTCACATGAATAAGGTTACTCACCGAAATATTGTGCAATTTGTTTGTTTTTGTGTTTTTTAAGTGTTCATCTTGCCCTCCTGCCTTCACCTGTGGTAAGTGATGGGTTATTTTTCACTATCCTATCTTATTTTTAGTGCGCAATGGCAATTTCTTTGTTTCCATTATCCATTAAAACATATTCATTCACACAACAATCCTTCACTTGCATTAATTTATTCTTGTTAGTAGAACTAAAGAAATGACAATTCATTATATACAAACCCTGCAGGTAAAGGCTCTTCAACACCACTTGATTGGTTTCTCTGAGAATTTATCTCGGTTCCATTGTTTACTGGTTGCCCAGTTGGAACAGATATGGGACTAGGACTTGAAGTGCCATTCACTACTGGTGTGCCATTTATGTTAGGGAGTTGTTGTGTAGAAATGGCCACAGGCGAAGCTGTTGCTGAAGCTCCTGATGGTGTTGACACAGGAATTACTTGATTTGGTGTTGCCATCTGAGAAGGAGTTCCATTTAAGCTGACTGCCAAGCCTGAATAAGTTGGAGTGACTGAAGTGCCAGAACCTACACAATAATGCAACACCTTGCAATACAATTTGACGATCAGTGAATTATTACTAATTTATTTTTATCAAATAATGATACAAAAAGTGATAAGAATTTAGTGAACTAAATAATTAGAATCTATTGTAACTGCTCCAATATAACAGAAACTTCATACAGGCTGTCATAGAGAGATGAATTAACTCTGCTTAAGAAATATTGTTTTATCTTTTGTTAATTTTAAAAGAATACAAGTTTTTATTTCTTTTTACTAAAAAAGATGCAATCAATGGATGACATTAACTTAATAATTCAATTTAAAGTAAAAATTTATTGATACAACCAAAAAATGTATGGCCAGTGACAGATTTGAGTATTGTATTTTCATAGAATCTTACCTAATCATCTGATCTGATAACACACAAACACATACAACAATCCTAAGGATCGTGACAATTATTATTTAACCTGTGTATTTTTTTTTCAATGTTGCTGGCTAAGTGAACCACGTGCTTTACAGATACTAGAATCGAATAGTAAATGAGTATTTTATATCCCAAATGATCAACTTACATGCCTTACTTATTACTTATTTTATATAATTTATTTATTTATTAATTATTTTATATAATTTTAATATTTTTAATTTTATATAATTTTTTTCTATTAGCTACCCAAAATGCAATTTTTTTTTAGATTCTAACACCCACACATTAGTTAATAACTGACTACAGAATTACCAGAGTTTTGCTGCATTCTGGAAGCTAAGTTGTATTTTCCACTTTGATGTTAAATATTTTGTTGCCAGTTGGCTTTGCCCACAGTATGTTCCTGATCTAAATCCTTATGTGGATGGGAGATTGGGGGGAGAGGGGGGGAAGGGGAGGAGGAAGCAAGGGAGAGTAGGAAAACAACAAGCGTTACCATGTGTGTGCTAGTTCGATATATAACCTATGTGTATTACAGAAAACTTCTACATATCATAAATGCATAATTTAAACCTCAAAATTGAGACAAGAGGAGCTATCACTTATCACAAGAACAGGGTAATTGACTAATATTGGGAAAGCAGGCATTATTGCAGTTGTTCAGCTACTACAACGAATATAAATATACAACGAAACAAAAGGCGCTAAGTGATGAAAAGGAATTACAAACAAGGATAGGGAAATGAGCCACCATTACTGCCTTACAGAAGCACTGTTGGACAGGATTACTGCCTTACAGAAGCACTATTGGACAGGAAAATGGTGGGGGTAAATTCACAATGAAGACTGGTAGAGGAGCAGTGATTCAGAGCTAAAACCACAGCATACATACTCGTAACTATTAAAACTGATCTCTGATGGGTGAAAAGAGCATAAATAATACAATAAAATTTAAATCATAATATATATATATATATATAATATATAATAACAATGAAAAAAAGACACTAAGTAGCGGAAAGGAATCAAATTAGGATAGGGAAATGAGCCACCACTTACCTTTAGATGATGGATGTGGGGCGCGAACACACATAAAAGACACAAACAATAAAGAAATTTTCGGGATAAAAACCCTTCGTCAAGAGAACATTATGAGAGGTGGGTGCAGCCAGAGATTGCCTCACAGAAAGACCGCCGGTCGAGAAAATGGTGGGGGCAAATTCAAACATCGGAAAAGTAGAGGGGTAGTGAATCAGAGCTAATACCCGAGCAAAAATAAATATCCAAACTAATTTCTGGTTGGTGGGAAGATCAAAATATAATTAGAACTAAATATGTATTTAAAAAAATATTATATAAAATATTATACAAAAATAATAATAATAATATTTATGAAGTAAACATCACCTCAGGTTAGTGGTGGTTCAGTATAGGTAATGGAAAGGAGAGGAATAAAAAAAAGTTAAACATATGTGCTACTAATAATAATGACCGGGTATTATCTTAAGTTGAGACCAGGTGGTTGCCTTGTGCCAAGTTTGTACTGGTAGGCAAGTTCCCACCTTCTGAGTTCAGAGGAGCTGCTGCTATTAAGAAGGACTCTGATAGCATACACCATGTAACGAGTTGAAATTATTTGTTTCATGAGAGATGACATGGACAGCTACTGGGTTCTTTGGGTTCCATGTGAATACCGTCTGTTGGTGGCCATTTATTCTTACGAAAAGTGGATTTGTGGTCAAACCTATATATGAAGCCGGGCAGAGGTTACATGTTAACTAATATATTTCATGGGAGGTTTTGCAGGTGGTTTGTGCTATGATTGGAAACCTTTCCCCAGTGACAAGGTTGGTGAATGTGGTGGTGGGATGGTGTATATCACACATCTTGCAGCAGGGTCTATTGCATGGCAAAGAGCCTTGGGGCTGACTGTTGGGTTGAGGAAGACTACGTTTGTGGACTAGAAGTGCGCTGAGGTTAGCAAGCCTGATGAAACAAGTTCTTGGAGGGACAGGGAGGATTTTTGGAAGAATGGATCTCATTTCTTGTTGGGTTAGTAGGAAATCATAACCAAGTCGAAGGATTCTGTTAACGGATTCGAGGCATTGGAAGTATTGTTTGACAAGGACTGGATTGTGGTTAGTTTCTTTGGGTTTGGGATGATTGATGGGCTGAGCAGGTTGTAATGTTGCCCATAAAAGCTGTTTGTTAACCAAAGCCAGAGAATAGTTGCGAGATATCAATGCTTACAAAATGTTGTTTGAAAATTGCACGAGGGACTGTTGGTTGGAGCATATACAACTAACCCAAATGGCAAGACTGTAGGGGAGGGAACGACTGGTATGGTATGGGTGGACACTGTCAAAATTGAGATAATGTTGAAGGTTGGTGGATTTGATGTCGACTGAGGAGTCGAGGTAGCCATTGGAGAGGGACAAATCCACAGCCAAGAATGTGGCCTGGATGTGGGAGGAGGTTCATGTGAATTTCAGCATGTTAAAGGTATTAAGATGGTTCAGGAAATTTAAAAGGTCATTTTCACCATTCATCCAAATCATAAAGACATCATCTCTAAACCTAAGCAAAATGTGGGGTTTGAGTAGGACTTCCTCCAGAAATGTAGGTTCCATATGGCCCATGAACAGGTTAGCTTAAAAGGTGGCCATGTGTGCCCATGGCAGTGCCAATGGTTTGATGATAGATATCTTTGAAGGAGAAGTAGTTATTGATGACAATCAGGTGGGTAAATTTAATGAGGAAAGATGTCTTAGAAAGGCTGTTGCGAGAGCGTTGATCCTTGAAAATGTTCCATGGCCCCTGAGGCCATGTTTGTGTACAAGGACATGACATCAACTGTTACCAGGATGGAGTTGGAAGGAAGAGGTGTGGGTATAGTAGAAAGCTGGAAGGGGAAGTACTGTGTGTCCTTGATATTGAGGAGAGCTGACAGACAATAGGTTGTAGATATTGGTCATCCAAAGCGGAGATGCATGCAGTTGGTGACCAGTAAGCTGCAACAATAGTAATTTGTCTAGGATTGCCAGGTTTGTGCATTTTGGGAAGGAGGTAAAAGGTAGGCATACATGGATTCTTAGGAGTAAGAAGGGAAATTCATTGTGAGACAAGACCACGGATAAGCCCATTGAACTGTACAAATTCCTGTATTTTTTGTAGACTGTAGGTGTAGGATCTTCGGTCAGGTGGCAGGAAGTGTTGGTGTCTGATAGCTGATGAGAAGCTTCAGCCAAGAAGTCACTCTGATCCATAACTACATAGTTGAGCCCTTGTCAGTGGGAAGAATGATGAGATCTGGATTGATAGAGAATTGTTACCTGGCCTGGATTTCAGCAGGGCTAAGATTACTGCTGTTCGCCAAGGATTTCAGTAAAGTGGGAGAGGCCAAACTAGTGGACAATCAATCCTTGAAAATTTGGAGGTATGGTTCTGGGAAGAGGCAGAAGGTCACATGTGGATGATGGTTTGAATTTCTGGAGACTGAGTTCCAGATGGTCCTGAGACTCCAGTTCACAGCCATGAGTGACAAAGTGATAACACCAGCAGAATGACAGAGTCAAAGACTAGGTTCACTTGGTATATATATATATATATATATGTATAATTTGAATGGAGGAAAAGTTACACAGTAATAACATTGGAAAAAAGGTCAGAAACGATGCGCATCAGCACGCTGAGAATATACCTGTAGATTTTACACAAGATGGTATCAATGGTTTAACACATGATGCGAGATCACATACTCGAACTTCATACATTGCCATGAAACAGGGATGAATAATAACGGGGAAAAACAAAATACAAAGAGGAAGGGAAAAGTCGGAAACAAAGATAAAGGAAAACAGATAGTAAAACAAAAGGGACAAAACAGAAGAGAGCTGGGACAGAAATATGGTAAACAATGAAACAAAAATGTTGAAAAGGAATTACAAATAAGAATGTGAATATATATTGTTTCTTGGAAAAGAAAATTTTGCTTTTATTTATATGTCAATTTTAAAAGTGGTGCCAAAATGCTCACAGCTGTCATTTTGTCTTCTATGACATCACATCTCAGTTCATTCTACTGTAAATAAAGAGGCAGTTTGATTATTGTGTTGATAAAATCAGTTCTATAGTTTAACCATTAGGCTACCAATGGGCTATATGTGTCCCATTAAATGGCATTCAGAAACCACTGGGGCAATAGTGATTCTGAAAGTTATACGATGCTGTCCCACTGGTATAAAAGTGAGCACGAGACATTTAGTTCCGAATTCTGTTGATAGATGGCATTAGTCATGTTGTACTGAGAAGTAAAACAATTGTTTCCTGCCAGTTGCTTTTCAGCGGTCCTGCAGAGACACCGTTCTGTGTTTATTTCATGTTGTTTTGTAAAATAATTGTCAATTATTCATCTCCAAGTGTATTACTTTTGTCCAATCAGAACCTGGTAAGTATATAATAATATTATATAATAATTTCATCAACATACGCTGGTGGGATATATATGTCCCATCGGTGCTGGACAGAAGTTTTACTGCATCCTCAAGTTGGTTTTACCATAGTCGTTTCACATACTTTTATGCCCACAGTAAAACTGGCTCTTACCCTGGGGTTACCTTAGGGCTTTGAAATGAGCAATAAAAGAAAATTCTCAAACGCATAATTACAGCAGATATTGGAGGAATCTGACTGAAACAATTCATCAAACAAAGAATACCAGCACGATCAGGATAACTCTGATGAAATTGAAGATGGAAACTTGAAAATAATCAGCCTGTTACCAACGCTAATGACAAGGGTGTGATACATGCCTCACAGTTCATTTGTTCCTAGACACACTGTAACTCAAGATTGCACAACAATCTCATTATCTAAACTGAATATGGCATCTGATGAAGTGGACTTTTTTCTACAAATGTTTCCTCGCAGTTTGATTATGTACATGTACTAACCAATGTACTAACAAGTGTTTGGTTATCTTTCAAAAAAAAAAAAAAAATAAGATTGAAGATACAGACGGTGGAAAAATAATGTTATTGCTTGGTAGTATGCTTGTAATGAGTACCCAGTAATTCTGACTATTGGTCCAACAATCAGTCTGTGGGAAATGAGGCCATAAAAGCAGCTATTGCATGCAGCAGGTTCCAGTTGTCGCTATCAAAGCTGTATTTCAATGACCCTCAGCAGCCTCCTGGTTCTTCGAAAACATATATTGATGTTATAGCTTGCCTAAACATACCTTTCATAAAGAAAGAGAAGAAAGCCCCTACCAGAGTACAGTTGAATCAATGAAAAAATTCAAAGGGAGATGTGCTCTAAAACAATACCTACCTCTCAAACCAATAAAATGGGGCATAAAAATTTGGGAATGTTGCGACACTGTTACTGGGTACATGTATGATCTAAATGTATATGTGGTGAAACAAACAGGGCAAAGTAATCCAGCAACAAATACCTTAAGGGAAAGAGTTGTTTTGTCTCTGGAAGAAACAATCAGAAATCCAGATGTCACACCTGTTTTTGACAGATATTTTACAAGTGTCAGTAGGTTCAATACAATTAGGTTTCCTTCGGTGAGTACTGCAATTAGTTCCAGACAAGATATGACGAAATTTCAAGGGAAATTGAAAGAGGAAAATTTGAATTTTTTACGAACTGACAAGGAACCATAGCAACAAGGTGGCAAGACAGTAAAGAAGTTTTGTGTTCTCAGCAATTGTTATGATACTACAGTAGAGAAAGCTTGCTGCAAACAGAAGGATGAAAGCATGTTGGAGGTAGATTTCCCAGGCCTAATTTGCTTCTACAATAAATACAGGGGAGGGCTGGATGTCTTCGACAAGAAGGTAAGTGTGTATGACTTTGACAGATGCTCAAAAAAATAGTGGAAGAAAGTATTTTAGAAGTTGCTTCTGCTTTCTATGGTGAATGCACGGATTTTGTATATGGAAATAACCAAGAGGAAAGTCAAATTACTGCAATTTGTTGTTTCACTTGCCGAAAAACTGATGGGGACAGGAAAACAAAATAACCATGTCAGACGCAAGAGATGCAAAGGAAAGCAATCAAAAGTAGCTAAGCTAATGTTGAATGTAGGTGACCACTTGTCCATCGTAGGTACTACAAGATGATGTACACAATACGCGCAGAAGAAAATTGAAAAGAGGACAAAAACTGTTTGCACCATGTGCAATTACCACTCTACAAATAATGTTTCACACCATATCACCAATAATTTCATTGTAACTTTTTCATAAATACACTCTTTGTAAATTTTGCCAAAATAAAAATTTTCTTAACTCTTTTCATTTCGAGGCTATGAATGAATACCACTGGGACATATTTGTCACAACAAGTAATACCAGTGGGACATTTTGTCCCAGCCCCCAAAATTGTTCCCCTCTCCCCACCTAATCCCCTATTATGAGTATGCCCATGCACGAAAAACTTTTACAAAGCCTACCGAACACGTATATGAGGGAATTTGTTTTACTTTTTAAGAAAAAAAAATGGTAGTCTAAGGGTTAAAAGTGGTGTGTAGTGTCTCAGTATGTAATTACATTAATTTAAACACCACAAAAAATATTTGTTACAAACAAGGAAAATAGAGGGAAAAGCTGTCTAAAACTTGTACGATCTTACCCATCTTATCTATTTACAAAATCTTCTATGTATTTTTGCGAAGACCACTTTGATGTAGGCTTTTACTAAATATTTTATCATGTTCTACGTAAAATAATATTTTTCTATGATAAACTTAATCTTATACACATAAAAATTGACGTGTGTTTCCCCATATTTCACACTTCAGCTGCCACTACCTAGCACCGATCACTGGTGTTTCTATGTGGCAGGAGTATGGAGTTTCCTATCGTGCCCAATGTTGGCCGAGTGCTTTTAGCTGTGGGAGTGTGGGAGATATGGCGGTTAAAGGTGGTCGATGTAGGTCTTTTTCATATTTCGACCATAAACTTGTGTGTCCCTATACTTCTCTTTCCTGCCACAACTACATAGCATGAACCATTGGTATTTGTGTGTAGTATTAGCATCGAGTCTCCCATTCTGCACTATGGTAGTTGCATGTTGGTAGCTAAGGGGGAATTAGAGATATTGTGGTTTAAAGTGGTCGACTTGGGGCACTTTTGCATTTCGTCTCCATGTGTCTCCATGTATCACATTTTAGTCAAAAGTATCCAGTGCAGATCACTGGTTTTTGTGTGTGATAGAGGCATACATTCACCGGTCATGAATAATGTTGGCCGAATTTCAGTAGCTGTGGGGATGTAGGAGATATGGTGGTTGAAAGCTGTCGATCAAGGACGTTTTCGTATTTCGACCAAAGGCATATGTGTTTGTATATTTCACTTTGCTGTCACAACTATACAGTGCAAACCACTGGTGTTTGTGTGTGGTAGTAGCATCGAATTTCCCATCGTGCTCTGTGGTGGTTCAATGTCGGTAGATATAAGGGTGTGGGAGATATGGTGGTTGAAAGTGGTTGACGTAGGGAATTTTCCTATTTCTACCAAAGACATGTTTGTCCTTATATTTCAACTTGCATCAAGAACTACCAAGTGCAGAGCACAGGCGTCTTCATGTGGTAGTAGCCTGGAGTTTTTCACCGTACACTATTGTGATTGCATGTCGGGAGTTGTGTGGATGTGATAGATATGGTAGTGAAAAGTGGTGCACCTGATATAAAAATAGAGATGCGTCCCTATATTTCAATTCACAGCCAAATCTACCTAGCACAGTCCACTAGTGATTGTCTGTGGAATTGACCTCAAGTCTCCCAACGTGCACCACAGTGGTGTCATGTTGGTAGATAAAAGGTTTGGGAGAAATGATGGTTAAAATTGGTCAACAGAGGGCATTTTATATTTCGACCAGTGACATGTGCGTCCCTATAGTTCACTTTGTGGCGAGCACAGATCACTGATATTTTTGTGTGGCATTAGCCTCGAGTCTCACATCATGCACTCTGGTGGTTACATGTTGGTAGCTGTCTAACAAAATTCTTTACAAACATGAACGAAGTCCTGGGCACCAGTTAGTGTCTATCAATAAATGAATTGTCACTTTCAAAGTTGAGTATCATGTGATCTCATAAGCACATAATCCTTATAATGTGTTAAAATTAGTCAGACATCATCTAACATATGATTTAAATGAAAATAAGTACATAACGCATCTAGAAAATTAGTATTTCTTTCCAAAATATGTCCTTAATTTTCATAACATCACTACTGTTAAGAGTACAGTGTTCATCATTAACAATGTCCTCGGTTTATTTATTATTTTCAAATAGCTTACCACTAACACAAATACAATTGCATATTTTTATAGGCTGAGTTATACTTTATCATTAATATATCATCTCATGAGTATATTTGTATATTGTCATGATGAATGCTTACTGCTAGTTCATTGTCTACTTATGTGCACAGCTTTTTTTCAATTTAACTAATGCCTCTGCTGATATTGATCCTGTAATACAATATTTATCTTGTAGTATCAGATAATTTAACAATAAATACATGTGAAAAGTATAAGTATGTAGGGAGCAATATTAGTAATAAGTCAACATGTGAAGAAGATATCAGATATAGACTAAACCAAGGGAGGTCTGCCATACTAAAACGAAATCCACTTCTGTGGTCCACTAAGACTGGCATGAAAACAAAACACAATATCTAAGAGCCATAGTGGAACCAATTACCGCCTACAGTGCAGAATGTTGGACAGTTGCAGAAAGAAACCGAAAGAGGATAGAAGCAGTGGAGATGGATTTCCTTTGAAAAGCTTCCCCTTTTTTCTTTTTTACTTGTGGCTTTACAGCTTGGCTACGTCGAGGTCATTAGAGGCGGGACGGGACTAGGAACAAGGAACGGGAAGGAATACCGACATGACCTTTTGAGGGAAGCATCCCGGCATTCGCCTGGAGTGATCTGGGGAAACCATGGAAAACCCAAATCTGGATGCCCGGATGGAGATTCGAACCAGCGTCCACCTGAATGTGAGGCCAGAGCGTTAACCGCTCAACCACCGCTCTCAATAAAAAGATCTTCCCGAGTTTCTAAATTACAGCATGTGTGGAATGAACAAATAAGTGACCAAACTAGCGTCAAAGGTACTATAGTCCAGAACATTGAATGAAAACAACTATTATGGTTTGGGTACCTAAGTAGAATGAATGAAGGAAGAATACCAAAAATAATCTGTAACTACCAACCAGCTAATTGGAGAAGATGAGGAAGACCACTGCTAAGATGTTTCAAAGGAATGGAGTGGTCAATGAAAGAAAAAGATATAGAACAACAGGGACACAAAATAGACAGTTGTGGAGGCTGAGATACAGGAAGCGGCAGGAGCTGTAGAACACCTGGGAAAAAAAAAAATCTCTCTAGGCTCCATAAATTTCTGAAATCTATCCCCTAAAGTCTTAATATTCAAATACAACACTGAGAAACACTTCATTTTTATATAAAAAAATTATATTTGACAACATGTGCATTTTTCAGCACAAAACTAAACTTTTAAGTTTTGAGTTCGTTTTTCGACAGGTGCTTAACACAAGGAGCAAAAACCGATATGTGTCAAAATGTAATGCCATGTGCCCTGTTTGGTGTTTTGTGCCACATGATTTTGTTGCATTTTTATTATTTTTAGTAATTTTTTAAAAATTCTTATCAAAAAAGTAAAGTTGATGTTTGGTATCGGTTCTCTATCATTTTCAATTAAAACTTCATAGTTTTCTTTTTAGTATTGAGTACTTTGTTACATTTATTATTGATGTGTGATGAATCAAGTAAGTAAACAATATGTTAAGGCTCAGTCAAACAGAAAGTGGACTGTCTACACGGACTCTGCAGTAGAAAGGATTGCATCACCATGTACAAACAGTGCATGGCCTATTGTGCAGCGTAAGCCTAGTCAGTGGAAGACCAACGAAAGGTTGTGAATTTGCAATCAACAAAAGCAGAGGACATGGAAAATCTCATTGAATACAACGAAGAGTATATGATTTAATAAGAAACCTGGAGTTCTGAATATAACAACATTATCAAAAAGCCGAAATGAGGGGAAGGACTCAATCAGACTAATAAAAATACTTTTATTAACTGGTAACAATGAAAGAAAAGAATTGCCGCGAGGCAATATTTATATGGAAAGGACAGATAAAATACACCCAACACTCACCAAAGTTGAAGGGAGGAGGGCAGAAGCAAAACAAAACAACACAAAAACAAAGAAAAGACTAATATGTAAATGGAGACTTTCCCGGCGTATTGATTCAATAAAAGTTTCTCGGGAGTCCAGCCGGATGGTGTCATAAAACGACGACGTTTCGACAACCTGCTCGGTTGTCTTCATCAGGTCTATCAGCACAACGCCACTCCGTATTGACCACATTGGTGCGCAGAGCGAGAGCCATTTCCGATCGTGAGAGCTTACCGCTGGAGTTGAAACATCTAAGGACTGTCTTTGATCAGAACGGGTACTCTCGGCGACAGATAGAGCGTACTTTTATCCAGAAGCCACCAAGACCACCGAATGAACAGATTGAACCACCAAAATCTCTTGCCTTTCTGCCATATGCCGGCAACACGTCCGGAAAGATTGGAAGGCTCTTGGCGCGTTCTGGTATAAAGAGCATTTTTCGGCCACCCGCCAAGATACGTGATGTGCTTCGCTCGGTTAAGGATGATTTGGGCCTAAGAATTCCTGGAATTTATTCAATACCTTGCGAATGCGGCAAAGTTTATATTGGACAGACGATCAGAACCATCGCCGAGCGTATCACCGAGCACAAACGACACTTGAGACTGGTGCAAGTAGAAAAGTCCGCAATAGCCGAACATGCGTTCGATGAACAACATAAAATAGTGTTTGATGAAACGGTGGTGCTGGCCAGAGTCTCTTCATTCTGGGACTCGGTAATTCGGGAAGCATTAGAAATTAAACTTAACGATAATAACATCAATAGGGACAGTGGACTGTATTTAAGTGAAGCCTGGAGACCAATTATTAAGGATCTATGTCTTAAAAAACAAAAATCTTCCCAACAAGGCCAAATAGAAGCAAACTGACGCCATGGACATAGTTTGCCAGCACTTATGTCTACAGGTTAAGCAACGTTGAACGTGGCGAGTGCTTGGATGGGTGACCGCGTATGGCTCAATACGCAGTCCACAACAACTGATACCCTCGGCTTGCGGAAAAACCGGTTAAGCAACGGTGAGCGTGGTCAGCACTTGGATGGGTGACCATTTTGGCTCCATACGCAGTCCGCAACACTGATACCCTCAGTTCCAGCGCGCTGATTGGGCGTCCTGGCAACCCTCTATACACGACATTCGAATTTCGGAGGCAGCGAAGCCAGTTCTTTTTTGTGATTTTGAGAAGAAATATCCAAAATAGACCTGATGAAGACAACCGAGCAGGTTGTCGAAACGTCGTCGTTTTATGACACCATCCGGCTGGACTCCCGAGAAACTTTTATTGAAAGAAAAGACTATTTTGGGTTAAAACCCTTTCTCAAGTAAACAGAAGTAAGTGGCTGGGCTTGTGCAAGCCTTGCGTTCGACACAGCCACTCGTTGCTGCTGCCCTCCTCCCTTCAACTTTGGTGATTTTATCTGTCCTTTCCATATAAATACTTTTATTAACTCTTTTATTTAACCCTTACTATTCTCCGTAATCCATTAGGAACAATAATATGATAGTATAATTATCACAAAGTTAACTGAATAATGAACTTAAGTTGTAGAAAATGGATCATACAGTATAGGCAACATCAGTTGATCTTTCTATTCACTTGCAGTTAAGAAAGCACTTGTGGGTTGATTCGTTATTATTGCGTCATCTTGTAGTTCAGTTTCAGTGAATTGTTTTGTGTAATTTCTTGTGAAGTTGTAAAGGCAATATATAGCTTTTACAACATGAACTGCACCATCTACCCTATGTCACTTCTGATGTAAAAGGCATTATCATTACTACACTCAAGCATATTCCTAGCTTTTACTTCATCCTAGATAGCCTTCTCCAGTTAGTTGTCAGCTTTTATATTTCAGGTTGTAACAGATTGTGTACATCTTCAAATTGTCGAGACATTCGAAATTAAACATAAAAACCATCTACAAAGGAACTGAATTTGGTGTACAGTCTGAGAAATTCTTCAAATCTTCTATTTTTCCATTAATTTCTAGGATCCATTTTGTTTTTTGCCTTGAACTACTGAAATCAAGCAAGAGAAACAATTCTTCATCAGATGAACTGCTGGACATTTTAATAAGAAAGGGTGCAAGAAACAAATGAGTTCTGCTTTCCTTTGTCCACAACTGTTTCAACAATGGTCTGCTATTAAGTTATCTGCATTCTGTTCGACCAATACACCTTCAGCAGACTGCTATCAATCTGCCTCATTCTGATTGACTGGGTCTTTAGGTGCCCAATGCGAAAAGACAGAATTATTTTCAGTGCACCCTGTACTTTGAGTCAGATTTCTTTAAAAAACTGAAGTAAACTATGTTTATTAAGTCAGTAGTAGGATTCTCCTGGTTTTTTCAATAAAAGAAGTTTATTAATAGTAGTACTAGTCTAATGTTACAAACATTTATTCGATTTACAGAGTATTGATACAAATCAGCATAGCAATAAGACGCCTAATCTTGGAGGCTAATTTCTTGATTTTCTCTACAAATTAACTCGATTGTTTGAAACATTTTAGCAGTACCACCAACAACCAGGTTTATTTATTTGTCTGTGCGCTATTTTAATTTACTTATCCATCTGTATTTTATCCAAATAGCCTTTTACTTTTGTATTTGTGTTATTAATTTTACATTTTATTTCTACCAGAGTGAATTCACGCCATTTTTGCTTTCCTCCCATTGATCGATGTGGTCATATGATCCCATTCAAGTATGTTGTATCTCAGTTTTGAACAAGTAGGAGTCAGCTGGCTGCTGGAAACCGTAATTTGTGTGGGCACAAGTATATGTCCACAACCTCACCAAGCCAACTTCGTTGAGTGGTGTTGGGAGATTTTTGGTATTAAAATATTACTGTGATTGCTCATTCTGACTGCATTTCTTTTTTTTAAGGAACAGGCAGTTTTTTCTATGAGGAGACTAATTTTATAGTGACCGGTTTCTTGAGTGCACCCCAATGTCTTTGAGTGGCGCTTGAAGTGTGCAGACTTGTCTGGCTTGTACTCTGTAACGGATACAGTTGTTTTGTAGTGTCGACCAGTTTAGAAGTGCTTAAGTGTTATTGTCGAATTGTCGATGTGGTGTTCAGACCTAATGTGAGTTGCTGTAAGCCATAAGGTCGTGCTGATGGAAATACTGAATTATTTCCATTAATCTGAGACCGATTGAAGGCTGCTTGAAACCAGAGCGGGTACTCCTGTGTCTGCGGTCTGCTGCTGGAGTTATTGTAAAAATACTGTTTATCGAGCCGTAGCGGAAATTAGTGTCATACTGGTCAGCAACTTGTCATTGACAAAATGGACTCTTTTTGAGTTGGACCCAGTTGCTGATAGTTACGGAGGACACTGCCAACATAGTTATGAGTGCCGGTATTGGTGAAAATAACAAGGTCCGATGGGATCAATGTCCTTTATAGATAGGTACGAAGATGTAGTCAAGTACCTGAATGAATATCAGTGCAAAGATCTCACCGATACTAGGATTAGGGAACTTAAAGATAATCTGGCTCTGTGGGCAATTGCTGCATCGCACCTGGAGGGTAGGGTAAGCGAACTGCAAAAAGATAACAGCCGAATTAGATGAGATTTGGAAAATAGAACAAGTAGTCAGCCTGTAACAAGCTATGCCACGGTGGCTTCAGCATGTGTCAGCAAACAGGAAGGGCCCCTTATAGGGCAACCCTCTAAATCTTGTGTGGTTTTTATAACCTCCAAGAAGGGCGAAACCCCAAGGCAGGTTGTTCAGAAAGTAACAAGAATACTGAAACCCCAACAGGAAAAGATTAAAACAAGTTGTATCAAGACTGCAAACAAAACAGTAATAGTTGCAACAAATAGCAAACAAGATGCTAAGAAACTGCTGGAAGACAAAACTTCTTGCGGAGGAAGTCAGTTGCAAGTTACTGAAAAAACGGAGACCTATAGTGATGTCATACGATGTCCAAGTGGTGACTGAACCCAAACGGTTATTGTATGTAATTCATGAACAAAACTATGAGGAGCATATAAGCAAGGAGGCTTTCGCGGAAGCGTTTAAACCGAAATTTAAAACTGGACCTTGCAACAAGGCGACAGTACACCATGTTGTAGAAGTAATCCCAAAAATCAGAAATGCTCTCTTAAAACAAAAGAAAATCTTGTTGAGTTTTGGCAATTACAGTCAAGGATTATACGGTAGTGCCTCGTTGCGTAAAATGTGCTGACCTAGGACATGTGAGTAAGCATTGCCAGCAATCCAAGGTTGCTTGCAACCATTGCGGGAAGTTTGGAGATAGAAAGGAGACATGCTGTAAAAAGAAACTGGGCCAGCAGTGTGTATACCTTGTGCTAAGAGAAGCAAGACCTGCAAAATGAATGGGAAAGATTCCTTACATATCAGATGTTACTAAGATTATGGACAGTAAGTCAAAGATAGAAAAGAGGATGGAAATAAATCCAACTCCAACAAACAGAAGTAGAAATAACTCCAATATACAGGTAAAAGTAGAGAAACTTCAAAAGAGGAAAAACCCATCCCGAAGGTGCAGGGATGCAATGCGGGCGGCGAAGTTTAGAGAGGCTAAGGAAGCTATCAAGAAAAAACAACTTACAGGAACATGTGAAAATGGGACTCAAATGGAAAACTCTAGCGAAAAGGGGTACAAATGGAGGACTCCAGACTCACAGGCGCAAAAGAGTCTTTTGAGATGCCCCCTTTGTGGTCCCCTCATTATAGAACAGGGCTTGGGTGAATAAAAGGAGAGGTATTATGGCCGAACAAACATTCTGCTCCCAGCATTGAAAATGAAACAAAGACGGATGGTTTAAATGTAAGAAAATTAAAGGGAAAATCTCCGCAGAACCAGTACTGGAACAAGGTAGCGAAGCATGCAAAAATATCAAACTGCCGAAACGACACTGCTTACATACTTAAAGTGTCAAAAAAAGAACTCAACGTAGATGCACCAATCATGGAGATTTTGGTAGAAAATAATTCAGTAGATCCTATACTGCTGTATGCGAATACAGAAGACATGCTGAGACTGAATAAACTGGAACAGGAGAATCTGCTGACAATGGCACTCAGGTACATAACACGTTTGCTGCACCCAGCGGGGAAGTCGTTAACCTTTTCAGAGCCGGAAGCAGTAGACAAAATTCACCTTAAAGCTAACAACCTACCTGCAGAACTGTCCCAGCTGTTAACCCTAGTTAAAATGATATTTGATAGACGAACCGAAATGTTTGATTCTGACGAGATCTACAAACAGTTTGTTATGACTAATGGAAGGATTAGATTTGATCCCCAGCTTAAATGTCTGAAGTGCAATGAATATATTAGACATCCGTAAATGGATAGTATAAAATTTGCACAGATAAATGATAGATGGAGCAAACTGGTGCTCCATGATTTGAGAAAATTAACAGAAGAAAACAGCTGAGATGAGTCATGCCTACATGAACAACATTCAAATAGAGGATTGATACCGTACATGCCAGTGTCAGTGCAAATTATAGCAGATGGGAAACATCCCATGACAGGTATAATACTCCTAAACAGGAGCATATCACCAAGAAAATTGCACAATTCTGTGATGATCACACGACGTGTAGAAATCAGCACAGGATGGTGTAACGGGATAGTGGTGTCTATGTACTTCGAATATAAAGATTCAATAGGTCCATACTTAAATAAAATTAGAGATATATTCAATAGCCTGGGGAATGAGAAAAAAATTATAGCAAATGCATGGTCAATACCTTGGTACAATGACCAAACTAACAAGAAAGGAGAGGACTTGATGGAGCTGATTAACGAACTATATCTGCAAGTAAGAAATAGACCATACAATCCACCTACTTTCAATGACAGATGGTGGGCCAAATCCAATATAGATGTAATGCTTACTAGCGAACATGTGGGGAACATGTTATAAATCTGGAGAGTTCTAGACAACCAAACCACGAGTAATCATAATATAATTCTATATGACCTTCGCAGGGATCGAGCGGAGGCTGTTAGCAGTGAGAATATCAAATACCGGTACAATATCAAGAGAGAGGCATGGTCTAGACTACAGGAGAGCTTCCGAACACCAGTAGGGCTAATGGAGGGGAATGCCGTAGATATTGCGAGGGATGTGACCAAATCGATTCAAACAGCAATGAAGGGCAGTATTCCACTAGTGAAAATAAAAATGGTGAGGGATATACCATGGAACGAACGGCTGTAAAGACTGAGCTCAAACATGCAAAAGGCGAGAATGGAATACCAATACTGCTTCTGACGAAAACTCAAAGTTGGGAGGCACATGTTAGAGCAAATCTTAGGTCGGACCCCTGGGGAATACCATACAAAATAGTTGCAGGTAACATTAAACTACCCATGACAAAGAACTGGACCACTACGACCAAGGTACTATTGCAACAACTATTATCCAATTACGTAGAAGACAATGAAAGCGATACCCATAGAAAAATGCGTAGTGATCAATTAACGTTGTATACAGCCATGTCGAAAGGGCAAAACATAACAATAGATGAGGTGATCAGAGCCATAAACAGTATGGTGAAACATAAAGCCCCAGGTCCGGACGGAATTGTGGTTGAAGTTCTGCAGGCTCAGTTAGCTCCACCTTTATGTAAGTTACTAAACAAATGTCTGCTGCAAGGCAGAGTTCCCAATGTGTGGAAACAAAGTGAAGTTGTAATATTAACCTAGAGGGGAGACAGGGATCTGGCCAACCCCAAATCTTATCGGCCGATCTGCCTGCTCAATGTGCTGGGAAAGGTTCAAGAAAAAGTATTGATCGCTAAATAGTAACATCACAGAAGTAATGTGGGTATGAACATGAACCAATACGGCTTTAGAGCAAGCAGGTCGACCAAAGATGCAATAAACAGAGCGGTAGAGTTAATTAAAAGCAGTTGTAAGAAACATGTTATAGGAATTTTTGTTGACACTTCTGGTGCTTTCGATAATCTTTGGTGGCCGATATTGTTCCGGCGCCTAAGAGAAATGAAGTGTCCATGCAGTCTATATAACACACTGAAGGATTAGTGTAAAAATTGTTACACCACACTGAGATGCCCATGAGGGAAGGCAGATAAACATTTGACTAAGAGATGCACTCAGGGGTCGATTAGTGGACCAGTTTCTGGGAGGGGCTGGATGGCTTACTGGGGGGTGGTTGCCTATGGAGACAACATGCTGTTGCTAATTGAGGGTGGGTCCGGACAAGATATAGAGAATAAAGCTAAAGTGGTGGTTGAAAAACTCCAAGCATGGTGCTCTGAGGCAAAGCTTAGTCTCGCACCAAAGAAAATTCAGATGATGGTATTCAAGGGCAAACTGGAATGTGGCCCTATTATCAAAATGAATAACATAAACATAAAGATAAGATGGACAACCAAATATCTTGGTGTCACCCTGGATGAGTCTCTGAACTTTGCATCACATAGTACTGAGACCTGTGAAAGGGCTAAGCCTGTGTTTAACAAATTAATCAGTATAGGGAAAAGGAGATTTCACCTTTCTAACATTACGATAAGAAGATACCACAATGCTATCCTAGCATCCTTGATAGGGTACGCGTCCTGTGTCTGGTGAAACCTAGGGAGGCAATCATTTGAGTGCAAAGAAGTATGTTGCTGCGATTGAGTGGAGCCTACAGTACTACCTCCACAAATGCCCTACCAACTGTCATAGAGGTATGGCTGCTGGACCTCAAAATCAGAAGAAGAGAGGCCATATACTGGTTACGAAAAGGAAATAAGGTTAGGGTGCAGGAGATTGTGGGAACAGTTGCACAGAATGCGGCAGAAATCAGCGCTGCACTTCTCGCTGAATGGCAGGAGTGGTGGGACAGTAGTTTCATAGAAAGAAGAATATACGGTGTGTTTCCTAACATACAAGAATGAATGCAACTTAAATACTGTAACCCCACACCAGGACTGATACATTATGTCACCAGGTACAGCCCATATGACAATCTACTGTACCAAAGAGGTCTGAAAGAAACAAGCTTATGTGAGTGTGGGGCAGAATGAACCCCAGAACATGTAATTTATGCCTGTCCAATAACAGAAGAAGGATGCCGGATATCAACATAATATGGAGTAGATAAACATGAGACATAATTCTAGATGAGCGATTGTGGATTATTCTCAACAATCTGGCAAACAAAGTATCTCAACTGCACAAAAAAAGATATCTGGACCAAGCGGCAGTCAGGCATGGGGACTGGCCAAGGAAAGTGTTGATAATTGTGTTGATTGTTTACCATCTGAAATTAGATTGTTTGCAGATGACATAATGCTGTATAAAAGAATCAAAACGATAGAGGATTGTAAACAGTTACAGGGTGATCTGGACAGGATATCTAATTGGGTTGGTAAACATGGAATGAAGATAAATGCAAAGAAGAGTCAGCTTATTAGATACACAAATAAAAAACAAAAGGTTAATTATGAATATAAGGTGGGGAAAGAATTGCTTGCTGAAGACTTGAAATGCAAATATCTTGGAATTACTTTTGATAACAAACTTAACTGGGCAGGACACATAGGACAGGTGATAGGAAAAGGTTTCAAAGTTCTGCACTTGTTGGAGAGAGTTATGAGGGGATGTACAAGAGAAGTCAAGGAATTGGGTTACAAAACTTTGGTCAGACCATTGCTCGAATATGGTAGTGTAGTGTGGGACCCTCATTTTACGCATCAAATACAGGAGTTGGAGAGGGTGCAAAGAAGGGCTGCTAGAATTGTTTCTGGAAATTATCGCAGAATGCAATCAGTGATGGATATGATAAAGGAGCTGGAATGGGATTCATTACAAGACAGGAGGAGGATGAGGAGGGTCATGGGAGTGTAAAGGGCATAAACTGGTGATGAGGCATGGAAAGATATTGCAATAGGTATGAAAAGTAGTGCATGGAAGGGAAAAGATGACCATGACCACAAGCTGGCACTCGATTTCAGGCACAAGGGTGTGGGAAGATTCTCTTTTTTAGGTAAGGGTGTCAGGGATTGGAATGAGTTACCAAGAGAAATGATGAATAATTTACTGAAAACTTTGAAGGAATTTAAAGATAAAATTTGTAGAGGGCAAATGTAGGTGGGTGCAGGATAGGGGGAAGATGGGTGTGTAGGGAAATTGCCACCGGAGCCTGTGCTCCATTGCAATTAAATTAAATTAAATTAAAAGTCACACGGTCAAACATACGGGCATAGAAAATTATTTATGGATAATAGTAAACAGTATTCTACAGAAACTTCTGGGAGCCGGAAGTTTTGTCCCGATGTGTCAGTCGATCCTGTCCTACTGGATATCCAGAGGGCAATGGCTGGCAGACTATTCTGGAATGATGGTGGTGGATAGATTAGTGTTAATAGGGTAGTATAGGTTCTGAGTTAGATTAATATGGATGTTGTAGACAAATTTTTGTAATATAACAATGGATTAGGCCGTATAGGGGATAAGTGGATTGTAATACCAGAGGTGATTATTGCAAAAACAAATCAAATGTATAACTGTTAAATTAAGTGTCACTACCACTGTTAAAATGGAACTGTGGCCTAATACAGGCCTGAATCAGAACGCTCATGTGGCAGAATGAGCAAACGTGTCAGCATAACATTTACAGCAAAAAAAAGTGCTTCTACTGTGGTCAAAACAAAAGAGGGAAATGCTGTAACTTGTTTGCAATGTATAAGGAATACTAGACAACCCGTGCGAAAATTTCACAAATAAATTGTGATGAATAGTGAGGTTGAATGCTTGTAATATAATGAAAAGTAGAACTGTACCTTTATAGAAAATATTTTTTTTTAATGTAATAGGTAAGCGTCAAAATAATTACAACATATTACGAAACAGAAAAATTTAAAACACTCTGTATTTACTGTAAGAATACACAGCCTTAGTTTTAAATAATTAATAATTAATGTTTGTTTTATATTATTTCAATGGGAAGTGTTTTATATCGGGTTATTATTATGTCTTAAGTATTGTATCAAAGAACTCCAAGCAGCGTTATTACCAGATGAAAAGTACATGAAAATCTCTGGACAGTACAGGAGGAGGAAGATCTTTGAACGATAGAGAACAGATGAGAAGCAGAGATGGTATGAGTACGGCGAAGTTTGGATGAAAGTATAATTGTATTGGTTAATGTAAAGAAGCAGCAATAAAAGTAAAAATGAAAGATTGATATATATAAAAAATAATAATAATTTTTACAAGTGGCGATCGTGACCGTGACACAGAGCTAATTATTTAGCTCGTAATAGAAGAATCCTGTAATCTTCGGATTGAAGCTAGAAGAGGTTAAAATTGTCATTTGAACATGGAAATAATAGAGGTATGTGATTTGTTTGGGAGGACGAAACAGTGGATGGATAAAATAGTTTCTCTGAGATGTAATGTGAAAGAAGTGGAAAAGTTTGATGTTGACGTAAATAATATTGAGAGGATGATCGCATATTTTAATTGGGAGTGTGAAGTGAATTTATTATACTCTGAAAAGTTAAGGAAGTATGGTATGGTGAAAAATATAGAACTGTGTAGACACAAAGTAGGGTTAGAGTTGGATAAGTATCAAGAGAGTATGGAGAATTACTGTGGCAGATTGGATATGTCAAAAATCACTTCTGCCATATATGAAATCGATAATGAAATACGGTTTATGAGTCGTAAATTAATGGAATATTGGAAAAATAGAAAAGATGTACAGTTAAGCGTTGAACGTGAGGATGATAAGCCAGATTATGACTATAATAACGTAGATGGATATACGGGGAAAGATATTGGTGGTGAAGTTAAAATGTCCGTTACTAGTGATAGACACAAAACAGTAATCTTGGAAGAAGTAACGGCATATTTTGATGAAGACTTTACGAGAAGAAAGTGTCAAGAGAAGTTGATTAAAGATAATAACAATCAAGCCGATCATCCTGTTGGAAATTCTGAAGGAGCGATTGACAAAGGAACAGAAGACAAAACTGATCACTGGATTAAAGAAGTAAGAAGGGCGTGCGAAGACAAGTTAGGAATGAAAATTGAGGAGGATGAGAGAGAAGAAAACGGAGAAAATCGGCGAGATGACGATGAAGAAAACAATACAATGTGTGAGAATAGTGGACCAGTGAAATGGTGGGAATGTCTAGAACAGATAGAGGAAAAAGACAAAGTTAGAGATACTAAGAAAGATGACATAGCATCAGATCAAGTAAGTGGCCTGGCGAGAATGGTTCAGTGGGACAGTAACGTGGAAAATACAGGAGAAGAGATGGAAAGGAAAGATGAAACGATTATTGTTTCCACTAGAAATGATGACAGAAATTATGGTTTGGGAACTGAAGAGGACGAGGAAATTGAAGACGAGAAGAGTTATGAAGATACCGAAGAAGAGTTAGAAGAAGAAGAAGAGGAGGAGTACTGTACACTTGTAGCTGACAAGGAGGCAAGAGAAGATGAATACGAGGTGAGATGTTTCTTAATAAGGAAGAAGTGTGATGAAGTTAGTGAAGAAGAAGAATCAACGAGAGGCAAAGTGAAGAAGAAGAGAGGGCTTGATATATATAATGAAGGCCGCAACATTATAAAATTCGAAAAGAAGAAGGATGGCGGAGAGGACAAGGAAAAAGAAGCAACGAAGGGAAAAGTGAAAATGAAGAGGGAGTGACACATGAGAATATTGAAGCAGAGGAATTGTTAGGATTAGAAAAAAAAAATGTGATCTGAACTTATACCGGGGGTGTGAATGAATGTAACTATGGCTGAAAATGTATGTATGGGTGAGTGGTGTGATGATAAATCACACAAAAATTTGACAAATTTTTGGTGACAAATTGGCCGAGGGGATGTGTAAGAATACACAGCCTCTTAGTTTTAAATAATTAATGTTTGTTTTATATTATTTCAATGGGAAGTGTTTTATATCGGGTTATTATTATGTCTTAAGTATTGTATCAAAGAACTCCAAGCAGCGTTATTACCAGATGAAAAGTACATGAAAATCTCTGGACAGTACAGGAGGAGGAAGATCTTTGAACGATAGAGAACAGATGAGAAGCAGAGATGGTATGAGTACGGCGAAGTTTGGATGAAAGTATAATTGTATTGGTTAATGTAAAGAAGCAGCAATAAAAGTAAAAATGAAAGATGATATATAAAAATAATAATAATTTTACATTACGACAAACTGTCACTGACCTTAACGGAATACAACCAACCTGAACAAAATGCACACAACATATCAGCATCTCTGTGATCTTTGTTGCTGTGTGAATAAAATGTTTACATTGGAATTGTATGGCAAAATGAAAGTGTTTCCGTAACAGAAAAAAAATATTCGAAAAGCTACTTATTGAATAAAAAAGTTTATTGCCATCTCTGTGATATCTGCTGCTGCAATCTATGGACTTGGCTCTGAACTTTCTCATACATGCTACCACTTTAAGCACCAAATTCCGAAAAATTCTTTCTTAATTTATGATTTTATCTAACTGGAGACCTCAATCTTTAAAATGCTATGATATTTATCGAATTCGGCTAGGTATAGAAGAAGATAAATGGCTTGTAATAAAAAAAGAACATGCTGTAGAAATAATATTGATACTTTTGCCCTTTAAGGGTTAAATTCCAAAAAAAAATCCTTTTATAAAACAGGGTGTGACCAAAGCAGCCACCTTGGTCTTTAAAATGATACCTCATTTACCGATTTCAGCTAGTTATCAAGTGAGGTAAAAAACAAAAAAGTTTTAGAAATTGATGATATTTTTGCACCTTAAGGATTGAATTTGGAGAAAGTTTTTGCTTAAA
This sequence comes from Vandiemenella viatica, assembly GCA_031002005.1. Taxonomy (NCBI): domain Eukaryota; kingdom Metazoa; phylum Arthropoda; class Insecta; order Orthoptera; family Morabidae; genus Vandiemenella; species Vandiemenella viatica. Next base: position 144,835,349 of record JARYHS010008075.1, read on the forward strand.
ATATATTCTGACCAAAGTGAATAATTTAATATTTAAAATGATACCTCATTTATTAACTTCAGTTAGATATCAAGGGAAATAAATAGCTCGTGACAGAAAAATGCGTTGTAGAAATACTAATACTTTTGCCCTCTAAGGGTAGAATTTTGAAAAATTTATTTCTTAACACGTTGACTGCCAACTACGAGATAACTCGTAGGTTGTGTTCTCTTCTAGGACGCCAACTACGAGTTATCTCGTCCTGTGTTTACTTGCCATTTTTGTACAGCTACGATTAAACTCGTAATATATTAGTGCTAATATCGATAGATGGCTTCTAGGAAAAGAACAAAAAATCAATGCTGGCTTGCATGAACAGAAAATTTATTAAAAAAAACGAACAAAAATTATAATTATAAAAATTATTTCAAATTCAAGAAATAAAGTAATATTTTATTGTTTGTGGAACTTCTTAAAACAATCTTCCACGCAGAGGGCTTGCTTCTCTTTACAGATTGGGCAGAAATAACGCGTTTCTCGGCGTTTTTTTGCTTTGGTACATATACGACATGGTTTTGTCGGACGCTGTTTTTTCTCAGTAGGTGGTAGACACTCTAAATAGTGGAGCTCTTGCAATTTATTTTTTTTTCGAAACTGGTTCAATCTCTTCTCCAATCAAGGCGACGACGAATTCTTCTCTGAACTTTATCAGTTTTATTTTAGAAGAAGTTACTTTTTGAAAAATTTTATGAGCATTGTGTATATATATCTCTATAATATGTAATGAAACCTTTTTGGGCCATCTAATAGTCTTTCTTAGAGATGAGTAGTACGAAAGCATTTGATCTGATCGGTCAATGCCAGACATTCCATTATTGTAATCTCGAATTATATTCGGTTTCATAGTAATTTTTCCATTGCGATTGGGCACCTCTACCATTTCAACAGCATGCATGTTTGAAATGCTAAGAACATCTCGTTTGTCTTTCCATTTACATACAGTAACAGGACCATTTTGCTGCCAGATACACTCCCCTTTTTTCAGTTTACGATTTACCACATCTCTGGGGTTTCCTTTTCTGTTATTTCGTAGGGTTCCGCACACATAAGTTTTTCGTGTATTTAGCAGTTTTGTAAGAGCAACAGAATTATAAAAATTATCCATGTAAACCATGTATCCTTTATCGAGATAGTCCTCAAGTAAATGTAAAACAACATCAGTAGTGTGACCTACATTTTTATCAGTTTCCACAGATTTTCCGCTGTAAATCTTTATTTTCATTACAAGACCGTCGGACTCACATAGTTCATACAGTTTGATACCATATTTGTGTTTTTTATTTTTTATATATTGGCGGAAAACCAATCTACCCCGCCATAGCATCATAGATTCGTCAATACAAATATTTTTATCTGGTACATAGTTTTCACGCATAATATTATTGAAATGATTTAGAATTGGTCTCACCTTGTGTAATCTGTCGGCAGATGGTATTGAGTTATCAACCAAATGAAAATAACGAAGTAACAACTGGAATCGATTTCGACTCATATGTGAGCGCCAAAAGTTTACATTATATAGCTTGTTAGTGCTCCAGTAATGTTCAATTGATGGAAAAGTACAAGGTCCCATTTGCAACAAAAGTCCCAAAAAAACCTTCATCTCTGCAGTACTGACGTCTTGCCACTTTGATAACCTATTAGATTTTTTCATTTCTTTACGTGTTTCAATTTCTTGCGCAGCATATAAATTAGTTTGTTCCACCAGTAATGCAAGAAATTCATCCGAAAAAAATAAGTCCACCAGCGTTTGTACTGTAAAATTTGTCGTATCCAATTTCACACCAACATTTTCTTGGAAAATAAATAATTCAGGATTATGCTGAATTTCTGTCCACAAATTATCATTCGCATTTGATATTGTTGCTTGGGAATCATCATCATTTTCTTCAAATTCGGGATCAACTTCAGGTTCGGAGACGACTTCATCTTCACTATCACTTGAATTCTCAGAAGGCTCATAATCGCTACTGTCATTACCATCCTCGTCAAAAATCCAGTCAAATTCTGAATCACTTAGATTTACGTAGTACTCAATTTCATTTTGAGTCAGTGGTCTTTTCTTATCCATATTGGGTTCTTGATAATTCAATTATACCAATAATTATAAAACAAAACACTCAAGAAAGGCGTAAATGTTGATGCACTCAACAATTTCTGAGATACTAGTAACGAATATGGACGCGTATCAATAATTCAGCTTTAGAGAAGCGATAGGTCGAAGCGTGTCTGGGTGCGAGTTAACTCGTAAGAGCTTTTTTTTTTTTTTAAAAAAAAAAAACATTTTTTATGCTTTTTGATGATAACAATGCACTAGAATTAGAGTTTTTAACAATATAATGTGATTAAACCAAAATGTCATTTTTGGCCAGATTTGTGAAAATTGCCGTGGCAGTCAACGTGTTAAAATGTGGTGTAACAGAACTGAAGACCTTACAATGACCTCAATCTTTAAAAATGATACCTTGTTTATCAATATTGTTTAATTATCCTGGGAGAAAAATGATTCGATACACAAAAAATGCATTTTAGAAATACTGATTTTTATGCCTTTTAAGAGTTCAATTCAGAAAAATTCATTTCTTAAAATGTGATGTGACCACAGCGGAAACCTTAATTTTTAGAATGATAACAAATTTATCTATTTCGGTTAGATATTAATGAAGAAAATGGCTCGTGACAAAAAAATGCGTTAAAAAACAATTTATACTTTTTTCCCATTAAGGGTTAAATTCAAAAACTTTCTTAATATATGACTTCACCAAAGCTGAGTCATTACTCTTCATACTCCAACTTCATTTATCAATGTTGGTTAGATATCTAGTGTGATAAATGGCTCGAGACACATTTTAGAGAAACTGACATTTTTGCCCTTTAAGGGTCAAATTACGAAAAATTCCTTTCTTAAAATATAATGTTACCACGGTGGAGACCTTAGTCTTTAATATGACATCTCATTTATCTATATCAGTTAGATATCAATGAGCAGGAAAAAGCTTTAAGACAATAAAATTAAGGAAGGATAGGGAAATATGACCCAGCACTTACCACAGATGAAGGCGGCCAGTTCGGCTGTCTATGTGTACACATGTGACGCCGCCTGGGGCTTCACCTTCTGCACGTTTAAGGCTGCTGTAGGCCGAAATATTGCACTTCTCTTGTGTTTGTTTTTTGTTCGTCGTCCCAGCCGCCTTCATCTGTGGTAAGTGCTGGGTCATATTTCCCTATCCTTCCTTAATTTCAGTTAGATATCAAGAAGATAAATAGCTCGTGACACGAAAATGTGTTTTAGAACCAAGGGTTGAATTCCAAAAACTTTCTTAAAATTTGATGTCACCAAATCTGAGACGTAACTCCTCACAATCTTACTTGATTTATCGATTTTGGTTAGATATCCAGGGAGATAAATGGCTTGAGACACAAAAAAATGCATTTTAGAAAAATTGACATTTTTGCCTTTTAAAGGTCGAATTACGAAAAATTCCTTTCTTAAAATATAATGATACCACGGCGAAGACCTTAGTCTTTAATATGATATCTCATTTATCTATATCGGTTATATATTAAGGGAAATAAATGGCTTAGGACACAAAAACACATTGCAAAAATATTGGTACTTTTGCCTTTTAAGGGTTGAATTCCGAAAACTTCCTTTCTTAAAGTATGATGTGACCAAAGTGGAGACCATAATCTTTAAAATGACACCTCATTCATTGATTTCAGTTAAGTATGATAGAAGATACAGGCTTGTGACAAAAAAATACCTTATAGAAATAATATATATGATATCATTGCCCTTTGCAGAAAAACACAATGAACCATGACAATATTTGAGAGTTGATTTCCATATTAATTGCACGCCTCCCAGCAAATGTGACCTGGCTCAGGACTATAGTGGCTTAAAATATAAAATTAAGTGAATGTTACTTATAAGCAATTGTTATTATCCAGTAATCTGGCACGCTTACCCGGCGATATAACCACATGATAGATTACAGACAGATATGTGCAAACTGGGTTAACTGCAACTAACTCAATATTGGGATACTCTAAGAATAAATGGAATATTTCAATAAATCACCAGCACTAAGTTCAAACAAATTTCAAAAAATGTGGTTCTAAGGGTGTGAATGTACCGTAATAAATGGAAAATGTTCCAGGATTTCAGTATTGCAGGTAAATAATGTAGTAGCGTGTTAGTGCAAAAAGGACTGAAGTAATTCTGAAATAAAATTTGTAAAGAAGATAAGTCGATGACAATGTTTTTTAGTAAGGTTCCAATGGGATGATGAGCAATTTAAGAATATCCTCCATATTGCAGTAAAAAAACATTGTAATACTGCAGTACTTCAGTGAAAACTGAAATATTACAATAAAATTATAAAAATGTACACCACCACTGCATATCCCTGATGCTACTACAACGGAAGCATGTATATAAACTCCAATGTGCATCAGTAACAGAAACATTAGCAAAACAAACTGAATTGGTTAAACATTAAAACAACGAAGCAATACAATTCAAAGTAGTAGCCAGAGGGGAGGGTTAAAGCTCAGCTCCTGGAAATGTTAATTCTAACATCAAATTGCAAGTATGAGGTACAGAGTATAACAAGAATAAGTGACATTTGTTATTACTCGTATATATAATACTAGCTGGAGAACCCGGCTTCGCTCAGGAGTTGATACGAGATTGTGTGGTAGTTGGAATAAAAGGATAAAATTTAAAATATAAGAGGTATTTTTTTTATTAATAACATATTCTAACTATTTACAATACTTGTTTATAAACAACACATTTCATTTTGTTATCTGGGGTATATATGTACAAATTTTTCGAATTTCATACTTGAGAGTAAGCTATCTATTTTAGGCCGTGAGAGGAGGAGTAGTCTTTGTGGTTGATGCTAGAATGTTTTAAAGTTTGTGCTTGTGCTTTGTAAAACTATATGTTAATTTGATTGGAAATTGCAGTCTTTAAATTGGAATGGCAGTTCAGTAGAGATCAGTGGTATTCTGGGAATCTGTAGTCTTTGTTGGGTAGTGGTAGTTAATGATCCCATTTTGTGATAGATATGTCCTTGGTTCGAAAAAGCATATTCGATTTCATGTCTGTAAGTATTGATCAAAATGACACTGAAAGAAATCATTTGGCAGCAGGCGTTGTACGCTTTTATATTTTAAAGAAAGTGTTTCAATTCTGGAGTTTCCAAAGTCATATAATGTAGAAATTCCTGTGAAGAAGCTTCCAGTGGTGGTAATCAAATTTACCATTCATGCAATAGAATCCTGCTGTTTGTCCACTGAATTTTTTGTGTTGTAAAATTGGCAGATGATATCCATTTTTCTGATTACGATGTGTTTGTGTTTGTTATATTCTTTTGTCAGGTCATAGTGGAATGCTTCATTTGTTAGGTTGTACCATTTACTTGTCCTTATCCGCACTTCTCATAGGGTGATATTTTCATGGGTGGCTTGCGTTCGCAGTCTTTTATTATACGAGGGTGGACCCAGAAGTACCCGACCTAGCAATGAAAAAACAAAAATTTTCGAAAAAACTGTTTTTATTTTTCAACGTAGTCTCCTTTCAGCTCTATAAATTTATTCCAGCGATTTTCAATAGCTTCAATACCACTTTTACAAAAAGAACTGTCTTGCTTCTCAAAATATCCATTAACTGCCGACATCACTTCTTCATTGGTCGAAAATCTTTGACCACTGAGCCATTTTTTTAAGTTCGGGAACAGGAAGTAATCCGAGGGAGCTAAATCTGGCGAATAGGGTGCATGAGGTAGAATTCGAATTTTAATTAATTAATTTTGGCCATTGCAATAACGGATCTGTGAGCTGGAGCATTGTCGTGATGAAACAACACTTTCTTCTTAGCCAAATGTGGTCGTTTTATCTTGATTTCTTCGCTCAAACATTGCAATAACTTCGAATAATAATCACCGTTGATTGTTTTTCCTTTTTCAAGATAGTCTATGAAAATTATCCCACGCGCATCCCAAAAAACAGATGCCATGACCTTGCCTGCAGATGGAACGGTCTTGGCCTTCTTTGGAGCAGGTTCTCCCTTTTCAGTCCATTGTTTTGATTCTTCTTTTGTCTCTGGGGTGAAGTGATGGACCCATGTTTCATCCATGGTTATGAAACAGCGCAAAAATTCAGCTTTGTTGCGGTGAAACATCGCTAAATACTCAATTCAAACATCTTCACGGCGCTGTTTTTGCTCGAGTGTGAGCAAACACGGGACCCATCTTGCACATAACTTTCCCATGTCCAAATTTTCAGTTAATATGCGATGTACCACACTTTTTGAAATGCCTACTATGTCTGCTAGCTGGCGCACTTTCAGTCGACGATCATCCAGTATACTGTTTTGTGGATTTTCTTCACCATTTCTCGAGTTGTCACCTCATTTGGTCAACCACTGCGATGTTTGTCTTGGTAGCTCATATGGCCTCGTTTAAACTCTGCCACCCAATATTTTACTGTTGTAAACGAAGGAGAAGACTCACCCAGAGTAGAATCTAGCTCAGTTTTTATATCGGTTGGGCTGAGGCATTTCAAATGAAAGTATTGTATGAGGGTTGTTTCAAAAGTAAGGTTCCCAACTCTGTACCCTTACTGTGCATGGTACAATGCGAAATCTGGCCATACCACCATGTTCACCGGATCCCCCACCACCGATGCCAACAACGGTCTGCAACGGTCAGTACCGGCCTGACAGCCATAAGTGATGGGGCCTGTCAGCGCCGTCACCGCCAGGTGTGAAATTCGTGCGGTAATCCAATTTTTGCATGCAAGAAAGTTACCACTTATAGAAATTCATGGGCAATTGAGTGAAGTGTATGGGGAAACGTGTATAAGCATTCAACATGTCCACAAATGGCGTAGGGAGTTTGCCAACGACCGTACGGACGTCCACGACGAACAACAAAGCGGGAGGCCGTCGATCTCCGACGACGTTGTGGCGAAAGTTGAGCAGATCCTGCTCGAAGATCGGCGAATCACCATCCGGCAACTGGCTGCTCAAATTCCTGAGGCTTCCGAAGCTTCAATTGACAGGACGGTGAATGAAAAGCTAGGCTACCATAAGGTGTGCACGTGCTGGGTGCCGCATATGCTTTCAGAAGTCCACAAACAGCAGGGCGTCGACTGTGCTCGGAAGTTCTGCAGTGAATGCGACGAGAATAACGAAGACTTCCTTGATTCCATTGTTACGGGGGATGAATCGTGGTGCCATTAGGTTACTCCGGAAACAAAACAACAATCGCGCCAATGGAAACACACCAGATCACCACCACCAAAGAAGTTTAAGCAGCAGCTGTCAGCAGGAAAAATCGTGGCATTGGTGTTTTGGGACCGGCGTGGTGTACTGCTCATTGATTTTATGCCTAGAGGGACCACCATAAACTCCACAGGTTATTGCGAGACCATGAAAAAGCTCAGACGGGCAATCCAAAATCGTCGTAGGGGAAAACTCAGCAAAGGCGAAAGGCTGCACCACGGCAATGCCCGTCAACACTTGTCGCAACAAACGAAGGAGTTAATCAACAAATTTGGCTGGGATGTCATTGACCACCCCCCTTACAGCCCCGATTTGGCACCCAGCGATTTCCATCTGTTTCCGAATTTGAAGGAGCATCTAGGCAGTCTACGATTCCAGACGGACGAGGAGTTGCAAGAAGTAGTTTCCAAGTTTCTCAACGGGTTGGCGGCGGACTTCTTTGAGGTGGGAATACAAAAGTGGATTACTCGACAGAAAAAATGCATAGAAAAAAATGGGGACTATGTGGAAAAATAGCTTAAAGATCAACGTTTCCAATGGTCTAATCGTTTTTTTTTTTTAATAAAATTCCTTATTTTTGAAACAACCCTCGTATCACATAACGATGACCAATTTTCTCCATTTTCACAAATTTACTCACAACGTTCAAGATTAATTATTGCCAAACAAATATGAAACAACGAAGCGTCTTCAAACTTGAAACATGTGCTTCATAGACTATGTGCTTTGAAATAAAGGGATATTTTTCAAGCAACTACTGCCATCTCTCGGTCAGGCCGGGTACTTCTGGGACCACCCTCGTAAGATTGTGTCACAATTCTGGATTCTTTAATTCGTTCATTTGGTTGTTTTTCAGTTTCTCTGCTTCTCACAGTGCTCATTCTTGTTCATTGGGAATGTAAAAGTACCTCGCGCTCTTCGACTGTTTTGTTTCTAACTGTTCTTTTCGTTTTCACCGTTTCACTCCAGAACTGGCAAGATCTCCTCCTCTTGTATTTTTGGGCACTGTATAAAATATAAATCAAATCAACTTTTTATTAACAAATATACTAAGTACGCTTTACACACTTTATTTTCGATTTATATTCAGTCACTGTATCGTTTTGACTACTCACACTTCACTGTTCAACGATTATATCTTGAACAGCATGCCCTTCAGGTAAAAATTGAAACCTTCTTCACTGTTTGTTTTTCTTCACATACTGCACTACTTTGGAATTTTCACTTCTTTTTCGGTTCTTCTGTTCGTCACCGATAAGAAAGTGATGTTCGAACCCACGATGGATCTTGCTTTATATACCCCTATCAATGGGTAGTCCCACCCATACAAAAAAAGGTTTCAAATGGTCCACAATGTTCCAGAACATTCCACAACATTCGAGAGTGTTCTGGAATGTTCCACAATGATCTAGCTGTGATACTCTGCTTCGATCAGGGTGTTGATATGAGACAGTGTGGTAGTTGGATTAAAGGGATAAACTTTAAGATATGATTAAAATATTTATGTTCTGGAACGTTTGGAAACATCCCGGAACATTCTGGAATGTTGTGGAATGCTCTTGAATACTTTTGAATGTTTTGTACTGTTCTAGAAATTTCTAGAGGGTGAAACTTCCAGCCCTTATATCTTCAGCAGCACACCCTTCAGTTAAAAATGGGATCTTTCTTCATGGATAAGGGATAGAGTGCTACCACGCCATATAACTCCCTTGATCATAACTGGACTCGTTTTTGAGTTTTAGTGGCATGCACATTGTACACTTTTATAATATATATTGATTAAAGAGTTTGAAATAGAAGCTATAACTGTTATAATTGTAAGCCAAATATAATATTATAAAATTAATTAGATAAAGTGTTATGGAACTATATGCCAAATTCCTTACATGCAAATGTTTTGTGCAAATTTCCTGACACTATGTAATCAACAATTTAAAAATTAATATGTAGGGCCTAATTTAGTCACTAAGTTATTAGGCTGTATAAGTGAAGGATAAATAAAAAGAAACCAATGTCAGAATGTTAGAATTTCAACAACTACAGGTTGGTACCAGTTGAGAGTATTTTAATCAATATTATTAGTCTAAAAGGAAGATGCTAACTTCTTCAATTTTTCTGAGCCCAACTTTGAATTTTGCAATTTCAAAGTTTGATTTTGGAAATTAATGTACATTAACAACTTTAAGAAACAGACACAGCAAGCTTACAGATTTATATATATGCAGATTGTCTACAATCCCTGCTGTGGCTCATTCATACACAATACCATTATGATCTAGGCATACAGGATGGACAGCCATGTGTACTCATACCATACTCGTGTCTTGCCTGGTCCCATTCCCATGCAGATTCTATCATCATTAGATGTTGATATACTCTAACAAATAGTTGCATCAATACTTCTGTCCATGCCAAACACACTAACCTCCAATGTTACCTTCATTTTAATGGGTACTACGTACACTATCTGATCAAAAGCATCCATAGATCCCTATGAAATGCAGTATTGAATGCTAAATGTCACAATGGGCAGACCCACCAGTACAAAAGGAGGCTGGGATTATTGTGTTAACAGTAGAGAAAAAAGTGATTTGGCATTATGAATCATGTGTCACCCCTTGGCAATACAATGAAAGGGTACGGGTTTGTTGAATACCTGGAGAATGTTACCTACCATCATGTGTAGTTTCAACAGTGAAGTATGGAGGTGATGTTATAGTATGGTTGTGTTTTTAATGGGTAGGGTATGTTCCACTTTTTGCACTTCAGAAAACTCTAAATGTGAGAAAATATGAACATGTTTTAAATCATTGACTTCTACATACAGTAAAGGACCAGTTCAGAAACAACAGTAGGTTGTATCAGCATTAAAATTCATGCTGTCATGTAGCTGTATCTGTGAGGCAATGGTTTTGTGTACAATAACTGAAATGGACTGGCTTGCCCTAAGTTCCTACCTAAACTCAATAGAACATCGACTTTGCTCCAGACCACAGCATCCAAAATCACTACCTTCTCTAGTTTCAACTACCACTACTCTACTATCAGACACCTGAAAATCTCCCCAGCAAAGTAAAAACGGTCATAAATGCAAAGGATGGACCCATCTAATAAAAGGGATCACACACTGGGTATAGCCTAGTGCAGTTTCAAATAGGTGTCTGGATACTTTTAATCAGATAGTGTATTACAGATTAAATGTTCCCCCCATATAGCCTTGGAATCTATGGAAGATGTATTCATTCTAAGTGTCATTCCTCAAAAAATTATTCTAACAATGTCCCTCAAGTAATAATATCACAAAATTATCTCGTATCAAAACTAAACTTTCTACTTCTCAGTTATTACTGCCAAACAACCACCTCACACTTGCTAAAACAAGTCATAATCCAGTTCTTGTTACACAGATCTTCCAGGCTTAGAATCCATCAATTGAATCCTATGACAGGGCCACAATTTCCTTCAATACTGTCCTGAAATGTGATTCATACTCCCCAAAAATCTCCTCACCTTACCCCTCCCCTACTTGCTTTGTACAGCACCTAACCACAGTCAACTCTTGGTCTAAAATTTCCACATTCAATTAGACAGTCCAATGGTTCCCTTCTGTGTGAAAGATCAAGCTATAAGACTTGTAACATGCCTGCAGCTACCATTACCTTTACCAATCTCACAAATATAGAGGTCTTTCCTACTGTACGGCATACCACCAATTTTCAACTTAAATGGAGCACATGTTTGCAATGCTTTTCAATTTCCACTCTACACTTCTCTCCATGTTGATTTTCTCTCCACCACAGGCTGCCAACCAACGATCTGAGCCTCCAGATAGATGCCACCCAGCATACATTTATTTTATGTGGATGTGTGTTTTTTCTCGTTTCTTTTTCTCTGCCACCCTCAAATGTTGCTTTTCCATAGCTATTATAGTTACTGAATGGTCACAGACAAACAGTTTACTCCCAAAACCTAGACCTCCCTGTTGTTTACCCTGCCAGCACTCACATTACCTGCAAGCTCAATAATTGTTTCACAGTCAGAGCCATTAAAGTTCTTCCAGATACTACCTCCCAACTGAATTCCGCAGGAGGGAATTGGCCTAACAACACATCCTGCAGTTTAGGCACTCCACAGACCTCAATTTCAGATAATTCCTTCCATTCTCACCCTGTTATACCCATCACTGGCCAGTACAGCGGATTCATTATACAAAGACCTTATTCCAAATTTATTTTCAATTTTTTTATTATTATTTCTTCTTCAAAATGTAACATTTTTCTTTCTTGCAATTAATAATTGTGAACACATTATCGTTGTACCCCCCCCCCCCCCCAAATCATCTCTGACAGTCAATTTCGTTCTGTGGGTGGCTGTGTGGGCTGTGAGGCAAGCGTGAGCTAAGCCACATGTTTCTTTCTACTTAACAAAGGGTTAACCCAGAAATATTGTCTTTTGTGTGTTTGTATATTATTTCATGTTGCTGCTGCCCCACTTCCTTAAACTTTGGTGAGTATTGGGTATAATTTATCTTTCCTTTTCACATACATATCACCTCGCAGCAGTTTTTTCGCTCAATTTTACTGATATAGTTTATATTATTCACCATCTTCATCCCTTTCTTTAATTAAAAACATCATACAGTAAGCTACAGTGAGCATGCACCTTCCTTGCAAAACAGCTCGTTTCTCCTTGCATCAATACAATTTAAAACCAAAATATTGTAAAGGTGTCTTAATTTTTATTTCTGTGTTCACTATGGCACACCTGCAGTCATCTATTCTGATTGTTATACTTTTCCTATCCTTTGTAATATTCATGGGCTAAAAGCACATTCATTTCTTTATTTATTCATTTACTTATAACACAGACATTTGAAATTCATTTTTACAAATTCGTATCTCAACAAAAAATGGTGCACATTGCTTATAGATCTTATTAAATAACTTTCTATGGAAAAATCACTATGATCTTTACTATAGCTAGATTTTTAGACATTTACAAATTCATAACATAAATAAAATAAATTTAAAATTACTGATAAAAATTTCTAGTGTGTAGGGTAACAGGATTATATGAGCTCAGATTATAAAGTAAGGTTCCAAAAATTCTGAGGCCTTAGGGAGGGATTTTAACAAAATCAAGCAACCCTGTTGTGTGCAATAGTTCTCCCACTCTTGATCCCAACCTGTCTGGAAAAGTTATGCCGCATTGTGATGATCCGACAACCATTTGTCATGGAGGTGCTGATCACCTCTACCGCCAAGTGTGAAATTCATTTTTTAAATGAAGAATTGGTGGATGTGCATCGCGAAAACTTTATGGCCATTCAGCATGTCTGAAAAAAATGTAGGAAGTTTACAGGTGGTTGTACAGACATTCATGATGAAGAACTGAATGGAAGACCTTCAATTTCAGATGAGACGACCAAAAAGATTGAGAGAATATTGTTGGAAGACTGCAGGATCACTATCTCTTCTCCTGAGGTTTCTCCTGTCACAATTAACAAGGTATTGACTGAAAAGTTGGGGGTATGGAAAGGTGTGCGCTTGGTGCATCATGCTGCTTCACAATAACACTTGATCCCAGGTCTCCTGTTAAACCCAGGACACACTAAAACAGTTTGGATGGACTGTAATGCCATTCCTGCCGAACATGCTTTAAAAATTTTTACAGAATAAAATTCAATAGGACTGAACTATTGGCTCAGACCAAATATTTCTGGGATTCGATGATTAGAGAATCATTGGAGATATGGCTGAGCAGCAACAACAGAAACAGAGACGGTGGTCTCGTTTTGAGTGAATCATCCATGATTTGCAACAGCAGTGTGATAAACATGCATGCTGGAATGGCTATAGCAAGAGGGTGGAGACAGTGTCCATTGTGGGCCTTGTTTGAAGTCTAGACAATACAGCAGCCAATGGGAGAGCAGCTTCCACTGTGGGCCTCAGATATGTTTGCTAGCTGCCATCAGAATATATATGAGCCAGAATCATGAAGTAATGACAGCAAATGACGTGTTGTCACAGTAACCATTTCGATCTACCATTTCACCTAATGAACAGCAGAGATAGCTGTCAAAACTTTGTGCATGGAAGAACTTATCCTGTAAAACATGCAAGAAGAATTTTTAGTAGCTGCATGCCGGAAAAGACTCATTTCTCAAATCAGTATAAAAACAACCATAATTTCACTATCTAATGAAGATAAAATATATTGTGAGTAACACATAAAATTTGTATGGATATTTCTTCCTCCCATAAAACCAAATTTGTTAGGTGATAAGTATAATTTTTGTAACTATGAATTTCAGCAATTTTGGAACTACAAAATAGGTCTATTGTTTCTGATACCATTCTTGGGTCCTGATTTGATTTTTAATATTGAAGCAACTACATTGTGTTAGTTCAGTATACCTGCACTTTTGTTGTCATAAAGTTTTTCTATTTCTGAGGTGTATATATATATATATATTATTAGACATTGGGATAGGAGAAAAACCACGCTTACCAAAGATGAGGGCTCCAGCGGCGTCAAAACACGAAAAAACACACAAACACAAACATAATACAAATTTTCGAGCTTAGCTCTTCAACAGGTTGTAGGATGAGGTGGCTGCCCTGCGGAAGCTAGCAACCAACTGAGGAGACCACACGGGGTGCACATGGTCGGCTGGTCGGGGTGGAGAGGGAGGGGGGAGAAACAACATGGCGGGAGGCGGGGGTGGGGGTGGAAGGACCTAAGCCCGAAAATGATAATTAGACTGCACAGTGGAAACGCGGTTGCGGTCATAAGGTCACTGGCATAAAACAAACCAAGGAAACCCGGGGGGGGGGGGGGGGGGGATCTACTGAAAACGATCTTTAAGTGCCCCCATAAAAAATTATTCCACACGCAAAATTATTGAAAATATTACACACGAAAAAATACTACACACGGAAAAAATATAATAATATAAAACACACGAGAGAAAAAAAAAATTTATTGCAATAGATCTAAGTACAAAAAGAGAAAGCTCTGGTGAGCGATGGTTTTGTGGGAAATGATGGCAGGTAAGGGGCAAAGGTCGGAGGAGAGAGGAAAATTGGAGCTATCTTAATTTTTGTCCAGGTGGTTGTCTGGTCCCCAGTTGGTACTGAAAGGCCAGTTCCCACCTTCTCAGTTCTGAGATGCTGCTTTTGTCTGGGAGTACTTTGATGGCGCGGACTGTGAAGCAGGTGTTGAAATTGTTGGTGTTATGAGTGGTGGCATGAAAAGAAACAGGGTGGTCAGGGTTCTCAGTCCAGACCGATTGTCTGTGTCCATTCATCCGGATGGCCAGTGGATTTGTGGTCAAGACCTATGTAAGAGGCTGGGCAGTGGTTGCAGGTAAGTTGATAGATCAGGTGAGAAGTTACGCAGGTAGCCGATCCAGTGATATAGAAGCTTTCCCCTGTTACGGGATTGGTGAAGGTGGTCGAAGGCGGGTGCATCATGCAAAGTTAGTTGCTGCTTATGGTTCTCCGACCGAACGCATTTCCGCCCTGGTAGACCAACACCTACAGCCTATTGTAAGCCAGCTCCCCTCCCACATCAAAGACACCCGGCATTTTCTGTCCCGTTTATCCACAGTTCCCGTGCCTCTTCCACCTGACTCCCTTCTGGTTACGATTGACGTGACCTCCCTATACACCAATATTCCCCACTGTCATGGCCTCAGCGCCATGGAACATTTTCTAGACCAGCGTCCCCCTAATAGCCTCCCGTCCAGATCATTCCTAGTCTACCTGGCCGAACTAATTTTAACTAACAACGTTTTCACCTTTGATGGCAAAATCTACCGACAAGTCAGCGGCACTGCCATGGGCACCCGCATGGCTCCCTCATACGCCAACTTATACGTAGGCCGCCTAGAAATGTCCTTCTTAGCTGCAGCCCTTTTGAAACCCCTGCTATGGGTCAGATTCATTGACGATATTTTCATGGTCTTTACCCACGGGGAAGACAACCTTCTCATTTTCCTCAATAACCTCAATAATGCCAGCACTTTGAAATTTACATGGAATTACTCCCACACCCAGGCCACTTTCCTGGATGTCGACCTGTCCCTCTTGGATGGCGGCATCAATTCTTCGGTACATATAAAACCCACCAATCTACAACAATACCTCCACTACGACAGTTGCCATCCTAATCACATCAAACGCGCCCTCCCATACAGCCTGGGAATCCGGGGCAGGCACATTTGCTCCAACTTACAGTCCCTTAAGCAGTACACTAATAACATTTCTGAAGCCCTAATATCCCGCAATTACCCCCCAGATTTAGTTCATAAACAAGTTACACGAGCCACATCAGTACCGACACAATCCATCAACACCCCACAACCATCAAGAACCAACCAAAGCCCAGTTTTGGTCACCCGCTACTTCCCTGGCTTAGAATCCATCAACAGGATCCTAAGACAAGGATATGAACTCCTCCGAGCCTGCCCGGAAATGAAAACACTCCTACCACAAATCCTTCCCCAGCCCCCCAGAACCTGTTTCAGTAGACCCACCACCTTGAACCAACTCTTGGTCCATAAACATGGAACCCCTCAGCCCACAAGACAGCCCCAAGGATCCTTTCCGTGTAACAGGCCCCGTTGCAAACTTTGCATGATGCACCCGCCTTCGACCACCTTCACCAATCCCGTAACAGGGGAAAGCTTCTATATCACTGGATCGACTACCTGCGTAACTTCTCACCTGATCTATCAACTTACCTGCAACCACTGCCCAGCCTCCTACATAGGTCTGACCACAAATCCACTGGCCATCCGGATGAATGGACACAGACAATCGGTCTGGACTGAGAACCCTGACCACCCTGTTTCTTTTCATGCCACCACTCATAACACCAACAATTTCAACACCTGCTTCACAGTCCGCACCATCAAAGTACTCCCAGACAAAAGCAGCATCTCAGACTGAGAAGGTGGGAACTGGCCTTTCAGTACCAACTGGGGACCAGACAACCACCTGGACTAAATTTAAGATAGCTCCAATTTTCCTCTCTCCTCCGACCTTTGCCCCTTACCTGCCATCATTTCCCACAAAACCATCGCTCACCAGAGCTTTCTCTTTTTGTACTTAGATCTATTGCAATAAATTTTTTTTTTCTCTCGTGTGTTTTATGGGGGCACTTATAGATCGTTTTCAGTAGATTCCCCCCCCCCCCCCCCCCGGGTTTTCCTTGGTTTGTTTTATGCCAGTGACCTTATGACCGCAACCGCGTTTCCACTGTGCAGTTTAATTATCATTTTCGGGCTTAGGTCTTTCCACCCTCACCCCAGCCTCCCGCCATGTTGTTTCTCCCCCCTCCCTCTCCACCCCGACCAGCCGACCATGTGCACCCCGTGTGGTCTCCTCAGTTAGTTGCTAGCTTCCGCGGGGCAGCCACCTCATCCTACAACCTGATGAAGAGCTAAGCTCGAAAATTTGTATTATGTTTGTGTTTGTGTGTTTTTTCGTGTTTTGACGCCGCTGGAGCCCTCATCTTTGGTAAGCGGTGGTTTTTCTCCTATGCCAATGTCTAATATATCCGCTCTCAGCGCCTTTGTTTTATATATATATATATATGAATTTATGGTAAAATTAGTTTGATCATTAGGTTGACATTAATATTACGAGAAGGTTTGTAAAAAATTTAAAGTATTCAGCAAATGCATTAACTGTATTTGTTACCTCGGTTAAAGCCTTTAACAGTTGGTAAAGCTCTACTATATCTCTTGGAGTTAACACATTTCCAGAAATTTTGAGGATTTTTTTTGTTATAGAACTGCCAATTTGTATACAGAAGTCATTAGTCTTGTTTAGCTAAAGTTTTCCAAATTTACATCTCAGATTTGAAAATTGAGCGTAGCATTTGCCCGCTGCTTTGAGTGCATTTCCTTTGGTATAATTTAGAAATTTGCAGTCCTATCATTACCTTGGCGCCACAATATGATGATGGATTCTTATAGAACTCGACGAAACAAATCGAAAGTAAAGAATAACATTTTTTGATATCTCGCTTGGTTCTCAAATATTACGTAGTTAGGCTGATATGCTACCTGGGCCGGAAGGGTAATTGGAAGTGCCATAGCTTTATAATTTGCCATACCCATTTTTGAATACATATTTCTCTAGAAAATGTGTATATAAAAATAAAACGAAACATATTCTAGACATGATGCGACAGATATTTTACAATGAGGCACAGAATTAATAGTATAGAACAACCATCTCCAATGATGTTATTCACGCTAAATATAATATAGAAGTAAAGAACAAAATCTTTCAATATCTAACCTGGATTTCTAAATATCTTAGTTCAAAATATTCCTAAACTCATGGCATAGAGGGAAATATACATTACTTCTTGTCCAGGTCGCACATCATCCTAATCACATCATCTTTGACATAACGTGTCTCGTATTCTTGCATAAGAATGGTCCTGGCTGCATTTAAACAAATTAACAAAACCTTTGACACTCGATCGTGCTAGAACTAAGCGAAATGTCTCGCCTTAAGAAAACATCGTAAAATTGCGGTGCCACAAAATTTTTTTTTCTGATATAGGCCACATTTTGACCTAACCACACAATCTATGTGATACCTACTATATCTCCAGAACTAAGCGAAGTCTGGAAACATCTCATCGAATTATATAAATATACATCATCAAATTGTGGCGTAATTAGGGGTATGATGGTTATTTAATAAAAAGAACAGTTTTTATTCTACCGGCTGCGGTTTGAACAGCAGTCAAAATTTTTACACATGTTCCATTTGCGATATTATTATGGAATATTTGCACCTAAGAAATAGGTACCATTACCTGTTAATGTTTACTTTAGGCATCTTTCTTCGAGAAAAAACTGATTTCCGCATCCATATCACATATTAGTGTTTTTCATTAATATTGTACGGCATTCAGCGAAAATTTAAAAACATGTCGTACCAGAGAAAAAGTTTGTAACTGTCAAAGAATGTAATAATCATAGAGACTGTGCTTACAGTAAATTATATATTAATGATGCTTGATACATTTGAGTCACATATTCCGTTAAAATTAATGTTTTAAATTTCGGATACTAGATTAGATAAATAGCTGAAGTCAAGAAACAAAACAGGATCCTAAAAAAAGAGATTGTGATTTTATTGTCAGTTTTTCTGCAAGGAGTGAACATCTCAACTACAGTGTGATCCGTATATTATAATTACCGATCTAGAAATGAATTTAACTATTTCCTGTTTCATTCAGTACATATAAGTCATTAGTTATTTCCGCTGATTTTGATTTAGATCAATAGCTGTAAAAATTTGAAAACACCATCCAAATTGCTGGGGTAGTTTCTGCACGTCTCCGTTCAAATAAAGAGACACTTGCAGCCCGCCTACAGACTTATAATAATATATATATTAGGGCAGCTTTTCACTTGGCTGCTCTCCATGTTGTAACAGCCCTAATACCTGAATTTTGAATAGCATTGTACTGTATGAAGTATTTGTAGTGAGCTAATGTTTGGTTGAAAGTGATTTGATATGTTTGTTTTGTAATTTCTTGTAAATCAGTGTATATAGACTTTGTTTTAGATAAGAAAATTATTCAAAGGCCATTTAATATGTTTAAGAACCGAATGATGCAAGAGAATTTCTTAAATGTTTGTAATTCCATGTATTAATGTAAGTTACGATGTCTACAGGACAATTTTCTACCGTTTGAAAGGATTTCTGTAAATAATTTTGTATTTAAGTATCTATAATTACCATTTCTGATCATTTTGTAATGTTGTTAATTAATTTTGTATTAATTCCGATTGTTTTTAATATGTTAGATTGTTTGAGTGATTGTTAATGATCGAGAAATATCGGGCGGATGCCTTTGAAGAATTCTCGTAATTTCGATAAAGACTATATAAACAGATCGCCTGGACAGAGACATTCATTGATTCATGCATTCAGTTAGTAAGTCAGTTTAGTTGACAGTATTCAGTGTTACAGAGAGTTTCAATCATTCAGTTGAGTTCACAGAGAGTTTCTTTGCGACTGTGCATCTCTGAATTGTACCTATACTAGTGAATATCGCTGACTTGTTGTTTTGGATCACAATAAAACCAACATCTTCAAACATAACCTGTTCGGTGGATTTTTTAATTAATTAATCAGTAATTAAACCACCACAGAACCCTAACAATGTTCTTCTGCCTTTCTCTTAAGGTCCATATAGTTGCCGTTTTCCTTGGTGTTGTCTGTAATTTTTCACCTCATTCCTCCTCTTATTCTCCTCCCACAAACTAGACCTTCTGAAACATCTTTTATCTGGCACTCCCCTCTCTGCAAGAGTCCCATCCAGTTCTTCTTTCTCTCTTTTATGACTTAGAGTATTTTTCTCCTTTCCAGCACTTCAACATTACTTTTTTATCCTCCCACCTTATCCTTTCCATTCTCCTCTACATCCACATCTCAAACGCTTCTAACCGTCTTTCATCTTCTCCTCTCAGTGGCCACGTCTCTGCCCTATGAAGAGCCACACTCCATACAAAACATTGTCAAAGTCTTT
This sequence comes from Vandiemenella viatica, assembly GCA_031002005.1. Taxonomy (NCBI): domain Eukaryota; kingdom Metazoa; phylum Arthropoda; class Insecta; order Orthoptera; family Morabidae; genus Vandiemenella; species Vandiemenella viatica. The sequence continues at coordinate 144,855,249 of JARYHS010008075.1, forward strand.
TCCTGAGTGCTTTGTCTATTTTTCCAGTTAGTATCCACTTTTTCCTATTAAATGCTTTAAGGGATAGTTATCATTACTTCTATACAAAGAAGCTTTAAACTTTAAATTAGCAGCAGTGATTTTTATTTATTTGATGAACCTACCTTTTCCATTTTGAGGGAATCAAGATGGTGTTTATCTCAAAGAGTTGTCTTGGCACTATTATTAAACTGTGTTGAAATCAGTAATATAACTAATGTTTTTGATGTGAGCCTTACCTAATATTCTTTAATTTTGTCGATACCAATTGTTTATGCCCCGTGAATGTGTTTTATCTCCATACATGTCACCCAGTCTCTATCTTTAGAGTATGAGGTTAAGTAAATTTACTATGTAAGATTCTAATAAACAAATGCTTTACTTCACTGCATTCTTAAGAATTTTTTTTAAAGGTCTGAACAATCTATAGGCAATCGGAAACTCTTCACCAAAATAATTGTCTGTAAGTTATGATAAGTAATCAGACCAGACCAAACCCCATTGCTAAATGAAAGTCACATGAAAATCTGATTTGTTCTGCTACACTCCTCAAAATCTTAAGATTGCTGCCTACGTTGGCTCACTCCATACCTTCACTACTGGCTTCCCGTGCTAAGTGCTCCATAAACCAACAACCGCTCAGCTCCAGTGGTTTCCGGCGACCGACAACAATTAGTTCCCGTTGCTCACATAAGTAACCTTGGCCAGTCGGTCAAGAATTCTTCCACCGGTACAGCCACGTGACCTCCCAAAGTGTGAAAACTATATATCCTTGAGCCTTTATTTCGTCATACTTTTTACTTTTTTCACTCCAAATACTTCTATTGATCAGAAATTTTAGCATTAGCTAGGTTGATAAAAGTGTTAATTTTGATCCTCTTAAAAAAAATTTGTAGCTATAATAGTTCGGCTGTAAAATTTTTTTTTCTGTTTAACTTAAAAACTACTAACTTCCACAATTTTACAGCTACGAAGTTGAAATAACTTTTATTTTACTTCTAATTCATTGCTTTTTCATTTTGTACCGAGAACGCTGTGTTTACTATTCTCTAACAGTTTGAAGTAAAGTGTTGTGCAATCAAGAATTTCGACCCTGCAAATAACTTTCTGACATTCGTGAAACCTACTTTATATGATTTTACATGTACTAAATTAACTGTTGAGCAAATCTGAAGTCGCTACCTGTTTTCTTCAATTTATCATGAATTTCTAAAGTAAACGCTATCTACGGATGATGCAACAAGAAATGCTGACTTATTCAGACATGTTCTCAAAACTGTATATATCTTGGCGAGACTTATTGAGAATGGTTTCTAACAAATTATAGTGTGTTTTGAATATAGATTATTCCAGGAGTGGCCAACCCAAACGATCTTGCAGGCCACTTTGGAAGTGCATCATAACTTCATGGGCCGCATATAAAATTGTATATCCCCATATTAGATACAGACCCACTATAGACATTTTTTGGAGCGAAAAGTTGAAACATAATGAGTTATTATTAGGGTTCGGATCTTTATGACCTAAAAAATAGAGAAATATGCAGGCAAATATGATCTTAAAAATGGGTGAATATGACCTAAAATGACAAAATATGACCAAACATTTAAATTTACTATACACCAAAACATGCTCAATTGTACATCATTTATTTTATCTAGTAGCTTTTCTCTCATGTAGACAGCATAATTTGTTTCCGTGCACTCGCTGCACCGTTGGGAAATTAAATTTTAAATCGTTTTACAGAATAGAACTCTTTTATCTGTACTAAACTCCTCTTATGTTGTGCTTGAATTTAATTCACATCAGTTTGTAGCAACGGGCCTAAGCCCATGAATTTTGTGTGTGGGAGTGTGTGTATATGCGTGTGTGGTTCAGTGAAAGATTCAGTGTTTAAGCCTCCTCTGCCAACAAACCTAATGAATTCACGGTACTATATTAAAAAAAAAAAAAAGATTTTTTACTTAAAATATGACCATATGATTATAAATATTATAGAAATATGACCAAGACTAGGAAAATTGTCTGAATATGCATTTATCTATTAGTATAATAGACAAGATGTAGCGGTGTAGCACCTACGTCATGTCACGCGGTGACGTCAAGCTATGACGTTGCACTATGACGTCACGCTTTACGATATTATTTGTGGGAGTTCGCGTTATTTAATATCATTTAAAAGCAACAGTGAATAAATTAACTCGCAGAACACTGAAATAAAAGTATGTATTGCGTTAAAATCAATATATCAATCATTAGATGCTTATATTTACGCAATATTCTTTTGATATATTGAAGTATTCCTTAAATTCTTTGTCCATAGATATTGTAAGATAAAAGCTTTGTATTTCGAGCATCAGTGCTGCTAAATGTTTGGTTAGAGTATAACTAGCATGGATTAGAATTACAAGTTTCATTTGACGTTAAGGCAGAGGGCATGAATAATTTAGTTTTTTTTTCAAAATTTAAACTGTGTCCTATTACTGAAATTATTTGTGTTTAAATTGGCATATTAATTATCAGTTTTATTTACTGAAACATTACATGGTTCAAATGAAAGAAGTTGCAAATTGTTCGCGATATATACGGCCTAAACCACAATGAAATATTACATGGCATAGCTTAAGTTGTTATAGCATCCTTCGTTCTTGTTGGAGTCATTATTTCAGCAGATGTAAGCTTTCTTAGCCGTTAAAATATCGATCTTCATCATAGGTAGCTATTAAGAAAGAAATGTGTCAGAACCTGTGAAGATTTGGGATCAAGTTTATATCGCGATGCATGGAATGTATTAAATTGCGCGTGATTGAAGCTTTGCTTTTCTATCAGAAATTTTAGCGGACCTGGACCAAGATGACAACTGAAGCTTTTTGCTACAGCACAATGAATGATAAATTACAATGAGCTTTATTTTGTAACAATTCTGATTAGTTAAGCAACTGCAGAGAAATATCCACGTTATTTAATAACATTTCTAGGCATCCACGAATAAATTAACTGACTGAACATACTTATTAGTTGCTTAGATTTATTTAATATTAGTTTATGTAGAAGTATTCGTTGATATCACATATATGTAAGTTAATTTTCGCAAAGTTAGCGGCAGTTTTGATAGATTGTTATTAGAATTGGCACTTGAAGTTACAGCAGAGGGCATGCGTTTTTTTTTTTTAGTAATTTTTTTTCTGTTACTTAATTCATTACTTCGTTCTAACGAAAGTGTTGCTAACCTTTTTTCGGTTGCGGAGTGTCTTACGTTTCAGAATTTTTAATTTAATTCATGGCGACGTTTCGGAAAAAAGGAGGGTGCAAAAGTGAAGAAGATGCCATTATAACGAAGCAATTGATACAAATTTCAACAGGGCAGTACCAGTTTCCGGCCGGTGGAAAATATCACCTTCCACCCATTAAAACTAATATTACGTTGGAATGACGTAAGGAGTTAAGATTTATTTTTAATTTACTTTGGTTTTACTAATGCCTTATTTCAGATGCATGTAACTGTGTCAGCTATTCAAATGTGTTAGCATAATTCTGAATAACGAATATAAAAAATTAAGATTGAAGAACCCTTATAGATTTTTTATTTGGTTTATTTCGCGATGCAATGTGACCATTGAAATGTGATAAGTATATGTATTAATATGCGTGTAAAGTAAGTATTGTTTCTCTGGCGGCATGTTTAGCACATGGAGGAAGGAAATATTTCCTCCATGGTTTAGCGTAGTACTGTTCGTGGTTATGGGATTCTACGATAACTGTGAAGCCGCAATTTGTTGATGGATTCTTATGTAACTCGACGAAAAAAACTGAAAGTAGACAGTAAAATGTTTTGATATCTTACTTAATTCTCGAGATATTGTATCCCAAAATTGACGTGGTTAGGTTGAAATGCGGCCTGGAACAGAAGAAAAATTTCTACATTGCCAAATTTGACGATGATATCGTATGTAACTCGAAGAGACAAATCGAAAACAAATAATACATTTTTTTTCCATATCTCGCTTAGTTCTCGAGATATTGTATCTCAAAATGTAGGTGGTCTGGGTGAAATCTGGCCTGGACCAGAAAAAACAAATTACCAAAACCGCTATATCTACACGGTGGAAATGCACGATATGTGTTTTATTTTCTTCCTGGTGGTTGTTGTTAGGTTGAAATACGTCCTGGACCAGAGGAAACTTCACCAAAATCAGTTATAATTGATTTTCAACATGCTATATCTCGAAAACCAAGAAAGATATCAAAAAATTTTATTCTTTATTTTCGATTTATTTCGTCGAGTTCTACAAGAATTCATCATCAGATTGTGGCACCACGGTAATGATTGAACTGCGTGTTGTTAGATTGAAATGCAACCTGGACCAGGATAGCAACAGAAACATTTTGTTATTGCGCAAGGCAATAGGAATTATATTATGATTTATTTTTGTGTTTATTTAAGCGATTGCTAAGAAATGATTTGCCAGAATACTGAAGTTGTTATGATTTAATTTAGTATCCTTCGTTTTCACTGTGGTCATTATTTCAACTGTAGGCTATGTAATTTATGTCACCCGTTAACACATCGATCTTCATCGCATTATTAGCGAAGATTGTGGTTTGACTGAAATGCGACCTGCATCAAGTTGACAACTGAAACGTTTTGCTATCTCACAAGGGATGAGAAATTACAGCAGATTGAGCTTTATTTCAAAACAATTCTATTTAGGTAAGCAACTAAAAAGAAATTAATTGCCAGAATACTCCAAACCCGTCAATTTTGACGGGCTTTGTGGCTAGTATGCTATATAAAATGCATTTAAATGTAATCAGAAACGTTGAATCAATGTTTAATTAAACATTTCAGCTCATAAATAAGGCAGGAAAAAAATATGACTTGTCCTAAAGATCCGAACCCTAGTTATTATTATTGTTATTCTTACATGTAAACATAGATAATATAATAATAATGACACTAAACGATCATTTTAAAGAAATATATGACACCAAAAATTATATATAAAAATATATAAATATAAATTAAATAAATTTTGAAAATATGGATGCATAAATAATGTATTTTTTTGATGCAATAGTTTTCACTACTTATAAAATAAATATATTTTGTAAAAGTGTGATGAATCTCGCACGCCGGAAAAATATTCAAGGAGGGGCCGCATGCGGCCTGCGTGTTTGCCACCCCAGGTTTACTCAATTGAAGTTACATATATTCTCCAAGCTTACCTTTTCCCATGTGTTCAAAGTTTCTATATATTGCTCAAAAAACAACCTTTAAACTTTATTTCCCTTTTCGAAACTTGTGTATGTTGTGTAAGCCAAGGTTACACTTTTTTCTAAGTGTAAACCGACTTTCTCTCTATCAAAATAAGACTTCTCGAATTTAAAGTATGCAATTATGTCTTAGTTTTCCATACAGGCCTTTATTTTATTATATCATTTAGCCCACTAAGGAGCGCATGGAACCTTTAATTTGCATTGTTCTTCTTATTCGTCTTGCTGTTCTTATTTTCCCAAAACCTCCTCATCCTTTCGCTGTGGGCTTGACGTCTCCCTTGTGTCCATGCATTTCTGAGTCTCAGATTTTTTGATGTTGGGCTCTTAGGGGCAAATTTATGTGAGGTGATCAATTGTCTATATTTACTGCGTGTGGATGTCAGTGGGTCAAGGATGGCTTCTGCGAGGTCCTTCTGGGTTTCTACAAACCAGCGTGCTTTGTTTTGTCAGGGACCGTTGACGAAGTGGAAAATTTTCTTGGTAAGTTGTGAGTCATCCATTCGTGCTATATGTCCGTAACTATTAATGCATTCAATCTTTTTAGTATGATTCTCAAGCTAAATAACTTCTATCATCTTTTTACAAGTTATTATTCGGAATACCTCTAGAAACGAAGGAAATGTTAAGATTTACGAAATTATTCTGAAACCAATTACTAAATAAGTTGATCTTATTTTCAGTTTTTCTATAGCTGTTTAGTTAGATTTACAACTTGAATGGATCGTTTAGCTTGATTAGTTGCTTGAATTGACTATGTAAATGACTCTAAAGCTGATGTACCATGTTATTCAATTGAGCCAGCAGTTTTGTAAATGAATTTTGTTACGCAGTTTGCGAAATTTTAGCTTAGCTTACACGATGCCATATGTCATTTTCAAAACTGAAAATATTTGAAATGTTTTGCTTCACGGCAGTTACAAATCATTAAAAATTTCCGATACTAATTGTTTACCTGAATCTATCCTCTCAGTGAGTTAACTGGAAATTGATACCTTTACACTGAATACTATTCTTTTTACTTGTGGCTCTACCAAAAATTTCATCGTGGAATGAAGATTGACCCATTGATGTTTTCAACCCCATTGTCATTTATACTTGGCGATCTAACACTGGATGATTTAAGTTATTCAATTGTATTATTGATCTAACTCTTACTTCATTTGACAGCTTTGCGATTTGCATCAATACTTGTGGAATTGATCTTAGACATTGTCACAGTCATTACAAAAGAATTTTTACAAACACTTTCCGAGTTCTAAGCACCTAACCTACAATGCAGTAAGTTCAGTACACTCCACATGAATAGGTTGATGACAGCTTGTAACGCTTAAGTGGTTTGTAAATGATTTATGGCTGTTAGCGTATATGTTGATAAATACATTAATAAGTCTGTTCAGATCAATTTACTAAACAAACAGTTGCATTCAGTTTCTGAGCAGCTTTAGATATGCTGCAGGTTCGATATTGACCACAGTCGCCACGGGCGAATTACCCGAAATAAAGTCATTCAACGGAGCTACTAGCATGCAAATAAAACATCACTCCGGAATATAGTTCACACTTATTTATTACGTAAATGTTCTCAAACTACTACAAACCGTAGAAACCACCAAATGAATAATGCTAATCGGACTTCGTAAAACTGAAGATTGTCAGGTTCGTTTAAGCAATGAACAAGACAATAATTATCGCCACAACTAACACACATGCAACGGCAACACACTTTAATGCTCACAGTTCCTACTTATCTCCACTTTGCACTGAAATTATCACTTCCATCAAGTCTGTAGACACTCGTAATAAAGTTTCTGTAGCTGACTTACAGTTTATTAGTTCATCGAACAACCAGTTATTCGTCCGCGCTCTTACACTACAATACAATCTCGCGCCATCTTCCCTTCCACCACTGATCCTCCGCTCTCTCTGGTAAGGATCGATATCGATCTATCGATTGTTCCGTTACAAGCTATCACAGCAAAATACTTCACAAGTTCATTTTCACATGAAAAATTACAAATCAAACAGATTATTTTTGAAGCACTACACTCAATTTTCTTTTTACTTATGGCTTTATGCCTCATCAATGTTGAGGTCATTGGAGGCAGGATGGGATAGGGAACAAGGAATAGGAAGGAATTTGGCCATGGTCTTTTTAAAGGAAGCATCCCGGCATTCGCTTGGCGTGATTTGGTGTAAAATCCAAATCTGGATGCCCGGATGGGGATTCGAACTGTGCCCTGCCGAATGTGGGGTCAGAGCGTTAACCACTCACCCACCAAACTCATTGAGTATTCTTAAAGTCACATGTTTAGTTGCAACCAAATTCTTTACACAATGAGTAACTGCAATATACTCCCTTAAATATAAAATCTTGTTAACTTATCTCACCTCATGGCAAAAGCATTCAGTTCCCATTTTAAGTGGCATTAAAAAGTGTTATGTTTAGTATTTACAATTATAAACACACAATATATAATCTATGCAGCAATGGAGTGGGAAGAAATAAATATATAAAACAAACCTGAATTTGCAACAGAGAGCTGAGTACTGCTTCTGCTTGAAACACCAGGTGCAGTGTTCTCACTACCTTGTATCCTCATTCGTGCCCTCACACCTCCATTAAGAATGCTTCTATTTGCCCCAGAAGAATCACTGTTCGCTTGACCTTGAAAAGCATAATGTAACTAACTTGAAACACACAAAAAATTTCTTTAACATTATCAGTTTCATATATGGTAATCAAAAAATTACAACCCTATGTGGATTGGAATAATAATTATTTCATAACCTACACAGCATCTTTAAATGTCTATAATGAACTAACATACTTACAAACTAGTATATCAAGCATTTTGCAAGTGTGTTACAAAGAATTTAATACATATTAGCTGTTACCTGTGACTCTGTCCACTTGGAAGTATGTTATGGTATAAGAGATTTCTTTAATAATAATCATAGTTATTAAAACAACAAAGAATAGGGAAAATAACCCATCAGTCATCACACAGGTGAAAGCAGGAGGACCAGGACGAATATAAAAATGAACACTCATTACAATATTTTGGTAAAATATCTTAGAATGTGAGACATATGGTGTGGGGAAAGGTACATGTGCATCCAGAATTGGATTACAAGTCACTGACATTTATTCAGGGATACATATCTTCAATAAGCTCCCAACACATCTTAAATATCTAGCGGATAAGATTAAATTCAGAAAAAATTTAAATAATTTTAATTGACAACTCCTTTTACTCTTTCAAAGAATTTATTTCTAAGGTATTTACAAAATAATCATCTGTAGTTTGTGTAGATGTGATTGACGGAATTAATACAATGTATGCTGTCACTGTACATCTTCTGGTGTATTTATCTATTTTGTTATGCAATTGTCTATTTGTAAATTGACAACTTTTCACATCCCACTGATCAAGTCTCTTATATTGCGATCTATGGAAATTGAATATATTGTATCATATTGTTACAGTCATGTATCAGGTTTGGATGTGAACACGACTTTCCCTTTTCCACATGTCTCATGTTCTACACGATTAAGTTCTTTTATTAAAAAATTGTAATGTGTGCTGCTGTTTTTGTTTTCATCCTGGTCCTCCTGACTTCATCTGTCATAAGTGATGGTTATTTTCCTTATTCTTCCTCATTTTCATTGCCTAGTAGCAGTTTCATTTTTTTAAATTATCTAATAATGGCAATAGTAATAAATATTCCCTTTTTTTGCTTATGGCTTTACGCCTTGTCGACAGCAAGGTCTGTGGGAAAGGATAGTTGACAAGGAATGGGAAGGAATTCAGCCTGGAGAGATCAGGGGAAATCCATTATAATAATAAAAATTAATTTACATTCTACAACTAAAACTCATTTACAATAATATTTAACCTCTAGTATAATAAAATTACTTGCTAGTTAAGGCATTTAATCTAGTAGCTAGATCTAAAACCAAATTAGATCAGCAAATATTTTGAATTAGCATGGACTTCCCGATATTTTCCACATGTGGCTTACATTTAACATTTAAGTGATGTGACTAAGTTAACACTCGCACAAGCAATAATGCCAATCTTCATAACAAGATGACCTTCGGTTATGTTTTATCTGTCTCCCTACCAAATTTCTTAGCGGTCCAATGACACATCAAATATTTTACGGGTTTGTTGGACCAGTTTAAAGAGAGCTAAAGAAAGACAGAAAAATTTATTGGAAAATAGGAGATAAGCAACATTGAGAGTTTACTCACATTTTTGGAATGTAAAGACAGCTGACTAAAATCAGAAATCAACAGTTCAGAAACATATAAAAAAAAAAAATTGATTATTTCATTTAAGGAAAGAAACAGTATAGAAAAAGTTTTATACAGATACGTTACAAACAACCTTTCTCTATCATGTGTCTTATCTAGTCCCTCAGACACTAGGATCGTGTGAGACATGTGAAAGGATTGAAAATTGTTGATTTTGATATTGTTGATGATATTGGCTATAATATTTTGTAAATTATTGTTGAATAAGTGTGAGAGAGTGAAAGAAGTATGAATGGCAGACCAGCCCCACAAGTAGGTACATAAGAGGGAGGTTTTCAGGTTTTTCAGGTTTTTTTGGGAAAATTTCAGTTAGTTTTCTTTAGAAAATAACTTCAATTTTGGAAGGGGATGTCAGATATCGCATAAATTTTGTAACAGCGTGACAAAATTTGTTCTCAGATCCACGAGTTAGATTGGATATTATTGTATATCATTTCTGTAGTCAGTTTCTGTGTTAATTCCAGTTAGAAAGCAGATTTTTACCGTTATGAGATAGTATTTTCAATTGCAACATTCTCAAGCATTTCGAAAATTCGTAATAAATCAAGGAAAAAAGTTAGAGACTTTAAATTTTCACAGTAACAATTTTTAAATATGTAGATTTGATTGAAGCTATTTTCAAGTCAATATCTTTAATAACTTCTGAAATATTAATTAGTTAGATTCTGTTTCTGGATTACGAATTTTATTTTATCATTTCGATAATAGTTAACATATTTTGCTTGATAGTAAATGATAGAACAGCACTTTGGGAGTAAAATAAAATTTATTTCAGTTTAGTAATAACAAAATTGTGAAATTTATTAATAGGTTTTAGGAATCTCATTAAAATATTTTTTATGGTAAAACTATTAAAGTTACAGAATTTTTTATAAGGATTAAAGTTGATGTTTTTCACAAAATCTTGCTATTCTCAAAATTTCAGAACGTTAGGGGTTCAAGGTCAAGTTATATGATGTAAGTTTGTACGAATCTGATCAGTTATCAGAAGATTCTCATGGGAAGCGGAAGTTTTGTAGCTTCCCATGGTCCGTGAGTACAAATAACCGCCCAGAACCTTCCCTCACCCTAGTCTTCCAGAAACAGTGAGTGTGACACTATGTAACTCAGGTCCAGTCTTCCAGAAACAGTGAGCGCGACACCATATAGCTCATTCGGTCAGAAAATTTAATATCGAGCACTACTGTGCAACCGTTTTATTTTGGCACAATGTAGGTTCGCGTATTCGGTTTTATTTCAATGTAGCAGTGAACCGTATTTTACGCCATGTGGGGCATTGGGATCACCTAAGTGTCGGTTGTAGACAAACAAGTTGAATAGTAGAAGCGTGTGTTGAACTTTGAAATGCTTCCAAGTGATAGCTAATTGTACTATGAACTATGGGGTGTGGTCTGGCTTGAATCGGTTAACTGAATCTGCAACTATATCTTCAGAAAGTTAGTCTGATGCCATTTCAGTTTGTAACTTTGCAAAACTTTTCAAGAATATAATTTATGTATACCACCATAGGACTTGTGAACATTATTTGCAAACACCTTTTCTTAGTTTGGGATTATTTAAACTAAGTGGCAACCAAGTACATTTGTAAAGCTAGAACTGAAATATCCACAGTCATAGCTGAAACTGAGGTTTATGCGCTCACTTAACTGCAAGCTCGGTTCTTACAATCACTTTGGCAAAATCTTCATTCTGCTGTCATACAAAACGACTGCTAAGTATATTTAATACCAGTATATTTTTAAGTTTTCTTACGAAATTCCGCTTTATGTCAACAGTTATGATGCTCCAAATCACTGGAAAAATTCCTTATAGGTTACAGTGGGTGAGTACATATTGCATGATTTGCAAAGAGGCCTGTTTAAAAGCTCATTGAAAAGTAGGAAAATTAATGCAACTGATAGTTCTGGAGAAGGAAACATAAGTCTGTTCTTCTTCTTATTCTTATTATTATTATTTAAGTCCTATCTACGTAAGAAAGTAAAAGGGTGATTATATTTCAATTAGCTTCAAAGCCCATCAGAAATGAAATGTTGAATGCAGAGTTCTAGCAATTTATTTTTCACAGCTGCTTGATTAAAGAGAATTTTTATTAAATAACGCTCATAACTAGAGACCGGATTATATACATTTGCATGTTTGCATATGCATTAGCATTTTAAGCCCATTTTCACTGACTGTTGCATATTTTACCTAAAACCTAGTGGTGATGCATATTTTCGCTATATTTACAATATTTTTCAGTAGTGTACCCAGTTTATAAATAAAATCTTACGTTGTAGCCGACAAAACCTAGTAGCAGCACGGCTCTTAGTCTATGACAACTCGCTGAAGAACTACTTGGGAATGTAAAAATGTGTCTTTACTTCCGGAATCAGTCGTAACTCGATGGACGGCGTGGGAAGAAGCTGTACCGTTTTACAATGAACATTTCGAGGCCATTAATGATGTAGTAAATGACTTTGATAATGTTGAAATTACACCAGTTTGTCGGACAAGGAAGCATTTAATAATTCTAGCATTAAAGCCATAGCTGTGATTAGCATTCATTTTTACCATATACCTGTGAGTTTTAAAAAGCTTGAAACTCAAGGTTTGATGTTGACTGAATCTATTCAGTTAATGAATAAAATCCACATTAGCGGAGGTATTCCTGTGTAAACTTAAAGTTTGAAAATATTTTGAACCTTTGTGTCAAACTGATAGTTTTAGTAATGGGATGGGTGAAGTTATTCCAGAAACAATGACTGCTATACAGCACCCAATTTCAGACACTGCCCAGTTACACCAGTGAATATGGAATGGTCCATATCCACTCACAAAAATATTTTGAGAGATTGAAGAAACAATCTTACTATTGAATACTTGGAACAGTACCCAATTGTTTACATTTACAAAGTTTTTTTTTTAAATAACTGTTAACTATCAAATTTATAAATGTTATTCAACTGCTTACTAACTGCATGCTGATTTTGAAATAGAAGATCTAAAAATTACTATTTTTATATTACATAATGTTGCATATTTTGACATTTTTCATGCATATTTTAAGCATTTTTCAGACATATTTCTAGCTTTTGCGTTGTGTATGATCTGGTAATAACCCTAATTTCGTATGTTTTCAACTGCAGTTTGTATTGTTGTAAGTTGGAACTTCGTATAAGCTACTGAGTTAATGAGGACAGCAATATGGAACCAATGAAATTAAAAACTATGAATCCTAAAACCTTATACTAAAACACATAAATTATGATTTAACACATTGTGTCTGCTGTAATTTTGGTCCAGGCTGCTTTTCAACCTAAAGATAACCTCCACTAATATTGTCGTTCGAAAATCAAGGGGTAGAGAAGTATTCAGAGAAGATTTGTAAAAGGCAGATATATTAAATAGTAGGTTTGATGTGACCATTAGGGACTATGACTGAGAAATGGGAGGATGTAAAGTAGAGAATGATCTAGTCGGCACAGTTCAAAATGAGCAGACTTAACAATTAGAAATTCATTGTGAGGATACATATGAAAGAACAAAGAAAACTAAAAAACAAAGTGGCTGGTGTAGATAACATTACAACAGATGTCTTAAAGAGAGCAGGAAATAACAGTGTGCCTGATCTTGAAATGGATTTTTTCTGCTAGCTAGATGACTGGAAAAACGTGATAGTAAAACCTGTCTATAAAGGAGGGGTGACAAATGGGGTTGAAAATTACAGGTTCACGAGTTTGGCATCAGTGATAGGTAAATTGATGGAAATATAAATAATAAAATATAGGGAAAATAACTTGTCACTCATCAAAGTTGAAGGCTGAGACAAGTGAAACATACATGATGAACAAAAACATTTAAAATATTTCAGTTTTGAACCATATTCATGTGACAAGGAACAAACCATTTGGTTCGGGAGGTGTGCACAAACTGAAGTTTACCACATGATTGGCTAGACAGCAGAAGACAGGCAGGCGGGACGAACTGTAAAGAAGTGAACTATCCACATTGGGAAAGACAAATATTTGTAAATACATATATTGCAGGCAGTGATAAAATTACTACAAATAACAAAAGGTACGGGGTCTTAAAGCAAGCAGTAAATACATAAATTTGGAAGAAATTAACTAAAATTAATACTAGTTAAATGGTAATGATTAATGGGTCAAAAAGTAGAATTTTATCGGTGTTTGAGGTCAGGTGGGTGTCTGGTATCCAGCATATTTTGGTATTCAAGTTCTCATCTTCGAAGTTCAAAAGCAACATTGGTTTCGGGAATACTCTGTCTGATTGCTCTCTCAGTGAAACATTCACTAAGGTTGTTAGAATTGTGGTAATTGGCATGTTCTGGTGTTGGAAGATATAAGTTGCAGGTGTGGACTGTTTTTTTGTGGTCATGCATTATGACAGAGCTGCTATGCAGGGAGGCCTATGTAGGAACTAGTGCAGTGGCGGCAGGTTAGATGGATATATGATATGTGTTGTGGAGCATGCGGCATGCACAATGATGGAGAAGGTTCCTCTGTAGTAGGGTTGGAATATGTTGTTATGGTTGGATGCATGCTGCAGGTTTTGCAGCGAGCTCTATTGTATGGAAAAGATCCACATGGTGTTTTTTGAGAGTCTGACGGAGTTTATTTGTGGACCAAAATGTTTTTGAGATTAGGCGGTCTGCTGAAACATTTACGGGGGGACAGTTGGTAGAATTTTTGATAGAAGAGCACATTTCTGGAAATGAGCAAAGGAAGTCATGCTCCTGTTATAAGATTTGATTGATGGACTTGAGGCTAGGAGAGAACTAGGAGAAAAAGTCACGGCTGTGGTTGGATTTTGAAGGTGCTGGGTGGGAGAGGTTATGTGGAGGGTGGATGATTGCAGGGGAGATTTGTTTTTGTACAAGATCTGCTGGGTAATAGCGGGAAATTAGAGCTTGGGATAAATTCTGGGAGTGCTGGGAGATAATGGAAAGATTTATATGCAACAACATCAAAATGCCTTGTTCATTGTAGTTGGATAAATCTGTAAGGATTGTGAGTATGATAATATGTAACATTGTGTTAACTAGTAGGTTGAAAGAGAGTTAGTTAACTAGGTAAACATTGTTCAAGAAAATCAAAAAATGTTTATTGTATTTGATTTTTTTTTCAAAAAAGTTGTTTTACTTTTTAAATATCTTGTCCCATAGGAATTGAGTATTTCGGCCTATTTTGAAGGGTAACTTTTTTGACTTTTACATGTGCATGATGGTGGTTTTGATTTCATAATTAGTGTGTTCATCGGTTGTTTTATTTGGTTTTGAAATGTTGTAGGATAACAGACAGGTTATCCCAGAATACATATTTTAATGTCATTCTATATCTTTGTAATTTTAGAGTTCCATGGCCTGTTAGTATTACTCTTTTAAAAGGTTTCTATAGTAACAAGATATACAGATATAACTAGGAGATTGCCTAGGTTGTTAGCGCTAAGGAGAACATGCAAATAAGTCCGATTATGTAATTAAAGTGATGTATTTGGAGCTTATTAAAATAAGTTAAACTGTGCTGAATATAAAGAATATCAGTTCATTTATTTAGTTTAGCTGCACATTCAGAAAATAAAATAAATAGCTCCACTTCACAGCAAAACCACGGAGTTATTTAAGAAGTATAAAAAGCACGATAAATATAAACAAAATCTCTTCGGAAATCCAATAATGTTTCCTCTGTTTTAACCATTATAAACCAGCGAAGGCTATTACGATACGCTTATTGGAGGAATTCCACGGTATATAAAAGAATTGTCTACAAAACCTAAGGTGGACAACTGTTACCCTTCATTTGATTTAATCCAGAAAAGAGTTATAAACCACTGGGTGAGGAGCATGTTTGAGGAAGAATATATGATATGGGCAGAGTAAGCAGTTACATTTCTTTGGAACATCTGCGTACAGGAATGATTAGACATTTACAAGAATTGTGTACGAGTGTGGCTGTTATACAGCTATGAGAGAAGAGCTTCCTTCATCTCTCTACAGTGAACAAATAAAGATATTTTTAATAAAGAAAAGAATAAGTTGTATCTTTTGTTTCCTTTATAACACCTATGCCAATAATAAATAAATAAGGTGACCATGGACAGTATAAGAGCTCATTTAGTGTTAAGTTCATTTAGTTTAACACACCCATTGATTATCCCCTGAGAGATTAACTGCAGCGATATGATTTAGTTCCCCACAAAATTTGACCCAAGTACTGTATTTTATGCTGTTTGATTACAGTAAGGATTTCTTGGATCATTTTTGCTCTCTTCATTATCATGCAGTTTTGCACCTTTGGTTCCAATATATTAGAAACATTGTGAATCCACATTTCAAACAATTCTAGTTCCTTCAATGATAGCCCATGTTTCTACACCATACAGTAGTTCAGAACAACATAAGCAATACTGTTGGTGGGGGGGGGGGGGGGGACCGATGCTCTGACAATCTTCAAATGAATGAGGTATAACCTCAAGACTATTTTCAATTAATTGTAACTGATTACTTTTTTTTTTTCTTTTTTTAAGGAGATTGGTTACTGCGATAAAGTTCCTTTACATGTGGTACAAATATAAAAACTATGAAAAAATTTCTTGCAATAGTCCGTTATGTAGGATAAGCAACAGGGATATCTTTTCCTGAAGCCAGAACTTCTGATATATCTTTCTTAATTGCACCTTTAGTTCTTTCATTATGGTTATTTTGATTACTTTTACTTGTAGCACAACATTCGATTCTTTATTGACACTGAGAGAGGCTATACTAGCCTTTTCCAACCAAATGTCAACCTCTCCTTCATGTGGTGCACCCTGTTTGCACGGACGAGGCTCTGGCGACTGAAAGATTCCCGGTATAAGGAATCACCCACTGCTTGCCAACGGCCTCTGAAAGGAGGGCATAAGAGCAGGGAGCGGTTCAGGGCACCCTCTTGCCCTTGGGATTGGAAACGGCCCCTAAAGGCAGATGAATCAGAAACGATCAACGGCATGGGGATGCAGAAGGCAACGGGAAACCACTGCATTAAAGACCCAAAGGGTATCCAGAGGACATGTAATCCTCTAAAATTACATAATTCATGATGGCTTCTCCTGGGTAAAATATTCCGGAGGTAAAATAGTCACCCAATCGGATCTCCGAGTGGGGACTGCTCAGGGAGGAGTCATCAGAATGGATAGAAACATTCTACGAGTTGGAGCGTGGAATGTTAGAAGTCTGAATAGGGCAGGTAGGTTAGAAAACTTAAAAAGGGAGATGGAGCAACTAAAGTTAGATGTTGTTGGGATTAGTCAGATTAAGTGGAAGGACGCACAGGATTTCTGGTCTGGAGAACACAGGATAATTAGCACTCAAGCTGTCAATGGAGTCACTAGTGTAGGATTTGTAATGAACAAGAAAGTAGGGAAACGGGTGAGTTAATATGAACAGTTTAGTGACAGGATTATTTTGTTTAGGTTAGAAACTAAGCCCGTTCCAGCCACATTAGTACAAGTGTATATGCCAACGTCACAGGAAGATGACGAAGAAATAGAAAAAATATACACCGAAATTGAAGAATGAATCCAATATGTGAAGGGGGAGGAAAATCAAATGATCATGGGTAATTGGAATGCAATAGTGGGAGAAGGAAAACAGGGGAATACTGTAGGAAGTTTTGGTCTAGGAGAAAGAAATGAACAAAGAAGCAGGTTGCTAGAATTTTGTGAAAGATATAAGCTAGTAGTGGCAAAAAAAACTGTTTAAGAACCATGCAAAAAGAATATACACCTGGAAAAGTCCTAGGGATACAGCCAGATATCAGATAGATTATATCATGGTCAAACAGAGATTCAGAAATCAAGTTATAGCCTGTAAAGCTTACCCAGGAGCAGACATAGACTCGGACCATAATTTGATAGTAATGAAGTGCAGGCTGAAATTCAAGCGAATAAGGAAGCAGAATAAGCAGAACAGACTGGCAGTGAATAAACTGAAACAATCTAGCACGAGAGAAAAATTTGCAGAAATGGTAGACTTAGGTCGAAGAAGTAACTGTGAAAGGAGCTCAACCGAGGAAGAATGGAATGCATTTAAGACCGAAATAATGAAAGCTGGTAAAGAAACATTAGGCTTTAGGGAACAAGGCTGCCCGAAAACCTTGGATAACAGAAGAAATTTTGGAGCTGATGGATCAGAGGAGAAGGTACAAAAATGCTCAGGATGATGTAGGAAAAGAGCAGTTCAGGCAATTTAGAAATCAAATAAATAGGAAATGCAAAATAGCAAAAGAAAAATGGCTACAAGAAAAGTGTGAAGAAGTAAAAAAGGAAATATCGTAGGTAAAGTAGATGTTGCCTACAGAATGATCAAACTGAATTTTGGAGAAATGAAGAAAACAGGTATGAACATTAAAGCTGCCGATGGGAAACCTATTTTAAGCTCAGAAGATAGAGCTACCCAATGATAGAATACATTGAGAAACTTTATGTTGGGGACGACTTAAACAATAGTGTAATAGAAAAGGAAGGCGATGTCGACATTGATGACTTAGGAGATCCTGTTTTGAGGACAGAATTTAATAAAGCTCTGAATGACTTAAAAGCAAATAAAGCAGTTGGAATTGATGAGATGCCTGCAGAACTTCTTAAATCTCTAGGAGAGGAAGGAATCGAAAGATTATTCAAGCTGATATCAAAAAGTTATGAAACAGGAGAAATTCCAACAGATTTTAATAAAAATATAATTTTACACACTTCCAAAGAAAGCACAAGCCGACAAATGTGAGAATTATCGCACCATTAGTCTAACAAAACATGCTTCAAAATTACTGACCAGAATAATATACGAGGCGTATTCCAAAAGTAAGGTCCGTTTGATCATAATAAAAACATCGTTCAGGATACAAGGTTTTTATTAACGTCAGTATGTAAGTACATATCTAGTTCACTTTTCCACATAATCGCCGTTCATATCTATACACTTTCTGTAACGCTGTACCAGTTTCTTTAACCCCTCGGCATAAAAGTCTGCCGCCTGGGACCTGAACCAATTGGTAACGCTCGTCTTGAGTTCTTCATCGGTTTGAAATCGTTGTCCACCAAGCCACCGTTTCAAATGCAGGAAGAGAAAATAGTCACTTGGTGCAAGATCTGGACTGTAAGCAGGGTGGTCTAGGATTTCCCAACGAAACTCTTGAATCTTCTCTTTGGTTTTGGAAGCGGTATGCGGGCGTGCGTTGTCGTGCAGGAGGATGATGCCAGACGACAGTTTCCCGCGGCGTCGATTTTGGATGGCACGTCTCAGTTTGGTGAGCGTTGCACAGTACACGTCAGCTGTAATGGTTGTCCCACGGTCCATGAATTCGATCAAAAGGACGCCCTTTTCGTCCCAAAACACGGAAGCCATCATTTTGCGATTCGTGTACGGCGATTGCTTACACTTTTTTGGTTTGGGTGAACCGGAATGGCGCCACTGCGTTGATTGTTGTTTTGATTCTGCGTTGGTGTACGCTATCCACGTCTCGTCTCCCGTAACAATTTGGGAAAACAAACTGTCTCCATCTTGTTTATAGTGCTCCAAAAATTGTCGTGCACTATGCATTCGTTGCTCTTTGTGCTGAGCGGTGAGCAGTTTTGTCACCCACCGCGCACAAAGCTTCCAATATCCAAGCTCTTCAGTGACAATCCTGTAAATTGAGGTTCTAGCAACATTTGGGAATTCCATAGCCAGACCACTAATCGTCAAACGCCGATCACTTCGCAGTTTTTGGTTAACTTGCTCAACGATGTCGTCGGTCCGAATACTGGGCCTGCCACTCCGCTGTTGATCGTGCACATCTGTGCGACCACTTTGAAATTCTCGACACCAGTGTCGAACTTGTTTCTCACTCATTATGTTTGGTCCATACACTACACACAATTCGCGATGGATGTCCGCAGCTGACGATCCTTTTGCCAACAAAAATCTAATCACACCGCGCGCACTTCACAACTGGCGGGAGCTACGATTGTCGCGGCCATTTCGAACTGCTCTCAACAATAGATATACGGCTACTGCGGCACGCCAACAATACTGCATATTTACCAGGAGTTGGTAGATGGCGCTGCAGGTGGGAAACGTCTTTCAGGCCTATCATCTGTGACATCTTGTACCCCGGACCTTACTTTTGGAATACGCCTCGTACAAAAGGATGGAAAGGGTAGTAGAAGAGATTGTAGGTGAAGATCAGTCCGGGTTTAGGAAAAATCGCGGTGCAAGGGAAGCAATTCTGGCTTTAAGATTAATACTTGAAGGGCGGTTCAAAAAAACAAAGAAACTTATATGGCATTTGTTGATTTAGAAAAGGCGTTTGATAATGTTAGGTGGGATAAGATGTTCAAAATTTTAAAGAAGTCAGGTCTAAAGTATTGAGAAAGAAGAATACTCTATAAACTATATAAGAATCAAGTGGCTATAATAAAAGTAGATAATCACGAAAGACATGCATCAGTTAAAAAGTGTGTGAGACAAGGCTGTAGTCTATCCCCTTTAATATTCAACTTGTATGTAGAAGAAGCAATGAAGAAAGTCAAAGAAAAATTTCCATGTGGTATAAGTTTTCAGGGAGAAAAAAATCAGTATGCTACGATTTGCTGATGACATTGTCTTGTTAGCAGAGAGGGCTGAGGATATTGAGAAGTTGCTGAATGGAATAAACAAAATACTGAAGGAAGATTTTGGACTGAATATAAATCAAAGCAAGACATAGTGATGAAATGTAGCAGAAATGATACCAATACTAGTAGATTAAATATAAAAATAGGATCGGATGCAATATTAGAAATAAGTGAATTATGTTATTTGGGAAGTAAAATTACAACCGATGGACGAAGCAGGAATGATGATAAAAGCGGAATAGCACTAGCAAAAAGAGCCTTCATGAAAAAGAGAAGTCTGTTAGTTTCAAATATTAATCTAGGTATTAGAAAGAACTTTTTAAAACTCTTTGTGTGGAGCACAGAACTTTATGGTAGCGAAACATGGACTTTAGGAATACCGGAAAGAAAGAAACTTGAAGCATTTGAAATGTGATGCTACAGAAGAATGCTGAAAATTAAGTGGACAGACAAAGTAAGAAATGAACGAGTTTTGGAAATGATGGGTGAGAAAAGAAGTTTGTGGAAGAAGCTTACAGAAAGAAGAGACAGGTTAGTAGGCAATATTTCGAGACATGCAGGATTGGTTAATTTGTTAGTGGAGGGAACAGTCGAAGGTAAGAACTGTAGAGGAAGACAGAGATTAGAATATATGAAGCAGATAATTGAGGGCGTGGGTTGTAAGGGGTATGTAGAAATGAAGAGGTTAGCACAGTATAGGAAGGGATGGAGGATTGCATCAAATCAGTCGAAAGACTGACGACAGCAAAAAAATGAATTTATAACCCAGCGTGGTATTTCCTTAGTCAAAACATCTTCAATCCTGGTTTTGAAGTCTGTGTGAAGGATATTTAAATGTTGAACGTACGCCAAAATGTAAGTTCAAGAACTAAAAAAAATGTTTTGCTTGTATAGATTAATGTGACAATGAAAGCTAAAATTAGTGAAAGAGTACACTATTGCATTATGATACCTCATAAGTACCTACTAAATTGGTTTTTTAATACAGATCTCTCCAAAAATTAAAAAAATATTAATTTTATCTGTGAATAATGAATTACCAGCTGAAATAAGTGATTTGACTTTACTTTTTTTTATGACTTTATGCCTTGTTAACATTTAGGCCTTAGAGGCAGGAAAGGAATGGGAACAAGCAACTGGAAGAAATTCAGCTATGGCCTTCAGAAGAAATCAATAACAGCATTCAACTGATGTGACTTTGGTAAACCGAAATCTGAATAGCCGAATGGGAAACCAAACCTGCATTCTCCTGAATGAGAGGCCAGAGCATTACCAGTCATCCACCACACTTGGTTTGACTGTACTAAATAGCTGTAATTATGAAACACCTGAACTGGTGATGACTGTGGGTGTACCGTTTAAATCTCGCGGGCACCAAATTTCTTTGTTGCTGACATGGATCCCCAGCAAGTCAAAATCGGCCCCTGGGGGTTGATATCGACCATTTCGGAAATCACTGATTTAAAGGGAAATTTTGATATATGATTTAATTATTCAAAATTAAGGATTCACAATTTGACTGAAGAGTTATGATTTATTAAATTGTCTGAAAGACTACTTTTTAGAGAAAAGTTGAGCACTAAATAAATTTACTTTTACAGTGTATTAAAGATAGATAATTAAAAATCTATCAAAAGTAATGCATCATATCAATGTTTATTACATATAGAAATTCATATCCTGAATGTAACTAAAAATAGCAAAATTCAAAACTTATCTACACTAATATTATAAATGCGAAAGTAACTCTGTCTGTCTCTCTGCCTGTCTGTTACATTTCTTGGGCTAAATGGCTACTCGTGATGAAATTTGACAAGGAGATGCTATTTGACATTAGGAAGGACATAAGATACTATTTTCTGTATAGATAATAACATATTATCATAAAATTATGAAAACTATCTGAACTGTGAAAGACACATGCATATCATCTACACATCCCTGTAATGCGTAACTACAAAGAGCAGTGGTAGCACAGTGGCACAGTGCTTGCTTCTTAAGAAAAACTCCCGCGTGGCTTCGGGTTAAAACCTCACTGGGAGCAAAAAATTTTAAGAATTGTTTTTCATAGTTTGAGCCAAGCCTGGGATTTTGTAGTAAGGATACCATGTTCTGGCAAATCGTATGCAGTAGAATAGTACCCTAAGCATTTACTTTATTCATGCTATACTGGTTCAACAGGCAGTTTTTGTTTGATCTAGAAAGTAAGTCTCAGTTTTTTTTTTTTAACATCTTGATGACAAGGAAATACTTTGTATCTTTAGTAAGGAAGTAGGATACTTTTATCCGATATGAATAACTTTTAGTTATGAGACAGATTCCACGGTAGAATGGTATATTGATGGCCTTCCCATCATATTATACCAACTCATTGTTGTATGGGACATATCTTAGGTAACTTTCAGCTTTGTATATCCAATTCTAGCAATCAAATTCTAAGTCCACGCGTACAAAGTCGTGGGTAACAGCTAGTATGTATACAAATGTAAAAATGCTACTGAAACTTACCAAGTGGAGTGGGTGGTACAATTCTTCCCTGGCCCTCTGGTTGTACTCCTGACCCTAAGTGATTAGTCATGTCCACACGCATACCATTCAATAATACAACAAGATCACCTACTTTAATAGGCTGTGCATCATGCTTCGATTCACACATAAGATCCAGGGTCAGTTCAAGATTTTCAAATTTCCCATTGTAATGTGTAAGTATTTCAAATAAACTAAGTTGTTTTTCTCCAATCACAACATCTTTACGAAAAGTACTATGGTCCAACACTTTGAAGAGAAGTTGTGAGTGTGGAGTAACCAACCTGGAACAAAAGTAAATAAGAATAACAGACTGTAAAATCATGACAGAGTCTGCTTGTGCTATGATAAGTGTTTTCTTGTCCCAAGAAATAAATCTTAAGTAATGATTTTCCTGTTCTTGTGGTTTTTTTTAATGTGTTCACCCCACGAAACCATCATTTCGCTATCTTTTTCTTTTTGTAAATCCATTCACCACTTTGCTCCTATTATTTCCTGGTTACCATTTTACCCCGGGACCAAACACTTGGCACTTGTTGCAAATTCCAAGCCTCTACAAACGCTTGGTTATTTTTGGGAAGCCAAACATCATCATCCACACGCTTGCATGTGCGCTTTTATGTTTTCGAGAAGCAAGCACGACGGACGTCTAGGTTGTGTTGGCCATAACTTTTAGCCTAACCTATTTTTATTAAAAAAATTAAAAAACGAGAAAGACAGCAAGGAAGATCGTCGATGTTAAAAATCAATAGAAACTGTACCATTTAATTATTGTAATTTCATTCATGCAACTATGATTACTATGTAGGTTCATGTATGTATTTCATTTAATATAAGTATATCTATATATCTATAAATGAGAAAATGAGGAAGTTCGGATGTGTGTTTGGATGTACTTCTGGAATCAATAACGCCTTAATAAATCAACATATTTAAATGAAATTTGGCATTAAGTCAGTTAATTGCGTGCGAAGTGACATAGGATAGACTTTATCCCGCAAAAATGCATAGTTCTTTTAGAAATTGCCATTAATATTAATTCGGAAACAACAAAGAGTTTCCTACTTCATAGGTAGCAGTGCCACGTTTATTCTTTGCTTTTTACGTAAATCGCAAACACTAATTTTCAGAAATAAAAGCAAAAACCTTCTTACATATGCAAGTTTGTGTTTAGTTTAAAAGCCATAAAACCGACGCACTTGACAAATAATGGTTTGGAAGCAGGAAATATAAATCTGTACTTAACCTTAAATTAAAAAAAATAAAGGTAGATACTGTTGTCAAGTTCGCAAAGAGATGTTTTCATTTGCGTACATAAAATAGTAGGACATATCAAATGTTACACCATAATTTCGTTCGTAATATATGCGTTATAAAAAATCAAAGCTTGGGAAAAAAAGTAAAATGCTATGAGTATACCAGCACGAAAATCGGTTCACTTAAAGTGCAAAATGGTCATGCCCCAAATGTCATATTTATAAAAAATGTAAAGGATTCCATTCTATCTCGGTTTAATTTATTTTCTGTTTCTTTTTTGTTAGTACACAGTCTCTGTATTACAAATTATTTTTACCGAAATTTAAAACTTAACTAACCCTTTTTATTTTTCGTTCAGAATTTTTGTACAAATAGTACTGCTTTTTACTTACTGTTCAATATTCTTCAAATACCTATCGAATGCTACACTTAAAAAGAATGTATTCAATGGGCTAATGTATAAACTTATTGTTTCATGAAGTAACACTGGAAGTCGTTTACAACACAATACACCTCATTTGCACGGAGCATATGAAAGCTGCTAACTTATTACTAATAATAACTAAATTCCTTCTGCCTTCTGCTGTAACAAAAACATTCTGGTCCAGGCATTTCAACCAAACCACTATTTCTGCTAATATTGCCGCTACAAAATCAAACGATACGAACACATTGTAACAGCCCTAATACCTGAATTTTGAATAGCATTGTACTGTATGAAGTATTTGTAATTAGCTAAAGTTTGCTTGAAAGTGATTTGATATGTTTGTTTTGTAATTTCTTGTAAATCAGTGTATATAGACTGTTTTAGGTAAGAAAATTATTCAAAGGACATTTAATATGTTTAAGAACCGAATGATGCAAGAGAATTTCTTAAATGTTTGTAATTCCATGTATTAATGTAAGTTACGATGTCTACAGGACAATTTTCTACCGTTTGAAAGGATTTCTGTAAATAATTTTGTATTTAAGTATCTATAATTACCATTTCTGATCATTTTGTAATGTTGTTAATTAATTTTGTATTAATTCCGATTGTTTTTAATATGTTAGATTGTTTGAGTGATTGTTAATGATCGAGAAATATCGGGCGGATGCCTTTGAAGAATTCTCGTAATTTCGATAAAGACTATATAAACAGATCGCCTGGACAGAGACATTCATTCAGTTAGTAAGTCAGTTTAGTTGACAGTATTCAGTGTTACAGAGAGTTTCAATCATTCAGTTGAGTTTGCGACTGTGGATCTCTGTATTGTACCTATACTAGTGAATATTGCTGACATGTTATTTTGAATCACAATAAAACAGCATCTTCAACATAAATTTTCTTTGGTGGATTTTTTAATTAATTAATCACTAAATTAAACCACCAAAAGAACCCTAACATGGCGACCGTGACAGGACGAGAAGTTCTTAAACATCTGTGGGATGTTTATCTTCTAAAAAGAATCTGCAGAAAATTGCGACGAATTATCGGCGATAAGCGAACATAACCTGCGAGAAAATTTTGACCGGCTACGACACGTAGAGGTTATACAGGCGACACGGATTTGACGGCAAGCGGATCTTCTTCGGCCTAAGGCGGAGATTTTTCCATCGGGAATCGGCTGTAATCTTCCGAAGAGTGGATTTTCTTCGGCCTCAAAATCGTCTTCCTACAGTGAATTGTGAAAAGTGTGGTTAAGTGTTTGAAGTCAGTGTGGTGTTTAATGGTTAAGTAAGTGCTTCTAAGTGAAATTTAATGTGATACAAAATTGAGGAATAACTGTAAGTACTGCATTAAATATTCAAGTGATTTCTTTTGCATGTTATTGTGTGGCAGGTTGGAAAGATTTTAATTTTTCTTAATTTTGTTTTTTATGTTGATTTTGCTAACTACTAAAAATGGCTGATAGTCAGAACCTGCAAGCTTTTCTAGAGTCTTTTGTAGCCAAATTTGATAGCAAATTTTCTGAATTTAGAAATGAGTTAAAGAGTGATAATGATAGCAAATTTTCTGAATTCGATAGCAAATTTTCTGAATTTAAAAATGAGTTAAATCTCGATAGGAAATTCTCTGAAATGAATAGTAAGTTTGATAGTAAGTTTTCTGAAATTGATAATAAATTTGATAGTAAGTTTTCAGAAATTGATAATAAATTTGACAGTAAGTTTTCTGAGTTCAAAAAGGAATTGGATTTTGAGAACAAATTCTCTGAGTTGGCTGATTGTTTTGATAAGAAAATCTGTATGCAATTTCAAGGTTTTAGTTCTAAATTTAAGGAGGATGTCAATAATTTAAATTCGAAACTGGAACAAGCTGTTGTAGAGTGTCAGGAGAATTTTGTAAAGGTTAACCAAATTTGTAGAGACACCAAAGATGAATGTGTTGATTTAATTAATGAAGTAGACTGTAAATATAGCAAGGAGATGAAGGGAGTCAGAGAAGAATGTAATATGATGAAGGAGGAATATGTGAGTTTGTTCGAAACCAGTGACAGTAAATCTGCTCAAAGGGTCAACGAGTTGAGACAAGAGGTGGGATTAAATATTAATACATTGGTGCAGCAGCAGAAACAGTTGGCGCAGGGATTAGAAAGCAATGTAAATCAGTTAGAGAAAAGGGTTACTGGGTTGCAGATACAGTTAAATATTAATACATTGGTGCAGCAGCAGAAACAGTTGGCGCAGGGATTAGAAAGCAATGTAAATCAGTTAGAGAAAAGGGTTACTGGGTTGCAGATACAGTTAAGTCAAGCTCCCACACTAGGTAACACAATTGTTAGTGCTGACATTAAGGAAGAATTTGAATTCTATGATGATAGTGGGAGGCTTCACCCTATTGAATTTATAGATAATTTTGAAAGATCAGACTATTTTAATTTGTTGCCCTACAATAAGAAAATTGCACTTGTGGGTAAACATCTAAAGTCTTATGCTAGGACATGGGGTGATAGACAAGCTAGGGAAGTGACTGACTACAAGCTGTTTAAAGAAAACTTTTTGAAACATTTTTGGTCGACAAGCAGGCAGATTCAGGAAAAGAGAGAGTTGATGACTGGAAAGCCCTATAAACCTGGTAGGGAAACTCAACATGACTTTTTTCATAAATGTTGGATCCGTTGTAAGTATTTAGACCATCCTTATGGAGAGGAGGAATTCATTGATTTGATAGGAGCTAGGCTACCTCAGCAAACAAGAAATTTAATTGCCACTTTGGATGTAGTAAATGTGGATAGAGTTTCTGAATTGTTGAGACGCTTGGATGCCCAGGAGTCATTCAATGAACAACATTACCACCATCAACACCATAGGAGGGGCAGCAGGAGTCCCCCTAGAAGGGGTAATGGGTCAAGGGATGATAGATCTAGGGGATGGGTTCGTGATAATTACACAAGGAGGAATGATAATGGGGAAGTGAGAGAACAGAACCCTCAATCTGAAAGGGAAAGGCAGCATGGGGGGCAGGCAAACTAAAGACCACCCCTGTGATGGGCCCCGCAGTGGTGGACAAGAAGGTGGGTCCAGGTACCAACTGCTATAGAGTTAATACCATTTTTATGAATAATCCCAGAGAAGATTTATTGGAAGAGATGGAGGATAAGGATGAAGTTTTAGATAAAGTTCCCATAGTGCAAATTAATGCTTTTAATAAACAAATAGATGCTCTCATTGATACCGGGTCACAGGTTTCTTGCCTTGCTGAGGGATTATTTAATGAAATTGAAAGCACCCATCAAATTGAAGTGTTACCCGTTAGTAGTATGACTGTTATTACTGCTACTGGTTCTCGAAGTAAGAGAATTAGGCAGGAAATGTTGATGGAGGGTGTATGGGGACTGTAAATGTAGAAGTACCCATGTATGTAGTCCCTAAGTTGAATGTTAATTGCATTTTAGGCATGGATTGGCTTACAAAAGTAAAGGCTTTGGTAGACTGTGGAAGAAGGTAACTTACGGATTAAATTAGACAGTGGGGAATACTGGGTTGATTTTGAGAAGACTGGTTGGAAAGGCATACAAGAAGTAGATCATGTGAGAGTTAAATATAAGGATGCTGGTGTAGCTAGAGTTTGTGACCAACTATTACAACAGATTTGTGTAAATGTGTTAAGGCAGAGTAGTGAGATTAATAGTCTGATTGAAGGTCAGGAGATAAGCGAAGGAAATGTTATTAATTACCCAAACAGTATGAAACTATTACCGTCAGACCAACAAGAAACGCTGAAATGTCTAATTGAAGAATATAGGGACGTATTTTCTGACAAACCAGGTCTGATCAAAAATTATGAGTGCAAGCTTACTGTAAAGTCCGAAGAGCCTTTCTTTATTAAGCCATATCCAATCCCTTTGACCAAAAGAGATGAAGTGAATAAGGAGATAAATCGAATGTTAGAGTGGGGGGTAATAGAGAGGTCAAGGAGTCCTTACAATAATCCCTTGGTTGTGGTAATAAAACCGGACAATTCTGTGCGACTAGTTCTTGATGCTCGCACATTAAACAAGCATTTAGTAACAGAACGGGATCATCCTCCACCTATCAGTGAGTTGTTGCACAGGTTTAAAGGTAAAAGATATATTTCGTCTATCGATCTGACTGCGTCCTATTGGCAAGTCCCGCTTTCAGGAAGAATCCCGGAAATACACTGCCTTTCTATTTGATGGCCGATGTTATAATTTTCGAGTGTTACCATTTGGGTTAAATATTTCAGTGGCCACCTTTATTCGTGCTTTGGATAGTGTGTTAGGAAAGGAATTGCTTGAACAAGTAGAGATATACGTAGACGATATTCTTATAATGTCAGAAACACTTGAGGAACATTGGGTGCTACTTAGAAAAGTTTTAGAAGCATTGAGAAAGGGGGGTATGACTATTAAGTTAAAGAAATGTACATTTTTGCAAAAAGAGGTTGAATTTATGGGCCATCGTATTACACCACAGGGGATCTTACCTAGTAATGATAAAATAAATGCCATTAAGAATTTTCCCCGACCTAGAGATAAGAAACAACTACAGAGTTTCTTTGGATTGTGTGAATACTATAGGAGATTTCTTCAGGGACAAGCCTTAAATAGTCCAGCCTTAAGAGATTTGGTTAAAACAAGTGTCAGGTGGGTGTGGTCCTCAGAATGTGAAAGAGATTTTCAAAAAATCAAAGATGACTTATGTAATTCCAATATCCTATATTATCCAGATTGGGATCTAGATTTTTGCCTTGCCGCAGATAGTTCTGACTACGGTTTAGGAGTACATGTCTTCCAGGAAGTGGAAATCAATGGAGAACCAGATTTTAGGACTATTGCCTTTGCCAGTAGAAAACTACAACCAGCTGAAACTAGATACACAATTACGGAAAGGGAGGCCTTATCTATTTTGTGGGGTTTGACTAAGTTTAGGTACCTACTGTTAGGTAGAAAAATTATTGTATATACAGACCATAAGGCTCTTTCATTTTTATTAGAATGTAAGTTAGTCCACAGTCGGTTAACCCGTTGGGCATTGGTTCTGCAGGAATATAATTTAGAGATTCGGTATAGACCTGCTAGTAAAAATCAAGTTGCAGATGCTTTGTCACGTCTACCGTTAGGTCTAGATTCCGAAAAGCGATGTCTAGGACCACAGACTGAGGTTAGAATTGCTTATCTAAAAGGAGTACCGTATGAAACTGAGGTTAAGTATTCCTTGAGACAAATCAAAGAGGAACAGGACAAAGATGTAGCTATAGCAGAAGTAAAAACTAATCTTGATAGCCCAGAACACAGAGATAAGCTTCAGAAATATTATACTTTGCATGGGGGAGTATTGTTTAGAAGGACTAGTGAAGATGAAGATGAGTTGGAAGTTATGGCTTCCAGAAAGTTTGGTTGAAAAAATTGTTTGGCATCACCACTATAGTTATGGGCATTATGGGCCATCCAAGTGTTACCGAGTGTTAAGGGAAGATACATATTTCTATAATATGAGAAGGAAGATTTCCAAGCTATTAAAATCTTGTCAAGTGTGTCCAAAGATCTAAATAGATAGTGTTAAACGAGTGGGGAAAATGCAAAATATCATCCCAAGTAGTGTATTGGAATTAGTTTCTGCTGATGTTCTTGGCCCGCTACCCATGTCTCGGGGAGGGGTGACCCAGGTTTTAGTTTTATTTGATGTTTTTTTCCAAATTCGTTAAACTTTACCCTGTAAAGAAGTCTACGGCTAAAATTTTGGTTAGAAAAGTGATTGATGAATATTGTCAAAAGGTAGGTAAACCTAAGAGGGTGCTTTCGGACAATGCCCCGCAATTCACTAGTAAAGTGTGGACAGAAAAACTGAACAAGAAGGATAGAGGTTATACATACTTCTGCTTATCATCCAGCAGGAAATCCCGTAGAACGCCTAATGAGGGAAATAGGACGTTGGTTAGGACATATTGTACAGACCAACACAGTAAGTGGGCATGTGAAGTAGAAAATTTTGAAAATGTAATTAACTCTATACCTAGTGATACAACTGAAATACCACCCATTGAGCTGATGTTTAAGAAACCGGCTAACAGATTAATTCGAGAATGTGTTAGTTTTCCAAATAGAAAGAGTTTCAACTATGAGGAAAAGGTAGCTTTAGCTCTTAAAAATTTAAAGGAGAAGGCAACAAGGAGAAAGAAAAAGCATGATGAAGGTCAGAAGTGTATAGAATATAAAGTGGGTGATTTGGTGTTAGTTGAAGTTCATAGTAAGTCATCAGCTTTGCGACAAGAACTCGTAAGTTTAACCGTTTGTTTGAAGGCCCTTTCAGGATAGAGTCTATACCAAGGAAAAACTCTTATGAGCTAATAGACCCTGAGAGTGGTAAATGTAAGGGTGTGTATAATGTTGAAGCCCTAAAACCCTTTTATGAACTTATGAGAATGTGCCACTATATGTGTAAATATCTAATTTTGTAAATAAGTTTGTCAATTGATGCATGTAAATAGTTTGTGTGAGTACTTAAGTTCAGATGCAGATGTAATAATACTGAATGTTTAAGATGTAAACATTTCACTGTATAAAGCAATTTGTGACAGTTTTGTGTAGAAACTTTTGGGGGTTTTCATGATGTTGTGACTTTCTACATTGTGTTGACAAATTATCAGCTGTAAAATGTAAACAGACTGTTGTCATTAACAAGCAGATATCAAGTGTGTAATTTGGTGTGAAAATAATTGTGACTTAAGGTGATGACATTGAACGTTTGTTGTGTAAAAACAGTAACTGAAAAAATGATTGAATCTGAGAAAAGACAATTATTGTAAACCAAATCAGTGTCATGGACTATGTGCAGATGTTGTAGGAAGAATTGTATTTGTTTATTGTAAAGTCATTATGGTTGATTGATTCTAACCTGTTTGTGTTGGCATTATGTGTACATTCAACCTGCTCAGATTCGTGACGGATTCAATCAATTTTAACTATGTAAAATTAAGTGAATCCTGGGGAGGGGTTGTAACAGCCCTAATACCTGAATTTTGAATAGCATTGTACTGTATGAAGTATTTGTAATTAGCTAAAGTTTGCTTGAAAGTGATTTGATATGTTTGTTTTGTAATTTCTTGTAAATCAGTGTATATAGACTTTGTTTTAGATAAGAAAATTATTCAAAGGCCATTTAATATGTTTAAGAACCGAATGATGCAAGAGAATTTCTTAAATGTTTGTAATTCCATGTATTAATGTAAGTTACGATGTCTACAGGACAATTTTCTACCGTTTGAAAGGATTTCTGTAAATAATTTTGTATTTAAGTATCTATAATTACCATTTCTGATCATTTTGTAATGTTGTTAATTAATTTTGTATTAATTCCGATTGTTTTTAATATGTTAGATTGTTTGAGTGATTGTTAATGATCGAGAAATATCGGGCGGATGCCTTTGAAGAATTCTCGTAATTTCGATAAAGACTATATTAACAGATCGCCTGGACAGAGACATTCAATCAGTTAGTAAGTCAGTTTAGTTGACAGTATTCAGTGTTACAGAGAGTTTCAATCATTCAGTTGAGTTTGCGACTGTGCATCTCTGTATTGTACCTATACTAGTGAATATTGCTGACATGTTGTTTTGAATCACAATAAAACAGCATCTTCAACATAAATTTTCTTTGGTGGATTTTTTAATTAATTAATCAGTAAATTAAACCACCAAAAGAACCCTAACAACATCTCAACAAATTAAATGCTCTGGAACTACATTTCGAGTAGTAACAGAATTTTCCATATCAAAATTTCTAATTAATATAACATAAATTACTATCACAATTAATTTCATTGTACACCTTACTAAATCACGAGCAATAAAAGTCACTTTATCGCGATGTAAATTTGACCAGCAATATTAACGACCGTAGAGAATTGTGGACTTTCCGTTGTACACTGTAAGTTAAAAGCATTTTAGTATAAATCTTTTAATTACGTTACCTCAATAACTGTCATGAAGCTGACGACATAGTTCTTGCTGCTGAATGTAGTTTTAGATTTATTCAGTATTTAATTTACTGTGTTAGTAATAAGTCAATTTTATTTCACTATTCATGACGTCACTAATATACAATATAGTGAATGTATTAATGTGCGAGTGATAGAAGCTTTGATTTTCTAGCTGTTTTTTTTAAAAAGCAACCTGGGCCAGAATTAGAACTGAAACATTATTAGTTATTTAAGCTTCTTTCATGAGCGCCATTTTAGTGACATCATGTGTTGCTTTGTACCGATATTGTATCAAATCAAAAGATCTATAGTAAGCTTGGATGATTTAGCAGAACCATGCGGCATTGCCCGAATTAAATTTTTTAAATTTATCAATATTTTATAAAGATAATGGACGTGGCGGACAAGCGGAGTGGTAATTCGCCGGTAGTCATTTAATTCTATTTGCAGAATGAGAAACCAATTATGAAGAAACAATCTATTACTACTTTAACATTGAAATTTATATTTTAGCGCATCAAGAAGCCATTACCACAATACCACTGATCGTTATGGATAAAAGGATCAATTATTACTATACACAATGAGAAACCAACTATGAAGAAACAATCTATTACTACTTTAACATTGAAATTTATATTTTAGCGCAGAATTAATGGATCGAAACGAATGAATTATAGTAAACTGGTCTACAGTCAATTCAACTGTTTCCACAGATAGAGAAACCATTACGACAATACCACTGATCATTATGGATAAAAGAATCAATTTCTATTAAACTTACTACTATAATATGTAAATTTCTGTTGATGGAACCAATATATCCTCAAAAAAAAAAAAAAAAAAAAAAAAAAAAAAAAAAAAAAAAAAAAAAAAAATCAATATTCAAAGAGCAAATTAAGTTCTCTTTTTTTTAAAGATTTTTTTCAGATATTCAATGCAAATCAAAACATTCATTTTTAGTATCGCAATTTTACTAACGGAAATGAACGTCCTTGGTCCACTTAAGTATTTATTTGCTGTTTGGATGTTAGTATTTTTTTTGTTGTTGATATTTAGTAGATTCCATCAATGTATTGCTAATATTTTGACGTTTTGGGCTTCCATTAATGAAAACAATATTCATTTTTATTCGCGAGATGAAATTAGTAATTTTAAGAGATGCTGGGTAAACGAAATTCAAATTTTTCAAAGAAATGTAAGAAAACTAGGGCTATGAAAATAGCCAAAACCTAGGAGAAAAATCCTCAATATTGTACGAGGACTGTCCAGAAAGTAACAGACGTTTTGTAATAAAAAATAAACAAAGTGAAAAAAAAAAAACGATTTTTATTATATACATTTTAGAGGTAAACTCTTAGGCTATTTTTCAACATAATCGCCATTTAAATTAAGGTACTTATCATAACGTGGTACAAGCTTTTCGATACCCTCTCTGTAGAAATTTGCCACCTGAGACTTCAACCACTGGTTTACACCTGCATGCAGTTGAGCGTCAGTTTCAAACCGTTGTGTTGCAAGCCACGTCATCATCGCCGGGAACAGGTGGTAGTCGCTCGGTGCCAAATCCGGGCTGTACGGCGGGTGATTGAAAACTTCCCATCCAAAACCATCCAAGAGCTCTTCGGTACGATTGGTCGTGTATGGACGAGCGTTGTCGTGGAGAAACAAAACTTTCTCACTGAGTTTTCCCCGACACTTGTTTTGTATCGCGCGTCTTAATGTTCTGAGTGTTTCGTAATACTTTTCGCAAGTGATTGTTGGCCACGTTCAAGAAATTCAACGAGAATCACACCCTTAGCATCCCAAAACACAGTAGCCATAATTTTTCCTGCTGACAGCGTTTGCAGACACTTCCTCGGTTTCATGGGCGTATGCGTGTGTCCCCATCCCATAGACTGCCGTTTTGTTTCACAGATGACGTGCTTTACCCAAGTCTCGTCGCCAGTTACGATACGATCGATAACTTGGTTTCCAGTTTTGGCGTAGTCTTCCAGAAACGTCAGTGCTGCAGCAAGTCTCTGTTTTTAGTGGTCTTCTGTTAAGATTTTCAGAATCCACCTGGCACAAAATTTGTGGTAACCAAGTGTACCAACCACAATCTCATGAACTAAACTCCGTGAAATTTGGGGGAATGTTCTGAAAGCTCCATAATCGTGAAACGACGATTTTCACGATTTTTTCGTTGATTTTCACCACCAGTTCATCACTCACAACACTAGGCCTACCCATGCGGTCCTCATCGTGAACATTGGTTCGACCATTTTTAAAATCAATGCACAATTGCCTCACTCGGCTTTCACTGATTATTCCTTGGCCGTACACATCACAAATCTGGCGATAAATTTCAATTGGTTTGTGATTTTTGGCCAACAAAAACCATATTACAGCTCGCACTTCACAACTGGCGGGATTTTTAATTGCAGCACTCATTTTCACACTCTACTGTATTCAAAGTACGATAGGAACGATGTGCAAACTACCACGGCTGGTTGCGTACTGAATGTATGAACAGTCTGACGCCAAGATGGCGGCACTAGGAGCACCCATTGTTGCGCCAGGTCAAAACGTCTGTTACTTTCTGGACAGCCCTCGTATATACGGATATATTAAACTGAAAATACTCCTTACAAACATAATATTTTTACTGTATTAAAAATTCAATGAAGTAGTTCTGGAACATAAATAGATTTTTGTTATTTTATTGCAACAATTATTACTACTATTACTAGTAAAAATAGCTCTAAAATAAATTGTGTGGTCGTATTGACCTGGTGACAAGGGTTCTTTACGTCTCCGCAATCAGTCCCTTTCATAGCCTCTTAACGTAACCCAGTAATCCTACCGGACATAGAGGACCCACAGTTCAACACGGAATCAGAACCAAGTGAGCATTGTGGCGTAATTCACGTCACACAACCTATGCCAGATGTGAAGGTCGAGCTAAGGACCTTCGAAAATCCTCGCCGAGACTGGAATTCAAGCTGGGGACTTTTCAATCTCCAGTTGGACGCCCTAACCACTGAGCAAACAAACCTCTCAAGAAAATCTTATATTACAACACCCTTCAACGCGGACGAAGTCGGGGGTAACTGCTAGTTATTTTATAATTAGAATTTTATAATAATTATTGTTTTAACGGCGTTATAATGTCTTTATCCATTAATTTTTATTACAGAGAATTTATGGAAGAAACATTTAATGAGCTTCTTTTTTAACCATTTTGTCAGTTTGACAACTTCTGCCTGATGAGATATGCTGATTCTGAATATTCGCTGAATGAAATTTCACCTATGACTTCTAAAGAAAATTCAACCTCAGAGAAGCTGTACTATGCCAGCTAAATTAATAAATTTATACCTGAGCCAGAGCGAATAGA
Source organism: Vandiemenella viatica (assembly GCA_031002005.1). NCBI lineage: Eukaryota > Metazoa > Arthropoda > Insecta > Orthoptera > Morabidae > Vandiemenella > Vandiemenella viatica. Next base: position 144,891,080 of record JARYHS010008075.1, read on the forward strand.
ATCCTGCTTTTTCTTCAAATGTTTATGAAATGTGATAGTAAGAAATTCTATTTTTTTTTTTTAATTTGCATGACTTTTATTTAAGACTTCACTAAGACGACTCCAAACATGAGCTACTTTTTTATGGTATTTGCAGAGCTCTACTTGGCAGGATTTTAAAATATCTTCGTTGCTCAAGTTATTCATTTCTCTTGCAGCACTTTTATACAACAAAAAGAAATGCACGTTTTGTCCGCCATCAGGGCACAAACGCCTTTGATTTGTGCCAAAAAAACCAACACTCGGTCGGATCAGCCACAAGTGCCTGCAAGCCTACTCAAGCCAAGCCAGTGTCCTATCCACACGTTTCAATTTGTGACAGTTTGACAAGGTTTGGCAAGAATGTGGTCCCGGCTTTACATTTTTATGTTTATGCATACTTACTCGACATATTTTAATCTTTTCCTGAGAGCTATCAATAGTTCAACTCACATTAGTTTACCCCCACCCTGTTCTCCGTGGACTAGATAATCATGCTGTAAGCTGTGGTGTGTTCACATCTCCCTTGTCAAATGGTCCAATCCTACCTACACGAATAACATAATATTGTATGTTTGTATTTGCATCGTGTGTTGTATACTCGTCACAGTCCTCAAGCTTTTAATTCTGGTCAGTGACGAGTTATTTTCTCTATATGTATAAACTTTGGCTAAGAAAAATATAGGCATTCCATTAATTCACAATATTTTGTTTTTACTTTGAAGTTATAGCTGAACAAGTTCACCAAAGTGAACTTGCGAAAAGCACTAAAGCACTAAAGCAATAAAGCACTAAAGCACTAAATATTATACTTAATATAACAAAATCAATGGGGTAGAAGAATAATTTTGGAAAAACTGGTACTGTTTTAGAGAAACTGTACCTATTCATCTGTTACAACCAAAAACAAACATTATTTCTGATAAAAACGTGCATAAAAGTGAAAAACCGATACATTTTTATGATAAATTTTGACACCAAATTGTTCATTGACAATTATTTTTATGTGATATCACTTGCAGCAACGATTACTGTAAACAAACCAATAGCTTGGTTTTTCATTGAGTTCTAAAATTTGCAAGTAGTTTGAAGTATCTCAATATCTAAAAATTAAAATTGCCAAAAAAACCTGTTTATTTACATTTCAAACAATAAAAGGTGCATGAAATCAGCTAAAACTTACTTGGTGTGATTCAGTATATTTATCTATTTGTGCAGAATTTGATGATATAATGCTTTACTTTATAGTTCATGAAATGTAATAAGGTATGTAGCTTAACTATTTTTATGAAACAAACTTAAGTTTCTATTGATAAATAAAATTTTTTGATGTTAGTTTCAACTTACAAAGGAACCACCAGATGTTGTAGAGATCGATTTTTCTCATATTTTAGGGATGTATACCAGACTAATATTGTGGAGCAGTGTTACAGTACATGCATCAAACATTATCACATAATCAATGTCATAGTTCTCAAAGGTTTTCCTCAAATTTATATTATGCAACTTGTAAGAATACACAGCATCTTAGTTTTAAAAGAGTTAGTAATTAATGTTTGTTTTATATTATTTCAATGGGAAGTGTTTATTGAAAGTGGTATTTTCGAATCACTATTTGGTTTCTGATTAATGTAAACTGATTATATGTGTATGTTGTTAAAAGTGCTTTATATCGGGTTATTACTATTTCTTAAGTATTGTGTCAAAGCAATTCCAAGCATCGTTATTACCAGATGAACAAAATACATGAAAATCTCTGGACAGTACAGAAAGAAGATCTTTGGGCAAGGAGAAGGGATGAAAGTGGTATGCAGAGAGGTAGGCGGAGAAAATAACTGCGAGTTGTATCTGTACACAGAAGGAAGAAATAAATTATTAAAAATTAAAATAGAAAGCCAAGTGGATATTTTGATGGTTATTTTTATTCTTTTGGTGGAATAAAGAGAAGTATTGGCACTTTATATACTACCAAGAAGGTTAGTAAAAAGTACAAAGATTATACGTGGCGTTCCGTGACAGAGGAGATGCCATATAGCAAGTAAAGAAGAAGGAGTACAAATATTATAAACTGTGACAGTAATGTTCAGATGTCACAGTGGAGTGAATGCCTAGCAGCTGAGCAACAGTAGTTGAATCTGCATGCAGCTATCTTTTTAACCGACTTCAAAAAAAGGAGGTTCTCAATTTGTTTGTATTTTTTTGTACTGTATGTTCAGCGATATCTTCGCCAATTTTGAACCGATTTCAATGAAATTTTTTTTGTGGCAAGGGTATACCTCCAAAGTGGTCCCATATGAATTTCATTGAGAAACCACCCCTTCTACCTCCACTCACCCCTGAATTTTTATACAAATCCACACTTTTTATTCGATCTCGATGAAACTGTGGACATATATAGTCAAAAATAAACAGAAAAATACTGTCAACTTTTGGTTTAAAAAAACTGAAACCCTCTCCCCCTATCCACCCCCTTAATTTTTGCAAATTTTCTTTATTCAAAGCTACAGTCGTTGATCTCCATTTAAGTTGGCAATTACATGTAATTTTTCATGGAGAAGGTTTCTAACAAAAAATAAAAATAAAAAACCACCCCTTCTCCCCTTTACACCCCTTAATTTTATAGAAACCTACATACCTTATCTGATTTTTATTGAACTTTTCCCATGTATACTTTAAAACAAAGAGAAAAATCCTTTCAACATTTGGTCTTCCAAAGCTCAACCCCTTCCCTCCTTCCACCCCTTTAATTATTGTCAATGTTCTTCATAAAAAGCTACATTCGACACCATTTGACCGATTATCATCAAAGTTGGCATATACATGTAATTTTTCATGGAGAATCTGACCAAAAAATAAATAAATAAAAAACCACCCCTCTCCCCTTTAAACCCCTTAATTTTTATACAAACCCACATTTTTTATCCGATTTCGATGAAACTTTGGACATGTTTAGTCAAAAAGAAAGAGAAAAATACTGTAAAATTTTGGTTTGAAAAAACTGAAGCCTTCTCCCCCTATACAACCCCTAAATTTTTGCCAATGTTCTTTATACAAAGCTACAGTCGACACCATTTAACTGATCTCCATTAAAGTTGGCATATACATGTAATTTTTCATGGAGAAGGTTTCTGACCAAAAATAAATAATAAACCACCCCATGTCTCCCTTTACACCCCTTAATTTTATAGAAATCTACATTTCTTATCTGATTTTTATTGAACTTTGCCTATGTATACTTTAAAACAAAGAGAAAAATCCTGTCAATATTTGGTTTGCCAATGCTCAACCCCTTTCCCTCCTTCAACCCCATTAACTTTTGTCAATGTTCTTTATAAAAAGCTACAGTCGTGATCGTTTGACCGATTACCATGAAAGTTGGTGCTTATATGTATTTTTTCACGAAAAAGGTGTCTGACCAAAAGATCTAAAAACCACCCCCTCTCCCCATTAAACCGCTTAATTTTTATACACAACCACAGTTTTTATCCGGTTTAGACAGAACTTGGCAAATTTTTACTATAAAACAAAGAGAAAAATAATGCCAACTCTTGGTTTGCAGAAACTGAACCCCTCTCCCCGTTTCCACCCCCTTGGTTTTTGTCAATTTCTTTTTAGAAAGCTACAGTCGACACCATTTGACCGATCTTTATGAAAGTTGGCGCATATATATGTAATTTTTTATGAATAAGATTTCTGACCAAAAAATCAAAAAAACTATCCTGGCTCCGCTTCCCTTAATATTTGTACAAAACCCACATTTTAATCCGATTCGGTGGAACTTCGCATGTGTATACTTTAAAACAAATAGAAAAAGAAAAATACTGTCCACATAACTTTCACAAAAACGCAAACCCTATCCCCCTTTCTACCCCTTTAATTACTGCCAATGTTCTTTATACAAAGCTACCATTTCTTTCTGATTTTGAAGGAAGTATGCACATGTATACTGCAAAACAAACAGAAAAATACTGTCTACATTTGGTTTCGAGAGTCCAAACTACACTCCTTCCTTTCCATCCTTTATTCTACAATTTCTATCCGATTCTGAAGGAAATTTGCACACGTATACTTTAAAACATACAGAACAATTGTGTTTAAATTAGGTTGCAGAAGCTCAACCCCTCTTCCCTTCTACCCCCACCCCTCCTAATTTCCAATATTCTTTATAGATACCCACAGTTTTATCAGATTTTCATTGAACACGGCACATGTATACTTAAAAACAAAGAGAAACATAGTGTCTACATTCTGTTTACAAAACTCTACCACTCACTCCCTTACCCCATTTAATTTTTGAAAATGTTCTTTACACAAAGCTACAGTTTTTATCTGGTTTCGATGGAAATTTTCACATGTATACTTTAAAACAAAGAGAAAAATACTGCCCACACTAGCTTTACAAAAACCAAACTACTCTTCATCTCCACACCCCTTAATTGTTTTTTATACATACCTACAGTTTTATCTGATATCAATAGAAATTTACACACGTATACTTTAAATCAATCAGAAAAGGCAGTCTACATTTGGTATACATAAGCCCAATCACACTTCCCCTTTACCCTCACCCCTTTTAATTTCCAATGTTCTTTACAAAAATCCACAGCTTTAAATCCCGTCAAAATCAGTTAAGCTATTTTTAAGTCATGGCATAGTATTTATAAAATAAATGTTTCATAATGTCTCAACATTTACTTCAGATTTCAACTTGGATCCCAAGCTTTCACGTTGTGAAAACCAATTAAAAATCTATATTTTCTGTGTGATGCCAGAGCAGACAGATATATTCCAGAGACAGATGTGGGATGTATTAATGCCCAGATGTTACATGTTTCGGTTATCGACCAGCAGCTTTAACAGATGTTATGATCCGATCGAAACATAGCATGGACAAAAAATGTAAACTGACATTCCTTATCACAACACCCAATTCACCCCGTTCTGGAAGTTGGTGTGGTATATAAAGACAGAATTCTTCTTTTGAAAGCAAGCACTTTAGTCTCTGAGCTACCAGGAAGTTCGCAAAATGGGAACTACAGCGGCATATTTAAAATACAAAACCAACTATAATACCACTAAAAATTTAAAAATAAAATAATTGTTTAAAAAAAAACATAAAAACCGCCTTCAAAAAAAAAAAAAAAAGCACTAAAAATTTTAAAATAACTTTATACCTTGCTTAGGATAAAGTAAATCTAAATGGACAATATTTTACATTACTGTCATTGATATTTTTACATTAATTAGTTATTTTTGGAGTCGGTGCCAGCGAAAGCAAGAAAAACAAAAAGATAAAAACAATGAGAAATAACAATAATACATAAAAAATCATGTTACTGCTTACCTACAACTAATGCTAGAAAAATGTTTCAACAAAACTGAAACATACAGATGATACGCCAATATTATACTAATTGTAAATCGTTTACTGCATGATGCAGCCTATCAACTGACACTGTAGTGTCAGAGAAATGCCTGAATGACCAATAAGACTGAGCCACAGATTAAAATACTGTTAATTTATTTCCCTAAGCTGTCTCCCACTGTAACACTATCTGCCTCACGACATGCTGTAAAATATTGGGAATTTTTGTTCGTACTCCCCGTTTCGCGTCTAACACCAAAAGAAGTTCTGTAATTCGATCTTTGCGATTTGACAGCTGGCACCGACTCCAAAAATAACTAATTAATGTAAAAATATCAATGACAGTAATGTAAAATATTGTCCATTTAGATTTGCTTTATCCTAAGCAAGGTATAAAGTTATTTTAAAATTTTTAGTACTTTTTTTTTAAGCCGGTTTTTATGTTTTTTATACAATTATTTTATTTTTAAATTTTTTTCATAATAAGTTTAATTTGATATAAGTAGTATCAAAATTTTATTTGTATTTTAATGGTTAATGCTATGGATCCCTAAATTTTCTCCTAATTTTGTTCAAATGTAAAGGGAATTTTCTTCAAAGATAATGGATAAACTATATTCTTTCAAAACTTAAATTGCTCCAAGATTTTTGTTCTTTCCTAATTAAATACTCCAGCCAAGGGAAAAACGTATGAACTAGTAGACCAAGTAGTAAAGCTTCGATAGGGTGGAATATTCCATCCAGGAACAGCTAAAGATTGTAAAATACTGCAAATTCATGTTGAAAATGTCAAGTAACTGGATTTCTTCAGTTATTTAAAAACACTCTCAACTGGTAATCATCACAAAGGCACATGTGCATGACTCATTTTCAAGTTCTTTGATCAAAGACAGACCTCATTTACAATTTAAAAAATATTTCTTTAGTTGGAATGTTATAAGAAAATCATTATTTAAAAAATCAGGGAAGAGTGGAAGTGGTAAACTATGAAATGAATCTTTACCACATCTCTTAAATGGTACTGATATCCTATAATTTTCAACTTCCAGGTATTTATAGGTACCCAGTGGCAAATTTCAACAGGAAAGCGTGAAAAAAAAATGAACCACTCTTTATTTGAAGTAGTCAATTTCTCAAAAGAAACAAGAAAAACTTACAGCAACCCAAGTATTTTGATACAAAGCATTAGTAATTAAAATCAAACAATATACCAATGCATGCTTATTAATTTCAGAAAGTAAAAATTAGTGGCATGAAGATCGAACTTCACTGTTCAGCTACTATCTTAACCCTTTGACTGCTCTAGACATGTTAACGGGCATGGCTACTACTGTGCCCAGGTGCTCCAGACGTGTATAGGGCGCCCTTGTTTCTTCCTTCAGGTTGTTTAAAATTAGAAAAATTGTGGATAAAGTTCACACAAAATTCTGGAGTGTATTTCATCCATATCGAAAGTTCTGCATTGCCGAAAGCCTATTGCTGTTTAAAGGTTAATTACCTTTCAAGCAGTATATTCCGTCAAAAAAGAAGTAGGTATGGAATAAAAACATTTGTACTGTGCGATTGTCAAACTGGATATGTCCTAGATTTTATTGTGTACACCAGTGCAACCACAGAAATTGGCTTGCACAATTTGGGGAAAAGCGGCGACATAGTGGCAACACTCATGAAGTCATATTTGGAATGGGGACACACACTTTACGTCGACAACTGGTATTCAAGCCCAGACCTGTTCATACGGCTTCACAACCACAGTACAAATGCATGTGGTACTGTTCACAGAACAGATGTAACATGCAAAAACTGGAGAAGAAACTGAAACGAGGAGAAACACAGTTTATCTCCACTCATATACAGTTTGCCTTGAAGTGGTGCTGACCACCTGTAACACTGCAGAAATGGAAAAGACTGACATAAAGACTGGTGAAAGAATCAAGACACCTCGATGTGTTATTGATTATAACTCGAGTATGGGGAGAATTGACCATAGTGACATGCTGCTGAGTTCAGTCAAATCAGTGCGGAAAATTATGAAGTGGTATAAAAAATTCTTTTTCCACGTTCTCGATCTGTGCATTTTAAATACTCATGCTCTTCACCAAGTAGTAACAGGATGAAATATGCCAATTTCAGAGCTTCAGCTGTCTCTGGTAAGAGAATTTGTTGAAGCATATGCCACAGAACAGAGGAAGCCTGTCAAAGGAAGACTCTCTGATGGCGAAAATCTTCTACAATTTCCTAGGAGACATTTTCCAATTAGTATTCATATTGAAAAATCAAAGAAGAGCACAAGAATGTGTAGATGCGTGGTATGTTCAAAACAGAAAGTGTGTCAAAAACCAGATATGAATGCAGAACATGCAATGTACCACCACTCTTGTGTGCTGTGCCATGTTTCGTTGCTTATCACACAAAAAAGAATTATTAACCTTGGGTAACTGCACAGTAATAATTACATTACATTTATACGCCTCTAAAACTAAGTGAAATACACACACAAAATAATTTAAAAAAAATAAAGTCTGGATCCAAAAGAAGAATGAAAAATAAAGGCAGAATTTGTGAAAGGTATTTGAACACTTAACTTCGACAATTCTCAACAGATGAATTACTGCAGTCACAAACAAAAAAACCAAACACATTTCAGTCGCTGTAATATCTACTTAGTATATGAAGTACCTGTATATTTGTCTGTGAAGACATTAACTTTTAGATGGGCTTTAAATTGAAAAACTTTAGATATCAGAGTAACTGCATTTATTTTGTATCTAGGCTTTCAAAATGCAGAATGACAGCTGAAGGCCATCACACACAACATTCCAGAAATATTCAGCACACAGCACAGGGAGTCGAGCCGCGTGCCGAACTCAGTAGCGCAGGCATCTGCCGACCATGGCCTCTGAGCGCAGATAGACAGCTTAGGCAATGTGAAAGGAGCATTCAGCGAGGGCTCTGCCGGACAATCTCTAGCAGTCAAAGGGTTAACAGTCTGTCTCATCCACGAGACCACTGGCAAACAGAGCATTATTTCTATGTCACCATAATATAAACATTAGTCAGAACTATAAGGTTGATCTTCTTGAGAATCCTTGAGTGGTATACCCTAGTACTGCTCCACAGTATTTCCCATAAGGTCTGGTATCTGCTCCAAATATATGAGAAAAATGTCCTTGATAGTTCTTGAATGGGTATAAATATTTTCTTGTTACAGTTGCCAAAAATGCTTCCATACACTAGCGTTCCTTCCAAACATTCAATAATTTCTCACTCTTTCCTGTCAGATGAGTGAAGGGAAAATAAGTGCTTGGTTAGCCACTAACACAATTAACTATTTCTAAACTCTTTCCTGTCAGTTATGCCTTTGAGATAATCCCGTTGATGTTTGTGCAACATATGTATATTCCAATCATAGCTCACTAACAGTATCGAATCATTGCAATTGTTGCTGATCTAAGAGGAAATAATGTCCGTTAGTGAGCAGTTTTCACAATGTTTCAAGGAATTAACCTGCTAGCTCATCCTTTTACTTGGTAGTAAAAGACTTAGTTTGTCAGGAGGTGCTTTACTGGATCACATCCAATGAAGTGGTGTGTGCAAGATGTTCATTAACTTATCATAAAATGAGTGCTAATAAACAACTCATAGGTTCTTGCATTGAATTAAGAAGTGTTTACTTATTCAAAATAAGTAAAAAAGATGTACATCGTAAACAAAACAAAAATAAATAAATAAAAATACCTTTCCCAGCGAGAGCAGCATGCAGCTTCTACACAAATTAAGGGCAAATGATTTCCAGAATTATCTACCAATCCTGTAACCCTGACACATTTGACTACTCAAACTGGTTGGACCATTTTTACGGAAGGAAGACACAAAAATGTGGAACACCATTCCACCATGAAAAAAAAAAAGCTCTACAATTTCTCGCAACTGGGAGAAATTATGAGTATTTAAAATTCAGTTCAGCAATTTCTCATAGACACTGGGTCATATAACCCCTGAAATGTGAAATGTGTTAATGTATGAAGTGCTATGGAAGGAATATTTGAAGTCAATTAATATTTCTTAGATAACTTTTAGAATTATTTATTAATATAAGAAAGCCTTAAACTCATTAGTACACAGTATTGAATTTAATTAATGAGAGCTTAAATTACAATACTTCCATTTTGAATTTGACACCTCATTATTAGACTCTTGAATGGTTTCATTATTATGGATTTCACTGATGTCAGTGGGATTTGATGATGGAGAGAAGATCACTAAAGGGAGTATGGAGATATAGAGGATGAAGGGGTGGGCTCTATTAGACCAGTGTGCTCAGTTAATTTGTTCATCAGTGCCTTGTTAAGAACTTTGGTGAACAAGATTTCTGCAAACATTCTTTGTTTTGGATTGAGAATTTTATCCAATTTAGTGCCTGTTTACTTGTCCAAAATTTCAGTATTTCCCAAATTAGCATTCAGAGCTTCAGTACATATTGCCATGGATAATCTTGAGCAGATCAGTCCTATTCCAAAGTGCCAAGAGCCACAGTTAATTTTTATAATGAACTAATCGAGTACCCAGGAATGCCTAGTTGGGGTTGATTTGCCAATGCACTATTGTTACTCATCCAATAAGGAACAAGTGTCCAAGTTACATCAAATTTGCACCAACCATTTCTGAAGTTACAACAAACCTAGATTCAACCACACCCTACCCAGAGACGTGTGAGTTGGAAATGATTTACCCATACACTATTTTCAATTTTCCGATAAGAAATGTGTACCAAGATTCATGACATAAAGATCGGCCAATTTCAGAATTAAATTAAATATCTACCTAGAAAGAGTTGGGTTGGAGTTCATTTACTTCTACAGTAGGACTCCAATTATCCGAACTCTGATTATCCGAATCTCTGATTATCCAAATCTCTGATTATCCAAATCTCTGATTATCCAAATCTCTGATTATCCGAATCACTTTTTTAATTAAGATGTAAACATACTGTGAAAAAGCTTGCCCCTTTTATAAAAACCAACCCAAAGCTTGGATGATTGCAGCATTGTTCACAGAGTGGTAGGGCGAAATTTTCATCACTGAAGTGGAAAATCACACAAAATCTCTTGAACAAGAAGGAAATAAAGTGCTTTTGGTTATTCATAATGCACCAACTCATGCCACTGAAAAAGTTTTGGAAAGAGGGAATGGCCAGTTCAAATCAATCTTTTTACCGCCAAAAGACACAAGCTTGTTGCAACCAATGGACCAGTCTGTTATCAAAGCCATGAAACGCCATTACAGCAGGCAATTTTTGTGGAAGACGAAGAAGGTGTGTTGGCTAAACACACACAAAAATTTTGAAAGATTGCGCTTACATGGTAGCAGAAGCTTGGAGCTTGGTTAAGGCAATCGCATCGAGACGTGCGTGGAACAAGTTGAAAGGCATACCAACTGAAGAAGAGAAGGAAAAGAAGAAAAAGGGAAAAAGAAGCCCAAGAAAAAGAAAGGGAGGAGACAGGAGAAGATGTGGATGACGTGTCACTTGAAGAATTAAGAAACATTCTTTTGAAAATTCCTGGATGTTCAGAAGTTAGTGCTGAAGATATAGATTCGTCAGACCGTGGGTATAAAATTCTAAATGATTATGAACTTATTGAAAGTGTGAGAGAAGAATGTGTCAAGGAAGAAGCTGACCTTAATATCGAAACTGAAGCAGACACGGGACCATCAGCGTTGATGTGAATGGAGCATCAGTCCGAGAGTGACAACATGCAACTTCTCACCATCAAGCGTTTGTGCGACTAGGCTGCCCGAAAACGGATGAGTAGTCAAACAGCTCACTTTGACTGAGGTGTTCAGCAAGCAATGACTTATTTACAGTATGGTACATACATACTGTACTAATGTTAAGCGTACTTACAAGTGCTGTACATTTAAAAGTGTTGCTTGTTCATTTAATTAATTCTCCCATTTTCAACATACATCCAATAATTAATTAAAATAGACCCTTTTTTGGAAAAAATTCAACTATCCAAATTTCTGACTATCCAAATGGGGTCTGATCCCAATTGATTCAGATAACTGGAGTTCTACTGTACAGTACTATTAGTCGCCCAATGTGAAACGTGTATCATCTTTCATGAAACTGATACCAACAATTTCTAGAATTAATAATAATAATAATAAAAAAAATACTGAGTCACCCATATCCACCCAAAACGAGGTGGGTCGGATGATGTGATCTCCTACAATTCCTAACTGAAATTGATAAAAGACATATCATTTTAAAGATTAAGTAAAATTCCTTTTATAAAATATGGTGTGATCAAAGCGGACGCCTTGGTATTTAAAATGATGCCTCATTTATCGATTTTGGTTAGGCATCAAGTGAGGTAACCAAAAAAAAAAAAAGTTTTAGAAATGATGATATTTTTGCCCCTTAAGGGTTGAATTTGGAGAAAGATCTTTCTTAAAATATGGTGTGACCAAAGCAAATACTTTAATATTTAATATGATACCTCATTTATCGATTTCGGTTAGGTATCAAGGGAGATAAAATAACTGAAAAATGTGTTGTAGATATATTAATACTTTTGCCCTTTAAGGGTCGAATTTTGAAAAATCTCTTTACTTAAAATATGGTGTAACAAGACCTCAGTTTTTAAAATGATACCTTGTTTATCAATTTTGTCTAATTATCAAGGGATATAAACGAATGGAGACACAAAAAGCGCATTTTAGAAATACTGATAGTTCTGCGCTTTAAGGGTTCAATTCAGAAGAAATCCATTTTTAAAATACGATGTGACCACAGCGGAGACCTTAGATCTTTAGAATGATACCTCATTTATGTATTTTGGATACATATTAATGGAGATAAATGGCACGTGACACAAAACTGCATTGAAGAACCATTGATACGGTTTTCCTTTAAGGGTTGAATTAAAAAAAAAAAAAAAAAAGTCTTAATATATGATGTTACCAAAGTGGAGACATTACTCTTCATAATCCTACTTCATTTATAAATTTCGCTTACGTATCCAGGGAGATAAACGGTTCTAGACACAAAAAATGCATTTTAGAAATAGTGATATTTTTGCCCTTTAAGGGTTCAATTTAGAAAAATTCTTTTCTTAAAGTATGATGCGACCACAGCGGAGACCTTAATCTTTAGAACGATATCTCATTTATCTATTTCGGTTAGATATTCTACATCTACATATATACTCTGCAGTTCACAAAATTGTGGGTGGCAGAGGGTGCTCAGCGCTAAAGCTAATCTCTTTGTTGTGCATTCCAATCCCTAATGGTACGAGGGAAAAAAGAATTCATATAAGAATCATTGCGGCACCTTATTTCTCTAATCTTATCTATCCTGTCATTCCGGCTCAAATAGGTTGGTGGACGAAGTATTTCACTACACTCGTCAGTGAAAGTGGGAGTACGCATGTTTACCAATAAGTTTAAACGAATCGTGCGTCGTCTATCTACCAGAGATTCCCAGCCTAGTCTGCTAATCAGTTCTGTGACGCTTTCATAAGGACTGTAGCAAGCGGTCACGAATCGAGCGGCTCTTCTCTGTAATTTCTCTATACTTTCGATCAACCCCTTACGAAACGGATCCCAAATGGCTCAACAATAGTCCAAATGTGGACGCACAAGAGATTTGTACGCTACCTCCTTTGTTTGTTCATTACAATTTTTCAATATTCGACCTATGAATCGCAGCCTAGAATTAGCTACACCTACCAACGAATTAATGTGTTAAGTCCCATTTCATGTTCCTTTGTACTGTTACTCCCAAATATTTCATAGAATCGACCATATCAATAACTGAATTGTTTAACTCGTATTTCTGAACAATTGGATTCTTTTTGTTAGTTATGCTCATTGTCTTTCACTTTTTACAATTTAGCGTAAGTTACCACTCAGCGCACCATGCCAAAATAATATCCAGATCACGCTGAATTTCTAAGCAATCGGCCAAATTCCTTACTTCCCTATAAATAACCGCATCATCAGCAAACAATCTAAAAAGGCTTTTCACTTTGTCTCCGAGATCGTTTATAAAAATTAAAAAAAGAAGTGGTCCTATTACACTTCCTTCAGGTACCCCCGATGTAACATCTAGACTAGAAGAACTTTCTCCTTCAACGACGACATACTGCGACCGACCAGTTAGAAAATCCTTTATCCATTCACAAAGCTGATCCAATATACCGTACGCTCGTAGCTTCGCTAAAAGGCGGTTGTTTGGCACAGAGTCAAAGGCTTTCTGAAAATCTAAAAAAATGGCATCTACTTGTCAACCTGCATCAATAACTTTCATTACGTCGTGTGTAAATAGGGCCAGCTGTTTTTCACATGATCTTTTCTTCTGAGATCCGTGTTGATTTGTTGTAAGCAAATTATTATCGTCTAGAAATTTCATAATGTTCGAGCATATATTATGCTCCATAACTCTACTACAAACAGATGTTATAGATATTGGACGATAGTTTCCAGGATCACTTCGATCACCTTTCTTGAAAATCGGAGTTACTTGCGCGATTTTCCAATCTGAAGGTACTTTTCGCTCTTCTAATGATTTACTGAATATATCAGACAGAAATGAGCCGATTTCCGCTGCATATTCTGAAAATATTCTTACTGGAATTCCATCTGGGCCCGGTGCTTTCCCCCACTTCAGGAGCTCTAATTGCTTTATGATACCTGCAATATCTATCCGTAATGATTCCATCACCAACTCGACACGGCGTGGGAAAACGGGAACACTATCCTTATTTTCATCAGTAAATGAATTTTTGAATACAGTATTTAGTACGTTAGCTTTATCGCGGCTTTCATTAACCTCTGAACTTTCACGAATTAGTGCTGATATATTGCTATTGGTACAATTGACTTTTCGTACATACGACCAGAATTTCTTTGGGTTTTCTGTGAGACTCTTAGAGAGAGAGTTGGAATGAAAATCGTTGAAGGCCTCACGCATTACATTCTTAATACGTCCTCTTAACTCAGCTAAGGTTTCTAAATCACTGCGACACCCCTTCCTTCTTGAGCGTGCGTGTATCCTCCTTTGTTTTTTGAGTAATCTTTTGACTTCGCATGTGTACCATGGTGGGTCATCCTCCCCATTTATTATCCGCTTCGGTATATGTATATCCATACCTTCCCTGACTATTCGTGTAAATCGATGTCACATCTCTTCAACGGTGTCATTTTTTGACTTGAAGTTATGGTAATTATTCCTCAGGTAGGTTCTAAAACACTCCTTAGAGGCCTTACTGAATTTGTATACAATCCGCCGTTTTCTCCTTTTTCGCTTGGTCATTAGTCTGATAGTTGCAATTACCGCTTTGTGATCGATTATACTTGTGGTCGTTGAAATTTCGGTGAATAATTCTGGCCTGTTGGTAACCAGCAGATCTAAAATATTTTCGCTACCGTTATGACACCGCGTAGGTTCATTAACTAGCTGCTCGAGATGATTATTTGAGAACAATTCGAGAATTACTTCAGAAGCTGCCTTATCCCTGCTACCTGTAATGTGAACGTAATTACGCCAGTCAATATAAGGCAGATTGAAGTCGCCTCCTAGAATCATAGCATGATCCTGAAAACGGCTAGCTATACTGTTTACATTATTTCTTAACTCCTCGGTAGAAGGATGATGAGTTTTGACCCAGCAACTTTGAGTTTAATCCATACGATTTCACAGATCGTATCAACTTCTATTTCATTACATGAGAGAAATTTACTCACAGCTATAAATACCCCACCTCCATGAGGATGTAATCTGTCTTTACGAAAAACATTCATGCTATCTTTAAAAATTTCGGCGGAACTTATTTCCGGTTTTAGCCAACTTTCTGTACCGATAACGATATCCGCCTCTGTGCTACAAATAATGCTATCAAGTTCCGGTTGTTTGTTACAAACGCTTCTACAGTTAATTACGAGAACTTTTAACTGTCGAGATTCTTTTACGCTCCTCCTACATTCCGGTGTTACATCTGATTTGGTTGCCCATAACTGTATTTCGTGTTTCGGGTCTTCCTCCCTCAGCCAAAAAAACCACCCAGTGCATTCCACACGGCCCCTGCCACCCGTGTAGCCGATTCACGTGTGTAGTGCACACCTGACCTATTAAGGGGAACCCTACATGACTCGACCCTATGGCGAAGATCGAGGAATCTGCAGCCAATATCATCACAGAAACGTCGTAGTCTCTGGTTCAGCCCCTCAATACGGCTCTGAACCAGAGGTCCACAATCAACTCTGTCTACAATGCTACAGATGGTTAGCTCTGCGATATCTTGCGGCTACTGGCCACAGAGTTCACCCTTTCAGCCAGCCGCCGGAAGGAAGAGAGGATAACCTCCGACCCAAGGCGACAAGCATCACAGTTGCCGACATGAGCCACAATCTGTAGTTGGCTACACCCCGTCCCTTCTATGGCATCCGGGATGGCCTGTTCCACATCTCGGATCAGGCCACCCGGAATACACACTGAATGGGCATTGGATTTCTTCCCCGAGGAATCCGCCATTTCCCTAAGGGGCTCTAATAACCGCCTAACATTAGTGCTCCCAACTACCAAAATCCCCTTCTGTGACTGCTCAGACATGGCGCGCTGGGGGGCCGCCAACTCGCAGGATGACAATTGTGGGACTGTGTCAGCCTCCGACAATACATCATACTGGTTGGACAGTCGAACAAGTTCAGCTTCTTGGCCTTTAAGCCTGCACGACTGCCCCCGTGTGCGACTTCTAAGTCTAGAGGCCATACGCCAGTCACCAACAGGCGACCGAGGCACAGCCTCCAACTCTTCAGCCTGGGTTGCAGGTATGACGGTCGATATGGGAGAATCTGTTATAGGCATTGCTACATCAGTTTCCCCAATATTACATCTGCTGCAACCTTTAACGGCAGCTTCCAGCTGTGTAACTTTCGCTACCACAGCTGCAAGCTGTGCGCGGAGATCAGCCACCTCAGCTCGCGTCTGCCACAGCAATCACAGTCCCTAGCCATTCTGCTTTTGAAAAACGCGAAAAAGAAAAAAAGATCAGAAAATCGAAATAACCTGTACTTTGTACAAAATATAATGGAGAAAAATGACTTGTGACACAAAAAGGTGTTGTAGGACCATTGATACTTTTTCCCTTTAAGGGTTGAATTTTTTTTAAAATATCTTTCTTAATACATGATGTCACCAAAGCTGAGACGTTACTTGTCATAATCGTACTTCATTTATCAATTTCGGTAAGATATCTAGGGAGATAAATGGCTCAAAACACAAAAATGTATTTTAGAAATATTGACATTTTGCCGATTTAAGGATCAAAAATAAATAAATAAATAAAAATAAAATCTTAATATATTCTTCTCGGGTTTCCAGCCGTGTTAATATATCATATTTGCGGGACGTTTCGAAGGCGTCCATCTCTGCCTCCATTCTCAACCAAATGTCAGTGTATAACTGTTTGTTTATTCAGCCGCTGCTACGGAAATGGTGGAAAACAAAAACCAACACAACGCGATTACGTCATCCGCTCTTCTGCTCGTTACCGGCGCGAAACTGTTTCAGCATTTTAATCGCCGGGTTCCAGGACGCACTGAGTTGATAACCAGTGTCCCTGTTGACTAATAATTCAGTTAATCTTATTTCTACAGCCTCTGTAACGCTGGCCCAAAAATCTTTGACCCGGGCTAAAATGGTTGTTTTTTCAAATTCAAAAGTGTGACCTTCTTGCACACTATGTTCGGCCACCGCAGACTTTTCTTCTTGCCCAAGACGAACATTTCTGGCGTGCTCTACACATCGCTGCAAAATGCATCGCTGTGTCTGTCCAATGTAGCCGCGGCCACATTCACATGATATATAATATACACCAGGGGTTCGTAAACCTAGGTCATCTTTAATGCTGCCGACCAAGTTACTAATTTTAGTGGGTGGTCTATAAATTTTCTTGACTCCGTGTTGTGATAGCAGTCTACCTATTTTGAAACTTAGGGCACCCACAAACGGCAGAAACGCAAGGCCCTTGGTATCACTCTGATCTCTCCGTCGATTTTCCTTCTGTTTAAATGCACGAGCAATCTGTCCCTGATTATAACCATTATTTAAAAACGTTTTCCGGAGATAGTCCAATTCACCAGCCAGGCTATGTTTGTCACAAATCCTTTGTGCTCTGTGTATCAAGATTAGTACAGAGTTTCGTTGTGCCGGATGATGACAGCTGTTGGCATTTAAATATAAGTCGGTATGGGTAGGCTTCCGATACACAGTGTGTCCCAGCGAACCATCAGCACGTTTAATAACAAGCACATCAAGAAACGGCAGGCAACCGTCCTCCTCCAATTCCATTGTGAACTGAATATTTTCATGGATTGAATTGAGATGCGCAAGGAATTGGTCAAGACTGTTTCTGCCATGGGGCCAAATCACAAAGGTATCATCTACATACCTATAAAAACACTTCGTCTGGAGTGGTGCGTGGTTTAGTGCCTCTTCTTCAAAAAATTCCATGAAGAAATCAGCAATGACAGGAGACAATGGCGAACCCATTGCTACACCGTCCACTCGTTCGTAATATTCTCCTTCAAACTTAAAATAAGTGGTTGTCAACACATGGTGGAAAATATCAATCATTTTTTGATCAAAATACCTCCTTAACAGATCTAAGGAGTCGACCAAGGGAACACGAGTAAAAAGAGAGACCACATCGAAGCTCACCATTAAATCACCAGGATCTAACTTCATGTTGTCTAAGATTTCCACAAACTCACTGGAATTTCGAATACTGCGATGAGCCTTCCCTACGAATGGGTTGAGAATATCTTTGAGGTATTTAGCCAAAAAGTACGTAGGGCTATCAATTGTACTTACAATTGGTCGCATAGGTACTCCTACTTTATGTACTTTCGGTAGACCGTACAACCTGGGAGGAACGGGAGCACGGGGTTGGAGTCGTCTTTTCACATCTTCTGGTAGTTCTGAGGAGCGGATCAGCTTCGTAGTCAAGTTGGTTAGCTTAGATGTAGGGTCACGGTTAATCTTCCTGTATGCTTGGTCCTCCAAAAGCTGCACAATTTTACTATGATAGTCCATCTTGCTTAAAACCACCGTGCAGTTACCCTTGTCTGCCGGAAGAATGACAATATTTTCGTCTTTCTTCAACTCACGAAGCGCACGCCTCTCTTCACTTGAGATGTTTGATTTAGGCAATTTACCTTTACAAAGCACCCGACATGTTTCACGCCTTATCTCCTCCGCTTCTTCCGCAGGTAGCATGCGAACCGCAATTTCAACACCACTGATAATCTCCCGATAAGGCACAGATTTAGGTACCGGAGCAAAATTGAGGCCCTTCGATAAAACAGATGACGTAGCAGGATCAAGTTCTCTGTCTGATAGGTTAACAATAGTTCGTGCTGAAACATGTGGCTTCGTGGAAAATTTCATTGAAATCCGCTCAAATTTCGAACATTGTCTGGCCGACACACGTTGTTGCAGCTTGAAACTATACGCTGTAGTACTGCCATCTACCCACTCCCAGGCATCCACAGATAATGCGTTAGCAAGGTAAAGATGACACGATAGCAGCGTCTTGCCAATCCGGTCCAAAGCTTGTCTCGTAAAACGAATACGTTCCTTTACCAAAGCAAGGCTTGCACGACGCAAAATTCTCACTGCTGCGGCCGAAGTAATTGGATGACGTATTCGGGCAAATTGTGGCACCACATTATGATCACGACATCTTTGAAGAAACGCCAGATTGCACAAAAGCTTGGCCTTTTTATTACGTAGCATTTCTAACTGTTTTACAGAACGAAACATCTCCTCCCCGTAAAGGCTAGTGATGTAGGATCGTAATTTTTCACGGCGTTGAATATTAATATATTCTTCTCGGGTTTCCAGCCGTGTTAATATATCATATTTGCGGGACGTTTCGAAGGCGTCCATCTCTGCCTCCATTCTCAACCAAATGTCAGTGTATAACTGTTTGTTTATTCAGCCGCTGCTACGGAAATGGTGGAAAACAAAAACCAATACAACGCGATTACGTCATCCGCTCTTCTGCTCGTTACCGGCGCGAAACTGTTTCAGCATTTTAATTGCCGGGTTCCAGGCCGCACTGAGTTGATAACCAGTGTCCCTGTGACACTGTGTATCGGAAGCCTACCCATACCGACTTATATTTAAATGCCAACAGCTGTCATCATCCGGCACAACGAAACTCTGTACTAACTACCTTGATACACAGAGCACAAAGGATTTGTGACAAACATAGCCTGGCTGGTGAATTGGACTATCTCCGGAAAACGTTTTTAAATAATGGTTATAATCAGGGACAGATTGCTCGTGCGTTTAAACAGAAGGAAAATCGACGGAGAGATCAGAGTGATACCAAGGGCCTTGCGTTTCTGTTGTTTGTGGGTGCCCTAAGTTTCAAAATAGGTAGACTGCTATCACAACACGGAGTCAAGACAATTTATAGACCACCCACTAAAATTAGTAACTTGGTCGGCAGCGTTAAAGATGACCTAGGTTTACGAACCCCTGGTGTATATTATATACCATGTGAATGTGGCCGCGGCTATATTGGACAGACGCAGCGATGCATTTTGCAGCGATGTGTAGAGCACGCCAGAAATGTTCGTCTTGGGCAAGAAGAAAAGTCTGCGGTGGCCGAACATAGTGTGCAAGAAGGTCACACTTTTGAATTTGAAAAAACAACCATTTTAGCCCGGGTCAAAGATTTTTGGGCCAGCGTTATTACAGAGGCTGTAGAAATAAGATTAACTGAATTATTAGTCAACAGGGACACTGGTTATCAACTCAGTGCGGCCTGGAACCCGGCCATTAAAATGCTGAAACAGTTTCGCGACGGTAACGAGCAGAAGAGCGGATGACGTAATCGCGTTGTGTTGGTTTTTGTTTTCCACCATTTCCGTAGCAGCGGCTGAATAAACAAACAGTTATACACTGACATTTGGTTGAGAATGGAGGCAGAGATGGACGCCTTCGAAACGTCCCGCAAATATGATATATTAACACGGCTGGAAACCCGAGAAGAATATATTAATATTCAACGCCGTGAAAAATTACGATCCTACAAAAATAAAATCCTTTCTTAAAATATAATGTGACCACGGCGGAGACCTTAATCTTTAATATGATACCTCATTTATCTATGGCAGTTAGATATCAAGTGATATAAATGGTTCGTGACAGAAAAATGTGCTGTAGAAATATTAATACTTTTGGCCTGGGTCGAACTCTGAAAAATCCCTTTTTTTAAATATTTGACCAAAGTGGAGACCTTAATTTCTATATACCTCATTTCTTGATTTTGTTTAGATATATAGGGAGATAAATAGCTAGTGACAAAAAAAATTATAGAAATAATGGTAATTTTGCCTTTTAAGGGTCGAATTACGAAAAATTCCTGTCTTAAAATTTAATTTAACCACGGCGGACACCTTAATCTTAAATTTGATACCTCATTTATCTATATTAGTTAGATATGAAGGGAGATAAATGGCTTGTGACACAAAAATGCGTTGCTGAAATATTGATACTTTTCTCTTTAAGTGTCTTTAATATATGATGTCACCAAAGTGGAAATCTTAATCTTTAAAATGATAATTCATTAAACGTTTAATGATAGGTATCCAGGGAGATAAATGACTGGTAACACAAAAGCAGAATTTTAGAAATATTGACATTTTTGCCCTTTAAGGGTCGAATTCTGAAAAATTCGTTTCTTAAAAAATGATGTGACCAAAGTGGAGACCATAAGCTTTAAAATGACACCTCATTCATTGATTTTGGTGAAGTATGAAGTGAGATAATGGCTTGTGACAAAAAAATACCTTGTAGAAATAATATATATGATTACTTTGTAAGTAACTACTTCTTCCCCTCCTTTTTTTATTGTTACTTCACGAACATACGTGTATGCAATAGATATTCAACATGTTATCATGTTAACATGTTATCATGTTAACATCTTATCAGTTGGAAAGTACAGATCATAGTCATTCTAAATACTAATTTTAAAAAATGTAAATAAAAACAATGTCACACTTTTATTTATTTTGAGAAACAACGGGGCAGTAAGAAATGCTGCAAGATGGTGATAATAGGGAAAGCAAAAATAAATTCGAAATAACTTTCTGTCAAATTGCTTTTGTTTGTTTTAAAGTGTCAGGACAGCTGGTCTTTCTCCATATAACATAGGTCAGGATAGCAAAATCTTGAAAAATGCTCATGCATCCCTTTAGCAGCTTTACCACAAAAATGTTCATGTGGCTGAGTTGACCACAGAAGCAAGTGTTAACTTTTTGTATTTAGTTTTGTTGAACATATTACCTTCAAATTTGGCAACTGATTGGTTTATCTTTATGTTTTCACAGTAGTTGGAATAATAAGGAGAAACTAAGAAAAATGACTATGAACTTACAACATAAACACACAAAACTCGCACAAACCATGAATTGAATTTGCACAGCATTCTTATTCTAGTAATCAATGAAACATACACTGTAAATTCTTCATTCCATTTTGGCTGATATGTGTTTCTAACAACTTCTGTCTTCCTTGGAGTTTTTTCATCAATTGAAAATTCTGCATAAGGATTTGGTTTTAGGAAACTGCTGTTTCCACGGAGATGGGCGCATTCAACTGCAACAGAAAATAGTAAATAAAAGCCACGTCGTTGCATCACATAAAATTTACTAAGAAGCATAACACAAATGCAAAGAAATGGCACGAATGTCATGACAAAGTTCTTATGTGCCATCTGAAATTTTACTTGAGAAGAGGTACAGCAGAAAATTATTTTAAAAATGACTAAAAAAAACTAGAAGTACAGCAAATAAATAGTATAAACAAATATATAAAGGAAAAATATTCCAAATGGCATTACTGGATTAGAAAAGGTGAGAGATCATAATAAGGGATTTATTGAGGATCCGTCATGTTATTGGCAAAATCTTTTGGTATTTACATTCCCTGTTCAAAGTATTCTGAGGTGATTAGACTCTTATGGCCAGACTGTAATGTAGGGGTTCATTTTGCTAAAGTCATAGGAAAGAAGCCATGTGGTTGAAACAATGAATAATAATTATACACCAGCTACTATTTAACTCGAACAGTAAAAGAATTAAAAGTGGATTTGCCACAGTGGAATATTCTCCACTGTAGTTAAGAATTAATTTTAAAAAAATAACATGGAGAAAACATTAAGAGTGCTGACACCACTTCCCACACATGATTAAGGAGAAAATATTAGTGTTTCTATCTTTTTTGTTTTGTTTACATTTGTATCTATACTAATATTATAAATGTGAAAGTAACTATGTGTCTGTCATGTTTTCAGGGCTAAACGGTTAATCCGATCATGACAAGAAGATGTTATTTGCCTTTAAGGACATAGGATATTATTTTATGTATAGATAATACATATTGTCATGGAATTATGAAAAACTAACTGAACTGTGAAAGACAGACGCATAGCATGTATACATCTCTGTAATACTTAACAACAGAGTGGATTGGTAGCTCAGTAGATAAGATGCTTGCTTTTCTAAGTTCACACTGTGGTCTCCGGTTCAAATCCCACTAGGAGCCAAAAAATTTAAGAATTGTTTGTCATCATATGAGTCAAGCCTGGAAGTTCTGTAATAAGGATTCAATGTTAAAATGTAGGTCCCAAAAATTGTGGGGTGGAATGCATGGCAAATCGTAGGCAGCCAAACATTGCCATAAGGGTTTACTTTATTTATGCTACACTGGTCCCTCAGGCTTTGTTTCTCTCGCAGGCAGTTTGTGTGTGATCTACACTAATAACGTTATAAGTATGAAAGTATGTTTGTCTGTTTGTTAAATTTTTACAACTAAATGGCTATACTGATATTGATGGAATTTCACAAGGAAATACTCTGTACCTTTAGGAAGGACATATGAATAACAGTTTTAGTCACGAAGTCGAATGGAGACAGGCAGACAGATGTGTGTGTAAGTCTGTAACGTTAAATAGGTAGCTCAGGCTGTGCTTCTCTCTCAGTCAGTTAGTGTAAGGTCTATTAATAAATTTCATTTACAGATAAAACTTATTATTCAATGTAGATGTCGATTTGCGCTGACCTGTACTATTACTGTCTGTTTGCCTAAAAGTTTCTGGCATCAGTTTATTTTGTCTTCTTTGACATGCCTCGTAGGTGTAATCCAGACCTAAGGTATAGCTCTAGCAGAGCGCGAGCAGCTAAAGTTATTAGAATCCAAGAATTTGATGCTCATGCTGAAGAAAGAAGAGAAGACTAAGCTGAAGTTGAAGCTGCCCTCTGTTAACCCCCTCTCCTCGACCTCTCCACACCTTCGTTTTCTTTTTTCCTGTTTTCAAACATGTCGGAAATTGATTCTCCTCATAAGAAAGGTTCAACGGTAGAATGGTATGATGATGGCTTTCCCGTCATATTATGCCAATTCGGTGTTCTTTGGTACAAATCTTACATAACTTATAGCTTCCTATATCAAATTCTAGCAACAAACTTCGAAGTCCACAAACAAGTCATGGGTAACTACTAGTATTACTATAAGTACCTGGGTGACCGATCTTCGCTCGGCATCTTTCGATTTCTGTTCAATATCCAACATTTTGAGTAAAGTTTGATTATAGTAAAAGGCTTACAGGCTTCCTAGGCATTTTGGGGTGCACAGTCAACCAAAGAGAAGCTGAACTAACATCAGTAGGCTTACTGGTACCTGCACCTTCTACGTAATGAGGTTAGAGCCGTTTACGAGAAACCAAATACAAAAATTGTTGCTTTTAAATCGTGTTAAAAACTTGAAAAGCAAAACTTTATCTATATATGAAAGTTCATGCAAATTGCTAGATCCATTTGCGAGACCGCCTCATAAATTGCTTTCAAAGAAAAATGCTATTATTATGTTAAATTTCCAGTGGTCGGCGAGTACACAAGAACTGTCCGTTTAATTATTCTTTGAAATCAAGGAGAAACTATTTGTAGGTTTTCTAGTACCTGAATTATTTACGAGATGGCGCTAGAGCCGTTTTCGAGATACCGAGTGAAAAAAATTGTTCATATTTTGTAAAATCGCCATTTTGTATGGAAGACAACTATTTAGGTAATCTTAAAAGTCAGAACATTATCTAAATATAGTGATGTAAAATTTCTCTCCTGCAAATTGCTTTCATTTACATCCATAAATACAAAAGACATTGTCATCCAAACTGCTATATCAGAAATGATAACACATACCTGTAATACTCAACTGGTGAAAACCAGGAGAGGCAGCTTCAGACATTCTTTATAAGTGTCAACTTATCTTCTATTTTCAGGAAAGTTTAGCAGACATCCTAAAACCTGGAACAATGTTATTGATTTATATGATCAGAAACACAAGTTCAATATATTACAGTACCTTCCATTTGCTATACTAATCCAGTTTCTAGAAATGGTTTTGAAAGCAGCATAAAGTCAGAAAGAAATGGGGCAGTCAGCAATTCCACTTGGAGAGGGGGCAGGAAAGTTAACAGCAAGCTCAATAAGCTACAACAAAAAATCTGAACAACGCTTTCTTAAAACAAAATAACTCAACGAACAACTAAACAGCAAATGTCTAAGGCATTGTGGCCAGGATACCTCAAAGAGTAGATCAAATGCCAACTGACCAAAGTTTTATTTACCTGTCTTCCTGTATCTGCTGTAGTTGGATCTGTAGTTCAGGGGGGAACCCAAACCATAGTATGTTAACAGTACACATCATATATACACACAATGTCACATAAAGCATTCATAAAAGTTCCAAGTATCACTGTAATTCAAACACAGAACACTGAGCTTTTAGAGCAGTCACTTTAACAATGAACCACTGAACCATTCAACACACACACACACACACACACATCTTTACTTGGATTTAAACATGTAGTGGGGCATATTCTGTTTGTTATGGCATCATATAAAAACCAGCAAACAGATTTGATGAGGTTTCCATAGTTGCTTAGGATTTGATTCACAATTTGCAGCATATATTATGACCTTACATGACATAGTGCTGGAGCAGGAATGTAAACTGGATCTTAACCTCAAAATGTTTTAGGGCCATCCTTTATTTAATTTCTGCAAGATAACAAGGAGAGGATTTAAATGTGAATATAGGACTAGTATAACACTTCATACATTTTTTAAATTAATTTAATTATAATGAGGAGCATGCTATAGTGCTTTAGCATGTCATTGTATTACTGAGAGTCTTTAAGTTCAACACTAATGACCCCACCGTTAACGCCTCCTTGAGCGCTTAAGTTCAATACCCACCCAAAACAATTTTTTTTCTCTGCATGTATCTTTTTTTCTTATTAGTCAATGTTTGTGGCATTACAAATTTATTTTTACAAAAAATCAACAGATTATACTTTGATTTTTCTTGATAACACACTTTTGCTCTTTGACTTCTGTTAATGTTTATTTACTATTTCTACATCAAACAGCAGTTAATCTGATTTTGCCTACACATCTACACATAAATAAATTATCTCTCTGTGTATTATGATAACAATCAAGTTTCCCTGTGAACATATTAACATTTTTAGAATTTATCATTAATTGCAGTAATTGATTCCATGTAATAACAATCTATAGACTATTGTTCTTTTTTAATTTGTGTATTGTGTCCTCTAAAGACTTTAAGTTAACTGCATCATAGTGACTGTTGAAGATCTTATATGTTTCAATGGCATCTCCCCTCCCCATCCATTTGTTCTAAAGTTGTCATATCCAGTCTTTGTAGCCTTTCTTCAAACCCTAACTCTTTCCGTTGTTTCGGTAGTGTTGTGGCATATAGCTGCACTCGTTCAATGCACTGAATGCCATTTTTGTAGTAAAGTTTCCAAATGCTTGCTCCGTATTCGAATATTGGTTATACATAGATCCTGTATACTTGGTTAATCATACCTAAAGGATTAGAAAGCTTTCCAAAGTTGGTAGAGGACAATTTATTTGGCATATTCATCCATTTATCACAATACCAATGCCATTTTGCTTGACCCTGAGCGTATACCACAACCATGGGTTATTCCTACAGATGTGTAACACTGAGCATTTTGTTGCATAAGTTGTATAAGCTATTGTTCTGACAATAATTCAATCTTAGTAAAACTTTCTTGGAGCTCTACACTGTTGTTGATTATTTGCTCTTTGTATTGGTTTAACTAATATACACATCCATTTGAGTAACTTTGATTATTTCTTCAGTTTTCTGAACATGCTGAAGAACCATAATTTAAATGTATTCACACTGTAACAATTTAATTTAATTGTAATGGAGTGGTGGCAATTTCCCCACACACCCATCTACCCCCTTTCCTGAACCTAACGACATTTGCCCTCTAAAAATTTTAAATTTAAATTCTTTCAACTTTTTTGGTAAATTATTCATCATTTCCCCTGATAACTTATTCCATCCCCTGACAACCTTAGCTAAAAAGGAGAATCTTCCTACACCCTTGTGACTGAAATCGAGTGCCAGCTTGTGGTCATGGTCATGGTCATCTTTTCCCTTCCATGCACTACTTTTCATACCTATTACAATATCTTTACATGCCTCATCACCAGTATACGCCTTGTACACTCCCATGACTCTCTTCACCATCCTCCTGTCTTACAATGAAACCCATTCCAGCACTTTTATCATATCAGTTATATGAGAGATAAGTCTTTCCCGGCGTATCTTTGCTATATATTCTTCCCGGGTTTGCTGCCAGATTACATTTTCTGCTGATGACGAAAGCTCGTCGTCAGCAGAAAATGTAATCCGGCAGCAAACCCGTGAAGAATATATATCAGTTATAGATTGCATTCTGTGACAATTTCCAGAAACAAATCTAGCAGCTTTTTTTTGCACCGTCTCCAACTCCTGTATTTGATACGTAAAATGAGGGTCCCATACTACACTACCATATTCGAGCAATGGTCTGACCAAAGTTTTGTAATTCCTGTACTTCTCTCGTACATCCCCTCATCACTCTCTCCAACAAGTGCAGAATTTTGAAATCTTTTCCTACCATCTGTCCAATGTGTCCTGCCTAGTTAAGCTTTTTATCAAATGTAATGCCAAGATATTTACATTTCAAGTCTTCAGAAAGCAATTCTTTCCCCACCTTACAATCATAATCAACCTTTTGTTTTTTTATTTGTGTATCTACTTAGCTGACTCTTCTTTGCATTTATCTTCATCCCATGTTTACCAACCCAACTAGATATCCTGTCCAGATCACCCTGCAACTGTTTACAGTCCTCTACCATTTTGATCCTTTTATATAGCATTATGTCATCTGCAAACAATCTAATTTGAGATAGTAAATAATCAACACAATTGTTCATCAGAATAATGAATTGCATGGTCCCAAAACACTACCCTGTGGCACTCCCATTTTTACTTCCACTTCTTTTGATACTGGATTTCCAACCCTAACTTTCTGTTTTCTACCTTTCAAAAATTCTTCTACCCAGCAAATCACTTTCTCATCCACTCCAATAGTTCTTACCTTATTTAATATCATTTTATGGCTCACTCTGGCAAAAGCCTTTGACAGATCTAGTGCTACACTATCAATTTGGCCACCCTTGTCCATTTAATCTAAAAATGTCTTGCATATATCCTAAGAACTGAGATTCGCACGAATATCCTTGCATAAAGCCATGTTGTGTTCCTCACATATATTTCTGATGTGGTTGCTTATCAATCTTTTTATTAATTTTCCTAACACTGATGTCAAACCGACTGGCATAAAATTTTCGACTCTATTTCTCACTTCTCCTTTATGTACTGGCACTATTACAAACTTTTCCAGTAAGCAGCATATATCCAGACTCAATTTAAATAATATTTCAAGATACGGTTCGATGTCACATCAGACTATCTTTAAGATATTTGTAGTAATATTATCTACACTAGCCCCATTATGTTTTTTCAGCTTTGTTATTTCCTTCATGATTCCTCAGGATGAATTTCAAATTTTTTTGGTATCTTCATTTCTAATTGTGCTTGCAAGCTCGTTCTCTGAATTAGACCCTCCTGTTTCTGATTCATTGTCCCTAATGCTCTCACTAAACCACTTACTTAAAATCTCTGCATTTTTCAAATCCTTAGTAACTTCTTCTTCATCCTTATCTATAAGTGTCTCAACACCTTCCCTTCCCCTCAGTTTTCTAATAGCCATAGAAATTTCTATATGCATCAGTCAATGACTTCGTAACCTATACCTAACTGATCCTGCAGAAGAGGACCTACACCTCTCTCATGGCTGCTACCTAGCAGCAGATCCCTTTTTTCCTATTCTTGCCTTGCATGCCCTTATTCCTAAGGCCTTCTGCATCTTACCTACTCCTACATCTACATGATGCTCTTTTCCTCCTGACTCTGGTAACAGGTCAAACCTATTTTTCCCCACAATTTTTGAAGTGTCTGGCTTCTTCATCCTATAACCATATTTCTCCCACAACCTGTTACCCATCCTTCTCAACTTCCTCCAACCCACTATCTCTACTTTCTGCCTCTACAGCACGAGGATTGACAAGTTCTCAGCCCCCACAGGCTGTGCCTCCACTGATTGCATGGACTGGTGAGTATGTAGCCAATTTTCAACGAAATTGAATTTGTATAACAACAAAGTTAGAAAGAAACAATAAATATCTGAACTTTTGTGATGCAGAAATAGTTATTCGATAAAGTACTGAACAAAGTAGTCCCATAAACTATGGGCAGTAAAATGTTAATGGAAAAATTGTACAACATTTTGATACAGATGGGATATTTTTTAATAGATGAATAATTTTAACAAAAATCCTGAAAGAATTTAAAATTCATATAGGTGGGTACAAGAAAAGGAAATTGCCACTGGAGAGTCACTTCATCACAAATTAAATGCATCTGATTAATAGGAATGACACAATTGTACAATTGTTATAGTTTCGATGTGCATGCAAAATAATTACTGTTTTCAGATGTAAACATCTTGGTCCGGCTGTAGTGGTCGCAAATACTGACCTCAAAGTTACAAATTTGATGAAGAGAACAACACAAAACATGTTAGCGAAAAACTTACACAGTTCATGGACAGGTGGATTCATTAAATTATAGTTATAGTGTGACTAATTATTATGGTATTCTCTTACATCTGTGAAATGTAAGACTTAAGTGGCTTTTTACCAAAGAATTAGCAATACAAAGTTGCAGGGAACAATAGGTACTGAGAATTTGATCTTGATTGAAAGAACAATGAGAGAGTTTTTGTTTGAAAGGGATTATGGAGATTGTTAAGAGGTTAGATAGATAGATATGTTCACTTTGATCCCATGTGAGAACAGTCTTGGGGATGTGGAACAGTACATACACTTATTAATCATATTAGGAATTAAATTAGGATAGAGAAATGAGCCACCACTACTTACCTTTAGATGATGGATGTGGGGCGCGAACACACAGACAAGACAAAAACACAACTGAAAAGAAATTTTCGGGACGAGCCCTTTGTTGACAGGAGAACATTATGGGAGGTGGGTGATGTGGGAGACTGCCTCACAGAGCAGGAAAATGGTGGAGGGTAAATTCAAACAGATGAAAGGTAGGGGCAGTGATTCAGAGCTAATACCTGAGCATAGATAAATATCCAAACTAATCCCTGGTCATTGGGAAGAGCAAAATATAATGAAAAATTAAAATATATGTATATAAATATATACATAAATAAATTAAAAACATTTTTAAAAAATAATTTAATTATAAAAAAAAAACAGACTATGAAGTAAACATCACCTTAGGGTAGTGGTGATTCAATATAGGTAGTGGGGTTGGAGGCAAAGAGAGGATAAAAAAGGGTAAACAAGAGTAAAAATAATAATAATAATGATTGGGTATAATCTCAAGTTGAGACCAAGTGGTTGCCTTGTGCCCAGTTTGTACTGGTAGACAAGTTCCCATCTTCTGAGTTCAGAGGAGCTGCTGCTATTAGGGAGGACTGTGATAGCATGGACTGTGAAACAAAGAGTTGAAATTTTTCGAGTCATGGGTGATGGCATGGATAGGAACTGGGTGCTTTGGGTTCTGTGTGAACACTGTCTATCGTTGGCCCTTTATTCTTATGGAATGTGGATTTATGCTCAAACCTATTTATGAAGCCAGGCAGTGGTTGCATGTTAATTGGTAAATTACATGGGAGGTTCCACAGTTGACGAGTCCTATGATAGGGAAGCTTTCTCCTGTGACAAGGTTGGTGAAAATGGTGGTGGCATGGTGAATGTCGCACATTTTGCAGCGGGGTCTATTGCATGGGAAAGAGTCTTCGGGCTGACTGTTGGGACGAGGAAGACTGTGTTTGAGGACCAGAAGTTCGCTGAGATTAGGAGGTCTGCTGAAACAAGTTCTAGGAGTGGCAGGGAAGATTTTGGGAAAAATTGATCTGATTTCAGGGACGGTTTGCAGGAAATCATAGCCCTGGCAGAGGATTCTGTTAATGGATTCAAGGCCTGGGTAGTATTGTGTGACCAAGACTGGATTATGGTTGGTTTTTGCGGGTTTGGAATGACTGATGGGCTGAGTAGGTTGTAATGTTACTCGTGAAGGCTGTTTCTTCACCAAAGCCAGAGGGTAACTGTAAAAATGGAGATACTGTTGGAAGTTGGTGGGTTTGATGTGGACTGAAGAGTTGAGGTAGCCATTGGAGAGCGACAAATTCATATCAGAGAATGTCTTCTGGGTGTGGAAGTAGGTCCAAATGAATTTCAGCATGCTAAAGGTATTGAGATGGTTCAGGAAATTTAGCAGTATTAATAATATTAGTAATATTACCAGCAATTGATAACCAATTAGCTACTTAACAACATATTAGTATAATCAAAATCCACTGTAATCGGCAAAAACAATCCTATGTTAATTACAAAAAATGTGGAACACCATACACACATATTAACAATACCAAGGATATTACCAGCAACTAATAACCAGTTAATTCTTACTGATCTATTAGCATAATAAATTTCCAATGTAATATATAAATACACATATTATCTCACGTTAGTATATGTGGAACAGTACAAACACTTATCAACACTATCAATAATCTTCCCAACAACAGATAACCAGTCAATTACTTAAAAACCTATTAGTCATATATATTATTTCTATAAGGTATTTTTTTGTCACAAGCCTATATCTTCCTTCATACTTAACCGAAATCAATGAATGAGGTGTCATTTTAAAGCTTATGGTCTCCACTTTGGTTAAATCGTATTTTAAGCAAGAAAGTTTTCGGAATTCGACCATTAAAGGGCAAAAATGTAAATTTTTCTAAAATGCTGTTTTCTGTGTTACGAGTCAGTTATCTCCCTGGATACCTATCTGAAACCATTTTATGAAGTATCGTTTTAAAGATTAAGATCTCCGCTTTAGTGACGTCATGTATTAAGACAGAAAGTTTACGGAATTCAACCCTTAAAGGGAAAAGTATCAATATTTTTGCAATGCGTTTTTGTGTCACGAGCGATTTATCTCCCTTAATATCTAACCGATACAGATAAATGAGGTATCATATTAACTCTTTCCTCCCTGACGGTACTTATAAGTACCACTGTATTTACCACTATATAATTCGACAATACCAGTGTCCACTGCATTGATAAGCCTGTTGATGTATTGCTGTATGATTAAATCAGACAATGACAACATTTATTTTTAAATTTCTGCGTGAAATTGCCGAAAAATTAATTTTCTAAGTTTTCAGCATACAGACCAAAAAAAACAAGTGGTACATTACTATGAATACAATGTAAGATTTGGAAACTGTCCCTAAATTGTAAACATCTGATGAAGATGTGAAGTATGTAGAATGAAGAAAATACAGTAAAAACATCATTCCAAATGTTACACTACAATGTCGTTTGTGTCTGAATGAGCAAAAATTTTTTTTTTTTTTTTTTTTAATATCGTGAGGCAAATATTTCATACCAATATGAACATAATTGATTTCAATTGCTATTTCTGTACATCATGTGATACACAAAGTCTCTAACGGTACTTATAAGTACCGGCTTAGTAATTAGCACTTAGAGTTCCAAAAAAAATTAGAAAAAAATATGTGTGTTTAATTTCAAGTACCTTTATACAAATATATAATTGAAATTATAAATTTCCCTTTTTTCCAATAGCCGGTAGGAAAGGGTTAAAGAATAAGGTCTCCGCCATGGTAACATTATATTTTAAGAAAGGAATTTTTCGTAATTCGACCCTTATAGGGCAAAAATGTCACTTTTTCTAAAATGCGTTTTTTGTATCTCGAGCCATTTATCCCCCTGGATATCTTACCAAAATCGATAAATGAGGTAGGATTATGAGGAGTAATGTCTCAGCTTTGTGACATCATATTTTAAGAAAGAATGTTTTTGGAATTCAACCCTTAAAGGAAAAAAGTATAAATTTTTCTATTACCGATTTTTGTGTCACAGGCGATTTATCTCCCTTGATATCTAACCGATGTAGATAAATGAGGTATCATATTAAAGAATAAGGTCTCCGCCGTGGTAACATTATATTTTAAGAAAAGAATTTTTCGTAATTCGACCCATAAAAGGCAAAAAAGTCAATTTTTCTAAAATGCTTTTTTTGTGTCTCGAGCCACTTATCTCCCTGGATATCTATCCAAAATCGATAAATCAAGTACGATTGTGAGGAATAATGTCTCATCTTTGCAGCCATCATATTTTAAGAAAGAAGTGTTTGGAATTCAACTATTAAAGGGAAAAAGTATAAATTGTTCTACAACGTATTTTTGTGTCACGAGCCTTATATTTCCCTTGATATCTAATCGATATAGATAAATGACATATCGTATTAAAGACTAAGGTTTCCGCCGTGGTAACATTATATTCTAAGAAAGGAATTTTTCGTAATTCGACCCATAAAGCGCAAAAATGTAAATATTTCTAAAATATGTTTTTTGTGTTTCGAGCCATTTATCTCCCTGGATTTCTAACCAAAATCGATAAATGAAGTAGGACTATGAAGAGTAATGGCTGAACTTGGTGACATTATATACAACCTCACTGTTCATCACATTTTATTCGCGAAATTTTCGCACGGGTCGTCTAGTATAATAAATTTCCACAGTAATTTGTAAATACATATTGTTAGTTACTAGATAAGAGTGAAATATGCATACAACATAATTACTGCATTTGTCAACTGTTTCAATAGAAAGAACGACCATACATAATTCTAGTAATTGTGAACAACTTTGTCATCTTATTCTTCCATACACCAAATATATATTATTCTTAGTTACCAAATTCCAAGAATAAAATTCTTCCACAGAGAAAAATGGGTTCTGAACAAAAAATTCTTTCGGTTTGGATTTAAAGTAGTTAGATGTTCATAGGTAAAGTTTTATTTCTTGTTGTAGAACACCGAATAAGGAAGCTCCAGAAAATGCTATCCCTTTTTGTACAACTGACATGGAACTGTCAACTTTTTTTTTACGCCTCGTCGACGGCAACGGTCATTAGAGGCAGGATGGGACTGTGGACAAGGAATGGGAAGGAATTCAGCCATGACCTTTTTGAAGGAAGAATCCCACCAGCATTTGCCTCGAGTGATTTGGGGAAACCATGGAAAATCCAAATCTGGATGCCCGGACAGGGATTCGAACCCGTGTCCTCCCGAATGCGAGAACAGAACGTTAACCATTCACCCACCAAGCTCGGTTTGTCAACTTTGTGAATGTTATATTTATTCTCAGTATCATCGCTATGTATGTCAGCATTTCGATTGAAGTGTTCTGGATTTTCCACTACAAATGATAGTAGGAACACAGGTGGCCACAGTTAATCAAAAAATTAACTTCGTTAATTGTTAAGCTGCTACTTAAAAAGTTAACTCTGATAATCATTAAAGTGTTCCATTTTTGCATTTAACATCCGTTAAAAGTTAACTATCCTAAAGTTGTACTGATTTTTAAGTATTATAATAGGTATTACAGCACGCTATATCAGGAGGTAAAATAGTCCCCTAATCGGATCTCCGGGTGGGGACTGCTCAGGGAGGAGTCATCAGAATGGATAGAAACATTCTACTAGTCGGAGCGTGGAATGTTAGAAGTCTGAATAGGGCAGGTAGGTTAGAAAACTTAAAAAGGAAGATGGAGCAACTAAAGTTAGATGTTGTTGGGATTAGTCAGATTAAGTGGAAGGACGCACAGGATTTCTGGTCTGGAGAACACAGGATAACTAGCACACAAGCTGTCAATGGAGTCACTAGTGTAGGATTTGTAATGAACAAGAAAGTAGGGAAACGGGCGAGTTAATATGAACAGTTTAGTGACAGGATTATTTTGTTTAGGTTAGAAACTAAGCCCATTTCAGCCACATTAGTACAAGTGTATATGCCAACGTCACAGGAAGATGACGAAGAAATAGAAAAAATATACACCGAAATTGAAGAATGAATCCAATATGTGAAGGGGGAGGAAAATCTAATGATCATGGGTAATTGGAATGCAATAGTGGGAGAAGGAAAAGAGGGGAATACTGTAGGAAGTTTTGGTCTAGGAGAAAGAAATGAACAAGGAAGCAGGTTGCTAGAATTTTGTGAAAGATATAAGCTAGTAGTGGCAAAAAAACTGTTTAAGAACCATGCAAAAAGAATATACACCTGGAAAAGTCCTAGGGATACAGCCAGATATCAGATAGATTATATCATGGTCAAACAGAGGAGCTCAACCGAGGAAGAATGGAATGCATTTAAGACCGAAATAATGAAAGCTGGTAAAGAAACATTAGGCTTTAGGGAACAAGCTGCCCGAAAACCTTGGATAACAGAAGAAATTTTGGAGCTGATGGATCAGAGGAGAAGGTACAAAAATGCTCAGGATGATGTAGGAAAAGAGCAGTACAGGCAATTTAGAAATCAAATAAATAGGAAATGCAAATTAGCAAAAGAAAATTGGCTACAAGAAAAGTGTGAAGAAGTAAAAATGGAAATGGTCGTAGGTTAAGTAGATGTTGCCTACAGAATGATCAAACAGAATTTTGGAGAAATGAAGAAAACAGGTATGAACATTAAAGCTGCCGATGGGATACCTCTTTTAAGCTCAGAAGATAAGAGCTAACCAATGGAAAGAATACATTGAGAAACTTTATGTTGGGGACGACTTGAACAATAATGTCATGGAAAAGGAAGGTGATGTCGACATTGATGACTTAGGAGATACTGTTTTGAGGACAGAATTTAATAAAGCTCTGAATGACTTAAAAGCAAATAAAGCAGTTGGAATTGATGAGATGCCTGCAGAACTTCTTAAATCTCTAGGAGAGGAAGCAATCGAAAGATTATTCAAGCTGATATCATAAAGTTATGAAACAGGAGAAATTCCAACTGATTTTAATAAAAATATCATCTTCACACTTCCAAAGAAAGCACAAGCCGACAAATGTGAGAATTATCGCACCATTAGTCTAACGCCACATGCTTCAAAATTACTGACCAGAATAATATACAGAAGGATGGAAAGGGTAGTAGAAGAGATAGTGGGTGAAGATCAGTTTGGGTTTAGGAAATATCGCGGTACAAGGGAAGCAATTCTGTCTTTAAGATTAATACTTGAAGGGCGGATCAAGAAAAACAAAGATACTTTTATGGCATTTGTTGATTTAGAAAAAGCTTTTGATAATGTTAGGTGGGACAAGATGTTCAAAATTTTAAAGACGCCAGGTCTAAAGTATCGAGATAGAAGAATACTCTATAAACTATATAAGAATCAAGTGACGGTAATAAAAGTAGAGAATCACGAGAGACATGCATCAGATAAGATGGGTGTGAGACAAGGTTGTAGTCTATCCCCATTAATATTCAACTTGTATGTGGAAGAAGCAATGAAGAAGGTCAAAGAAAAATTTCCATGTGGCATAAGTTTTCAGGGAGAAAAAATCAGTATGCTACGATTTGCTGATGACATTGTCTTGTTAGCAGAGAGGGCTGAGGATATTGAGAAGTTATTGAATGGCATGAACAAAATACTGAAGGAAGATTTTGGACTGAATATAAATCAAAGCAAGACAAAAGTGATGAAATGTAGCAGAAATGATACCAATACTAGCAGAATAAATATAAAAATTGGATCGGATGCAATAGGAGAAGTGAGTGAGTTCTGTTACTTGGGAAGTAAAATTACAACCAATGGACGAAGCAGGAATGATGTTAAAAGCAGAATAGCATTAGCAAAGAGAGCCTTTATGAAAAAGATAAACCTTTTAGTTTCAAATATTGATCTAGGAATTAGAAAGAACTTTTTAAAACTCTATGTGTGGAGCACAGCACTTTACAGTAGCGAAACATGGACTTAGGAATACCGGAAAGAAAGAAACTTGAAGCATTTGAAATGTGGTGCTACAGAAGAATGCTGAAAATTAGGTGGACAAACAAAGTAAGAAATGAACGAATTTTGGAAATGATGGGTGAGAAAAGAAGTTTAAGGAAGATGCTTACAGGAAGAAGAGACAGGCTGGTAGGTCATATTTTGAGACATGGATTGGTTAATTTGCTGGTGGAGGGAACAGTCGAAGATAAGAACTGTAGAGGTAGACAGAGATTAGAATATATGAAGCAGATAATTGAGGACGTGGGTTGTAAGGGGTATGTAGAAATGAAGAGGTTAGCACAGTATAGGAAGGGATGGAGGATTGCATCAAACCAGTCTAAAGACTGATGACAGCAAAAAAAAATATCAGGGTATTATGTACCATGAGGTGTGACAAAAGTATGGATTTCTTTAAGAATACTAATGAATTGAGCTGGCACTTGCTGAAGGCTTTGAATTGTTTTTCTTTTTCCCATGAGTTGATCCTGCTTTTACTTTATTCAAATTATAAATATCTGGACTTACCACCTGAGAAGACTATAATAATTCTCAATGCCGATAGAATCTTTGACCAGGGAGGAAGTATACCGTCAAGTGAAGTGGCTGGAGAAACTATGCAAGAAAAAGTGCAGATTTCTCAATGCCCTCACTTTTCTTCAGTGATGCCTGGACCAGGCCATCGTACCTCAGTTTGCCGAGATTCAGCATAAGATTAACTCTTTGGTGGCGAAGAAGTTTGTGGTGGGCCAGTTTGGCTCTTGTGAGGGAGAGGACTCGATACACCAGATGTGAGTTACACTCCATTTCTCATGCACTGCTTGCTGTCCAACTGTTTCTGTCAAACCACTTACACTAGATAGACAGCTGTACGGTTGCTGTAAGCCTCAGAGTTCAATGCCACGCAACGGCATGACAATGTGCGAAGTTCTCGTGGCTCGCCCGCAGCTCGAACACCTCATCAGAACCAGAGATTAGAACATGATTCATTTGAGCGGTGAGGAAATTGATGCTGAAACCTTATAAGTGCTATCCAAATGGCTAAATTTTGCCCCAGTATCAAAGTCCATCCTATATGGAAACTCTTACTGACGTCGAACAGGCCATTCGTAGTTTACCTGCAGAAGCAGCAGAAGAAGTGAAGTATGAAACCTGCCGGATTTTATGCAAAACTGAACTGCTAAGGCCCAGCACCTCAGCTGCTGCACAAAAGGCACATCAGTCACTATGAGACGACAAAGACACAATTGTATTACCAGCTGACAAGGGAAATGTCTCTGTACTCCTAACTACAGTGGATTATAGGTAAAAAGTGAAAGAACTCCTAATATATTAATCCTATTGCAATATTCCACGAGACCCAACCAATGTTGTGGCAAGGAAAATGACAGTTCTGCTCAAGAATTCTGGTCTGGTGGAGGATACAGGGAAACTGCTACAACCCCATGCGGCTGTTACATCTAGGCTTCATTGAGTGCCTAAGATCCATAAAGAGGGTACCCCATTGTGTCCAAAAGTGAGTGCTCAGCTACTTACATTTGGCCCAATACTTAACCGGCCCGCTTACCCCACTTGTGGGAAGATGTCCTCACCACGTGACAGGCTCCGCAAGGTTTATTGACATCATCAAGGAACTCCACCTGGGTCAGCAAGATTTACTATTGATCTTCAATGTGATGTTTAGGGTTCGGATCATTATGAGCAAAAAAATAGAGAAATATGCAGGCAAATATGACCTTAAAATGAGTAAATATGATCTAAAACCACAAAATATGACCAAACATTTAAATTTACTATACATCAAAACATGCCCAATTATACATCAATTATTTTATTTAGTAGTGTCGCTTTCAGGTAGACAGCATAATTTGCTTCCGTGCACTCCCTTCACCATTGGGAAATTAAATTTAAAATCGTTTTGTTGAAGTTACTTTAATTTCAGATAATTTATAGAATAGAACTCTTTCATCTGTATTAAAATACTCCACTCTAAATTCCCCTTACGTAACTTTCCACTTTCAGAAAATTTTATTTTCGGCACGTCGGTAGGCCTACTCGCTGATCCACTGCAGATTTAACGATGACTGAGGATATTTAATTGAGATATTGATTGACGCAGATCAACGCAGGCATGCTTCTGGTGCATTGTCGAGATTAAAAGGCTGGCAGAACATTACTTTTAGAGAGTGACAATAATGTATAACTTTAATTTTTGACTGGTGAATTCTGACCACAGTGAAAATTAGTTTTGTTTTTTTCCCCGTCTGTATAGCAGAAGTACAGTTCTGTGAATAATTATCTTAATTTCTTCTCATCTAGATCTACTGAATTCCCAGTACTATTAAAAATACTGCCATATTTTTCCTCAAAATATAACCATATGACCTTAAATATTATCGAAATATGACCAAAACTTGGAAAATGGTCTGAATATGCATTTATATAATATATATAAAATACATTTAAATAAATCAAAAACGTTTAATCAGTGTTTAATTCAGCATTTCAGCTCAAAAATAAGGCAGGAAAAAAATATGACTTGTCCTAAAGATCCGAACCCTAGTGATGTCTCTTTTTACCAGGGACCCTCTGACTGATATGCTGGCTCTAATAGAACACATTTTAAGCCTGGGGTAGTTGAGTTGTTCTGGCACACACTCCAAACATACTGCCTTTAAGTGTAGGGGACATAATACAGGGTGCGGCAAAAAGATCTGACGGTTTTAAAGTAAACACAACATGAAAAATAAAAGTGATACAAAATATTTTATTGCTTATTACAGAAGGGTGTTCATGTAAATTAATGAAAATAATATCAGAACAACCAATTTCATCCGTTTAAGATGTGAAGATAACGTCCTTTAAATGACGTCCGTCTTTTACCAAGTCATTCTTCCAGCCTTGCACTGAAGCTGTTGAACACCTGCTCTAACATCGCACGAGGCAGGTTGGCGATTTCTTGGCCTATGGCTTCTTTCAGTTCGTCCAGTGTGGGGGGTTTGTTTGTGTAAACTCTTGCTTTAAGGAACCCCACAAGAAAAAAATCACAAACGCTAAGGTCTGGAGAGCGAGCTGGCCATTCAATGTCCCCAAAACGCGAGAGATCGCTCGACCACGAAACTTGCTTCTCAATACGTCCATAACCTCATTGGCTGTATGGGCAGTTGCCCCATCCTGCTGGAACAATATCCTCCTGCGCACTAAACTATTTCTCTTAAGTTCAGGGATCAGGAAGTTTTTCAACATCAACAAATAATGTTGCGAATTAACCGTAACGGTTCGACCACCCTCTTCAAAGAAGTATGGCCCAATGACACACCTTTTCGTTACACCACCCCACACCACACGATAACCTTAGGACGTTCATGGAGTTGTTTCGGATTTGTAGCCGACCAATAGGCCTAACGAGAGTTCTGTTTGTTAACATAACCATCCAGATGGAAATGTGCCTCGTTGTTCATCATTAAAATTGTTTCATCAGTCAACATTGCAATCATTTCTTCTGCAAATGCTTTACGCTTTGCATAGTCATTAGGCTTTAATTGCGGGACAATAGCCACTTTTTACAGATGGAAGTGCAGATCGAGACGCAATATTCGTCTTACTGAGCGGTCAGACATGTGCAAAGCAGCAGCTTGTTTACGGGCCGACCGCCGAGGACTGGCTTCCACAGTTTCTCTTACTTGATTGATATTCTCTGGCGTCCAGGCTTATCTTGGATGGCCTGTCGACTTTTTTAATGCTTAACCGGTAGCTCTGAAGGTTCTCACCCATAGCATAATTCTGTTACGAGTTGGGATTATTCCCCTTGGACCCACATTGAAACGTCTTTGGAACTGCCACTGAGCAGCAACGCAGGAATCGCAACTTTCAAAAAACGCCTCGACAACAAAATCACGGTACTCACCCGACCACTGCTCCATGGTTACTACAAATGTCCACGTGTGGGCTATGGAATTCGCCTATCCCCACCACCCTCCACCATCTACTCGCTCTACAATACGGCGGCGAAAACCATCAGATCATTTTGCCGCACCCTGTACAACAACCAGAAGTTCCATTAGAAAACATCCATATACAAACAATAGAAGCTAAAGAAATCACACCACCTGACCTGAACTCATCAGTATTGACATTGATCTTGCAGAAACTAAGTATGTTAGAGCAAAACGCCGCAGAACAACGTAAAATATCAGAACAAAATACCGTCGAACAACGTAAAATATTAGAAAATAATATCGCGGAGCAGCGCCAAATATCAGAACAGAATGCTGCAGAACAAAGACAAATATCGGAAAAGAATGTCGCGGAGTGTCAGCGATTTTTAAAAGTCCAGTGTGACGAGTTTAAACGGGAAATTAAACAACAAATCCATTTTGAGTTGATTGCAGTAGAACATAAGCTAAATGAAGTTACTGAGCAAATGTCTATTGTAAATGCCCAACAGGAAGAGATGTGCTCTAAACTTGACGAAAAGATAAATGCTCTAAAATCGTCTCTGACTGCTGACATGCAAAATATGTCATTACGCGTAGAAAGTGACTTGAAAGGGGTTCAGTCACAGGTGGAGGTGATAACTGGGACTTGTGAGGATCTTATAAAGTCGCAGGAGGCTATCACTCACCGGATGAATAGTTTAGTAGATAGCGTAGAGGAGTTGCGAACCGAGACAAAACGACATATCGATGTGTTGACCACGTCGATTGTAAGGGTGCAAGATGACAAACAGTCAGCATTTACAACTGACAAAAGAGGTGACCTCTATAAGTACTTCAGTAACAATTTTGAAAGAGGACGCCGCTATTTTGAAGCAAGAGCAGGTAAAATTGCGGGAGGAGCAGCGTGCTGTTGAAAAGAAAAGACAAGTAGTTGGAACCGAGGCGACAGGTCCCATTCAGGTTGACATTTCGCTACCACGGTTTGGAGTGAAGAGAGGAATTAATCCTCGAGAGTTTCTGACAAACTTAGAGGAATACTTTCGTATAAAAGCAATTCCAGAATCTTTTTGGATGACCTTGGTAAACCAGTCACTTGACTATCAAGAAAGGTCATGGCTTGCTATTACTTGCGAATCGGGAACAACATACGCAGAGTTCAGGTAAGCATTTCTGCGGACGTATTGGTCTGTACAAGAA
This sequence comes from Vandiemenella viatica, assembly GCA_031002005.1. Taxonomy (NCBI): domain Eukaryota; kingdom Metazoa; phylum Arthropoda; class Insecta; order Orthoptera; family Morabidae; genus Vandiemenella; species Vandiemenella viatica. Next base: position 144,933,022 of record JARYHS010008075.1, read on the forward strand.
CAGTTGAGATGCTTGCTTAGAATTCGTCAAGGAAAATATGATCCACGCGAGCATGGTTCAAGAGTAATGTATGTAAGGAGACTAGCAGTCCTCTTGCGACTTCTAGATCAACCTCTTAAGGAGCAGCAGTTCATTGCGGCTGTTTACACTCACTTTTCAAAACAGACTCGAGGTCTTATTAACCCAGTTGTTGTAACAACTTTGGAAAGTTTCCTAGAGACTCTGCAAAATATTGATGGAATCGATGATGGTCCTCCAGGCAACTTCGACAATCATGGCGGACAACTGCATAATAATAACGATAACAGGAACTCAAGTAGAGATCCCAACCGGAAGCTAAATGATACGAATGGGAGGCAATTTTACAACAACCATCGCCGGAATGATTTCAATAATGGACGTAAACGCTGTTGTATGGAAACAATCTCCACAGCGAAATTCTTCACATGTTCCCATCGACCCTTCACATGGGAATGTAGGCGGAACATCTCAGGATGTGCGAGTATGCCAGCAATGAGATTTTCGTGGGGACACCAGTAGCTGTAATAAAATAATTATAGCTAACATAAATTATTGGCGAGGTGAAGGGCCAGAAGGAGACATGTTGGATGTTGACTTATCAGAAAATAATTGGCTCAGGAAACCCGCTAGGTGTCCCCAGATTGATGTTAAAGTGTACGGAGTGCGCACTAGTGCATTGTTGGACTCGGGATCATGCATTATCGCTATCTCGGCGAAGTTCCTAAACCAATTAAAAGTATCGTGTAAGAATTTAAGCATCATTTCTGCGAAACCGAACCCGGTGGCTCCAGCATTTGGTGCGAGAGAGAAAACGGTTGATGAACAGATATTGTTACCATTGAAACTATCTGAAGGCACTGTGAATGTATTAGCTCTTATTATCCCTGGGTTGGTCATCGACTTGATTATTGAGAGTGATGAACTGGAAGCACATAAAGTCATAATAGATTGGGGAAAGAAAATGATAAGCAACCTGGGACCTAAGACCATCATCTGGGAAGAGTCAAATGAAATAGAAGATAGAACTGAAGAATGTACGAATGCTATACAATTAGGTGATAAAATAGGTAAAATAAACAGGTCGGACTTATTATATGCAAGCATAAATGCCTTGTTAGATGAGAGGAATTTTGTGCATGACGCAATACAAAAGTCAATAAGGGAAAATCAGAGGATCAGAAAAGACAAATTCACTGATGGAAAAGCACATGGGAATATTTTCGTATATGCCGGAAAAATTTTGTGACATATCCCTAAGTTTCGAGTGACAAACACAAGCCCATTGAAAGGACGTACATACCCAGTGCCGCATAAAATGCGAGTAGCTGCGAGAGAGGCAATTGAGGCGCTGGAGCGTGAAGGCATTATTGTAGCTGCTCCTTCTCAACATATTAATCCAATTACACTGGTGAGCAAACGAGATGGGTCCATTAGGATAAGTCTAGACGCAAGAGCACTTAATGAGAGAATTGAGAAGGATGGGGAACGATCTGAGGTGATACCTGATTTAATATCAAGATTGCATGGGAAGAAATGGTTGTCTACATTGGATGTGACATCTGGATTCAACCAGCTGTCATTAGATCCAAGCTGTAGTCCTTATACCGCATTTCTTTTCGAAGAAAGACAGTACCAGTTTTTACGTGTCCCATTTGGATTGAAGGATAGCTCGTGCGCATTTGTTCGTGCAATGAATAGCATCCTACCACCATCAATAAAGCAATTTTGCATCGCGTACATCGATGATTTACTAATTTACTCGGAGACATTTGAGCAACACCTCGAGCACCTTGATCAATTGTTCACTGTGCTCAAGTCAAATGGACTTACACTACATCCGGAGAAAGCCACCATATGTAGACAACGCATAGAGTATCTTGGGTTTGTCATCACACCAAGAGGTGTTGAACCGTCACCTGATAAGGATCAAGGAAATAATTAATATTCCTGCTCCTACTAAGATAAAAGATTTAAGAAAATTCCTAGGCATCTGTGCGTATTATAGAGGGAATGTCCCAAATTTCGCCAAAGTACTGTACCCACTCTATGAATTGTTAAAAAACAGTACACAATGGAAATGGGAGGCAACCCATCAACAGGCCTTTGACAACATTAAACTAATTTTTCAACAAGACATTTGTCTGGCACATCCTGACTTCTCGAAACCGTATTTCCCATATACTGATGCGAGCTATAAAGGGATTGGCGCATGTTTGCATCAGAAAGATGAGGAAGGGAGACTGCGCATAGTCGCGACGGCAAGTCGGACACTGAGGCCTCCAGAACTATGATATTATGTTAGCGAACTGGAAATGATGGCTATACATTTTGCCACACAGAAATTCAAGGCATACTTATTAGGGTGTACCACATATTTGATGACGGATCACCTTGCCCTGACTTTTCTGAGAAGCACCCGTTTCACTAGCAACCGAATTGCTCGATGGGCTATGTTCTTACAGCAGTTCGACATCCAAATAAAGTATTGTAAGGGGTCGGAAAACATTATAGCGGATTGGTTGAGCCGACATCCTGCAGATGGAGATGCTATAGAATGGGGAAATGGGAATCCGAATGAGGTACTCATAGCAGTGCTAACCCTGCCACAAGGGAGGAGTATGAAAGAGCTGAAGAATCGATTAATTGAACAGCAATGTGCTAGTGAACATATTAAACGAATAAGAGAATATCTTAAAACTGGAGCTCATGGAGATGATGTTCATGTAAGAAATGTTGCGTTACTCTGCACGCTATCAGAGGATGTATGTTTCCGATGCGAAAGTGCCATCAAATCATGGCGTATCTGGTTACCACAAACCATATACCAGGAAATGACAGAATTGTTTCATTATCATCATGGCCATCCAGGAATGGAGAGATTGTATAAAATGATGACGTAAGAATGAAGACCCACAAAGTAGAGTTCAATAACATTAGGATATTAGCTGGAACATCACATTTTTGGGAATCTGTCATCAAAGAAGCGATCGAAATTCGACTGGCCGACACATTTAACAGAGACAGTGGTCTATTTCTCAGTGAGGCATGGAAACCTGCCTTGGCAAATATCCGCAGAGAACGTTGTTCTTCCGTCCAGCTGCCGCCGTAGAGGGCTTCATATTAGCTCGGGCTGGAACAAGAACCTTAGCCACGCCCACGGGCAGCCAGCCGCTAGTTGGTTGCGGGCCTGGCTAATAGTAAGCCTTCGCCGAGGCCACGCGGACATGTATATAAGAAAGAGCGGCACCCGAACCATCTCAGTAGATGTGGGTCAGCCGACAAGTACAGATGTCTCTACACCTGAAAAAGATGGCAGAGCCAGCCGTCGAAATATTGTGTTTCCACAACACTATCCAGCGGTACACCCGTGAAGACTACATTGTAAAATGATGACGTTAGAGTACTACGCCGAAGCACTTAAGGAGGAGGTCATTATATGCACAAAGACCTGCGTCGAGTGTCAGAAGGTAAAATCACCCAACACGCGAAGGGATAGTGAATGTCATCCAATTATTCCGGATAGGCCCAAGGAATTAGTGTGTGTGGATCACTTTGGACCCTTGCCTTCTGGACATTTTGGGAAGAAGCACATATTTGTAATGTTAGACGCGTTTTCCAAGTTTATAAAGCTATACGCAGTTGCGAAGCTAAATACTTTGCGAACCCTGAAGATTGTTTTGGAGAGGTACTTGCCGGAATGTGGGAAGCCAACACGCATCCTTTCAGACCATGGCTCGGTATTTACTAGCCCACGTTGGCAGAAGACACTTGATGAAGCTGCGTAAAAGCTATTTACAGTTCAATTAGGACTACTCAAACTAATCCCGCTGAAAGATATATGAGACAGTTGGCTTTATACTTCAGGTTTCTCGTAGGAAACAAGCATAATTCTTGGGTGAAATACGTGTCACAAATTGAAAAATATTTTAATGAAACCATACATTGCAGCACAGGTGGAAAACCTTTCGAGCTGCACTTTGGTAAAAGGAGTTTGACTTTTGCCGAAGAGCTTGTGAGGCACCCGAACTCAAATATCGTGCAAAATCATGAGGAGACGATCAAGAGGGCACATGAATATTTGATAGAGAAGGCAAGAAAACGTAAACGACTGCAAGATGAAAAGGGTACACAGAAATATGAGATAGGACAAAAGGTGTTGGCGTGTCAGTTACATATATCCGACGCTGACAAGAAAATCAAAGCTAAATTCTTTGATCTATTCATAGGTCCATTCGATGTTATAAACGTTATCGCCCCAAACGTCTATGAGCTGCGGCAGGTGGACGGTGAGATTTACGGAACTGTCAATGTCCGCAATATCATAGCATTTTATTCCAGGGAGCCATAAAAAAAAAAAATTAAAAAAAAAACTTAAAAAAAAAAAAACACAAGAACTGGTTTCTTATTTATAAATAAATGATACAAGAGTGAACTCTAAAAAGGTATTCTTAGTAGTGAATATAATGTAAGTGAGCTTCTCAAATATTTAAAGCAAAGGTACTTCTGAGGAAATAGGTGTTATTGACTACTGTTCAAGATAAAAGTGTTTTTCCAGATAATTTAATTATCATGCAAGTAAATGTTCACATGTTGGTGAACGTACTGACGCTATACATTAGAAAACAAGTGTATTCATTGTTTAATACATAATATGTACCTGATACTTAATATGTTTGATACAGTTTACTTGAAATGAAATAAATCTGAATAGTTTGAACTATTTCAGCATATGTATATTTTAGCAAGCTATGCATTTATTGTACCTGTTGCATTTTTTTTGTATCTGTAGGCTGGCTACACTGACATAACAGTGTTAACAATCAATTTGACGACCCGACCCGTTAGTAGGTTGCGTAATTAATTATTGTTCTTCATACAGTATTATGCCAACAATAATAAATATAACATTTTATAAACATAGATTGTTAGGAAACAAAGGCGCTAAAAGTGGATATATTGAACATTGGATAGGATAAAAAACCACCGCTTACCAAAGAAGGGGATTCCAGCGGCGTTGGTACACGAACACACAAAGAATAAAATTTTCGAGCATGGCTCTTCCTCAGTAGAAGTGAGATGGCTGCATGCAAGCGCTGCTGGCAGCCAACTGCGAGAGCCACAATTTCGGTGGCTCATGGTGGGGGAAATACATCATGGCAGGAAGTGAGGGAGGGGGTAGAAGAGTACAGGCCGAAAAACGGAGATGAATGGCAAGTATAAAGCAAAACTGTACAAGGTCCTGACGCGGAAGGGTAGTATACCTCAGTTAATCAAGTAATGGACACAAGTGGGGGGGGAAAAAATTATTTGAAACTAAAACTAAAATTCAAAATCACAATCTATAAAGATAGGCTCTGGTGAGCGGTGGTTCTGTGAGGGAAGGTGGAAGTGAGGGGGATGGGTGGGAGGAAAATTGGTGCTATCTTAAATTTAGACCTGGAGATTGTCTGGTCCCCAGTTGGTACTGATAGGTCAGTTCCCACCTTCTAAGTTCTGAAATACTGCTTTTATCTGGGAGGACTCTGATGGCGCGGACCGAGAAACAGGTATTAAAATCGTTGGTGCCATGTATAGTGGCATGATGAGATACAGGGTGGTCAGGGTTCTTGGTATGTACTGATTGTCGGTGTCCATTCATTCTCATGGCTAGTGGATTGGTTGTGAGTCCGATGTAGGAGGCTGGGCAATGGTTACAAGTGAGTTGGTATATGAGGTGGGAGGATGTACAAGTGGCAAATCCTGTGATGGGAAAGCTTTCCCCAGTTACGGGGTTGGTAAAGGTGGTGGAAGGCGGGTGCATACTGCATAATTTGCAACGGGATCTGTTGCAAGGAAATGAACCTTGAGGCTGTCTTGCAGGCTGGGGGACCCCGTGCTTATGGACCAAGAGTTGGTTGAGGTTTGGAGGTCTGCTGAAGCAGGCTCTGGGTGGGTGAGGGAGGATTTTAGGAAGGAGGTTTCTCATCTCAGGGCAGGCTCGAAGGAAGTCGTAACCTTGTCTCAAGACTCGGTTAACGGACTCCAAGCCTGGGAAGTAACGGGTGATCAAAACAGGGCTATGGTGGGTTTTAGAGGATTGTGGATTGTTGATAGGTTGTGATGTGGCACGAGAAACCTGTTTGTGAACTAAAATTGGCGGGTAATTGCGGAAAATCAGGGCTTCAGAGATATTGCTGGCATATTGTTGAAGGGCTTGTTGATTGGAACAAATGTGACTGCCTCGAATGCCTAGGCTGTAGGGGAGGGAACGTTTGATGTGATGAGGGTGGCAGCTGTCATAATGAAGGTACTGTTGTAGGTTGGTGGGTTTGATATGGACAGCTGTGTGTGTATAGCGATTTGTGAGGGAAAGGTCGACATCCAGGAAAGTGGCCTGTGTATGGGATTAAGTCCATGTAAATTTCAAGGAGCTGACAGTGTTAAGTTTATTGAGGAAACTGAGTAGGTTGTCTTCTCCGTGGGTCCAGATTATGAAAATATCATCAATGAATCTGACCCACAAGAGGGGTTTCAGATGGGCTGAAGTTATGAATGATTCTTCTAGGCGGCCTAGGTAGAGGTTAGCGTATGAGGGAGCCATACGAGTGCCCATGGCAGTGCCACTCACTTGGTGATAGATTTTCCCCTCAAATGAGAAAAAGTTGTTGTTAAGTATTAGTTCTGCCAAGGTGAGCAGGAAAGATCTGGTGGGGAGGCTATTGGGCGGACGCTGGTCTATAAATGTTCCAAGGCACTGAGCCCATGGCAATGGGGAATATTTGTGTATAAGGAAGTCACATCTACAGTCACTAGAAGGGAGTCAGGGGGAAGAGGTGTGGGTACTGTAGCCAGTCGTGAGAGGAAGTGCCGGGTGTCCTTGATGTGGGAGGGAAGCTGGCTGACAATGGGTTGTAGATGCTGGTCAACCAGGGCAGAGATACGCTCAGTGGGTGAGCCATATGCAGAAACTATGGGACGTCCTGGGTTGCCAGGCTTATGAATCTTGGGAAGCAGGTATAGTGAAGGTGTGCGTGGCTTTTTTGGAGTGAGGAGTGAGACAGAATGGGGAGTGAGTCCTTGGAGGGGTCCACTAACCTGTATATACACTTTTATTTTATCATTCACTGCAGGTGTGGGATCATGGTTGAGGGGACGGTAAGTGTTGGTATCAGACAGCTGATGCAGTGCTTCACTGACAGTCACAACGGTTCATGACCACCGTAGTTGAGCCCTTGTCTGCCGGTAGAATGATCAAGTCTGGATCAGAGGAGAGTTCCCTGATGGCCCTGGTTTCTGCACGAGTCAGGTTGGTGTCACAGGGTAGTGATTTTGCGAAACTAGGAGAAGCCAAACTGGTGGAAACAAGATCTTGAAACAATTGGAGAGGGTGGTTTTGTGGGAGAGGTGGTGGATCAAGAATTGAGGGTGGTTGGAACATTTGGAGACTGGGCTCCAGGTCATTCTGACTGTCAATATTGTTGCTCTTTGAGGCAAAGTGATTCCTCCAGCAATAAATAAAAGTGTATATACAGGTTAGTGGACCCCTCCAAGGACTCACTCCCCATTCTGTCTCACTCCTCACTCCAAAAAAGCCACGCACACCTTCACTATACCTGCTTCCCAAGATTCATAAGCCTGGCAACCCAGGACGTCCCATAGTTTCTGCATATGGCTCACCCACTGAGCTTATCTCTGCCCTGGTTGACCAGCATCTACAACCCATTGTCAGCCAGCTTCCCTCCCACATCAAGGACACCCGGCACTTCCTCTCACGACTGGCTACAGTACCCACACCTCTTCCCCCTGACTCCCTTCTAGTGACTGTAGATGTGACTTCCTTATACACAAATATTCCCCATTGCCATGGGCTCAGTGCCTTGGAACATTTTATAGACCAGCGTCCGCCCAATAGCCTCCCCACCAGATCTTTCCTGCTCACCTTGGCAGAACTAATACTTAACAACAACTTTTTCTCATTTGAGGGGAAAATCTATCACCAAGTGAGTGGCACTGCCATGGGCACTCGTATGGCTCCCTCATACGCTAACCTCTACCTAGGCCGCCTAGAAGAATCATTCATAACTTCAGCCCATCTGAAACCCCTCTTGTGGGTCAGATTCATTGATGATATTTTCATAATCTGGACCCACGGAGAAGACAACCTACTCAGTTTCCTCAATAAACTTAACACTGTCAGCTCCTTGAAATTTACATGGACTTAATCCCATACACAGGCCACTTTCCTGGATGTCGACCTTTCCCTCACAAATCGCTATACACACACAGCTGTCCATATCAAACCCACCAACCTACAACAGTACCTTCATTATGACAGCTGCCACCCTCATCACATCAAACGTTCCCTCCCCTACAGCCTAGGCATTCGAGGCAGTCACATTTGTTCCAATCAACAAGCCCTTCAACAATATGCCAGCAATATCTCTGAAGCCCTGATTTTCCGCAATTACCCGCCAATTTTAGTTCACAAACAGGTTTCTCGTGCCACATCACAACCTATCAACAATCCACAATCCTCTAAAACCCACCATAGCCCTGTTTTGATCACCCGTTACTTCCCAGGCTTGGAGTCCGTTAACCGAGTCTTGAGACAAGGTTACGACTTCCTTCGAGCCTGCCCTGAGATGAGAAACCTCCTTCCTAAAATCCTCCCTCACCCACCCAGAGCCTGCTTCAGCAGACCTCCAAACCTCAACCAACTCTTGGTCCATAAGCACGGGGTCCCCCAGCCTGCAAGACAGCCTCAAGGTTCATTTCCTTGCAACAGATCCCGTTGCAAATTATGCAGTATGCACCCGCCTTCCACCACCTTTACCAACCCCGTAACTGGGGAAAGCTTTCCCATCACAGGATTTGCCACTTGTACATCCTCCCACCTCATATACCAACTCACTTGTAACCATTGCCCAGCCTCCTACATCGGACTCACAACCAATCCACTAGCCATGAGAATGAATGGACACCGACAATCAGTACATACCAAGAACACTGACCACCCTGTATCTCATCATGCCACTATACATGGCACCAACGATTTTAATACCTGTTTCTCGGTCCGCGCCATCAGAGTCCTCCCAGATAAAAGCAGTATTTCAGAACTTAGAAGGTGGGAACTGACCTATCAGTACCAACTGGGGACCAGACAATCTCCAGGTCTAAATTTAAGATAGCACCAATTTTCCTCCCACCCATCCCCCTCACTTCCACCTTCCCTCACAGAACCACCGCTCACCAGAGCCTATCTTTATAGATGAAGGTGAAAGAGGAAGGCCAGCCACCGTTCTTAGATATTCTTATAGAATGTAAATCAGATGGGACACTTGGACAATCTGTATACAGAAAAACTTAGGAACACAGACTTGTACCTGAACACACATAGTCATCACCATCCAGCACAATGCAAGACAGTGCTCACCAAGCTAGTTCACGGCGAGCCATATGTGATGCTGACAGCCTACCAGGGAGAAGTCAATCATCTGTGTCAGACCTTCCGACACAACGGGTACTAGGAACATCAGATTCCAGTAACTGAGATGCAGGCTTAACATCAAGAACGAACCATAGAATTGCCTAGCCTTGCCATACTCTGGTGCTATAACGTCAAGGATTGGTACAGTTCTGGCTAAAAAAAAAGTATTAAGGCCATCTTACCGCCACCACCAAAACTGAAGAACATCTTGCACTGCCCCAAAGATGATCTCGCTCTCCGAATGCCTTGTGGATGTGGAAAAAGATACATAGGCCAGACGGTAGGGTGCATAAACCAGCAATGTCTGGAACATGCATGACACATGCATTTGGGGCAGAGAGAGATTCTTCGGTGGCAGAACACAGCCTTCAACAAAGCCACAGCTTCGACTTTGAAAACACCAGGCTGTTGGTGCATACCAAAAACTTCTTGGACAGTATTCTAAAAAAAGCAGTTGAAATCCGCATCACGCCCAATCATGTTAACCAGGACTCTAGGTACCAACTAAGCAAAACTTGGATGCCTGTCATTGATTCTGTATGTCGCCAGTGTGGCGAGGTATATGCGGCACGGCGGGCACAAACCAACTGAGCCCGCACCTGGCACCTACCGGCGCTACCCTCACACAACCACCCACGCGCCAACTGGCCAATCAGCTGCATCCAGGTCTACTTTGCAAGCATTCGGCCATGTGTGAAGCTTTTCAGATCCCAGCCTTCTGCCGCAGCCAGCACTTCACAAGAAGATGGCGATAGAGATTCCAATCAACAAAATATCATGTGAAAACATCCTGTTCACTCGGCTAGTCACTCGAGAAGACTATATTAATTCTTGAATGGTTCTCTACATGAAGTTGTACGGCTAACCCCATACATAATTCTTATTTCTCGCTTTTGGGCTCTGAACACTTTGACTCAATGAGTAGAATTGTCCCAGAATATTAATTATTCCATATGACATTAAAGAGTGAAAATAAGCAAAATATGATCACCTATAGTTGAAATTGTACAAGTTGCAAATGTGGCTGCACCCAATCACCGTTGTTGTTGTTGATGTTTTTTGGGTTTTAGGGCGTGTAGACGGCATGGTCATTAGTGCCCAGACCAAATTCAATATTGCTTAATATCTTAAAATAGATCTAGGCCGGCTGTTAATAGTTCGGCCCCAAGTGCATATAATAATGTAGAATTTTAAAACAATGGCTGTAAAGAGGCCACACAAACTTAGAAACATTAAATCAACAAGATGTCCAACTGGCTGTAAAAGGGCCAGCCAAACTCATAGGATGCAGACTTAACTATATCTGTAAAACAAAAGCTGGATAAATTTGTGATCTAAAAACTCAAAAACTTCCGGGCAGATTTTGAGGGGGATTTCAGCATTTTAAAGCTTAGAATCTCATTTCAGTCATTTGGCACGTCTTATGTTTCAACATTACATAATACAGGGACATTAAATGAAATTCTGAACAATGGTGACAAATCCCAAAGATGGATGGATTAGATGTTCCATAATCTTTAATGAAAGCAATAAGATAACTTCACAATAATAACTTTTAAAATGCCATAGCTGGCTGGACCGAATGCGAGAAACTAACAATGAAAAAACAAGAGATTTTCTTTCATCACAATCTCTGTCAGCACTACTACAATGTCTCTGGCAATCGTCTTTAGCATTTTGTTCACAATAAAATGGTACAACAGTTTGTAAATCCTTGAAACAAAACAAAAGTAAAGAACATTTATACAAGTATGGAATAAATTTTAATTTTGAGTTCCCGTGCCAGATGAAGTAGCATAATGATAAATTTTTAGCACCAGCGGCAGGTGAGTAAGAATAATGAGACACATCTAATGTTTGATACTTTGAAAACTTGGTCAAAATCAATTCCAAAGTTTTCAGGGAATGCTAGATTATTTGTAACATAAATGTTTCGTAACGTTATAAGACATGCGTCAAATTTTAACATTGATTCAGGGCTTTCAGATTCTGAAAATTCATTCAAAATAAGCATTTTCTGCGTGATTCAAGAATAAACAGACACATTCCAGACATATTTCTAATTTTTGTGTATGTGGTATGTATTAATGAGCGTACGGTCCGTGTTCAGATTTTCGAGCAGCAACATTAGCTGTAATTAGGCTGAAATGTAACCTAGACTAAAATTAAAACTGACATTCCATATCAAAGCATCAAAACCACCCCATTCTTAGAACTGCGCTGCTAAATCACCATTTAGTTTAGTACCAAATCAATTAAGCTTGGTACGCTTGAATCATTTTGGACGAATAAAAAGTGTATAGCTAAATCAACTTCAACCCCCTCCTTTCATGGTAAGGTGCCGGTGAATCTTGGTCTGCTTTAATTCCGGAAACGGGTGGCGCAAATTCTATGAAACTTGGTACACGTTTCTCATTGCAAAAATAAAAATAGTGTATGGGTAAATCAACACCAACTTCAGCAGGCAACGTCGGGAACTCTGCTAGTAAATAAATAAAACCGCAAGTGGTAAATCGAGTGTTGGGATCTGTAGCTGTAAAGAGGCCACCATATTATTTTAAAACCAACGCCGATCTGCCCAAGATTTCAGGAATTGTGTTGTTGTTGGGGCTTTAAGTCATGACATCATCATGTTTAATAGCACCCTAACAAGTAATGGCTATGATGATGTGGCCTAGAATGGATCTAAATTACTAGGCCTATATGGCAAGCTGTAAGGATGTCAGTCAAATAATGTAAAATTCTAAAATGTACCACACAAATATATAAGTTTAAAAGTTAAAACAAAATATCTAACTGGCGATAAAATAGCCGGCTAGATATAAATAAATCAAACATAACAAATAACATAGTACTAGGATTGGCAGCCATATAAGGTCCACCAATCAAACTTGTCCTGCTGAGGAATAGCATCTTCATGGTACAAAGCAAATACAGACATTTCAGTCTCATCGGAGGCCTCATAGGAATTCAATTTTTTTTTCACAGGCCCCTTCCCCTTTTTATCTCTGCCACTGAGTAGCTCGGGAGGCAGCGAGGAGGGAGACCTCACAAACTTTGAGGGGTCTACCTCTTGAAACTTTTTACCCCAAATTTTTTTCTTTAGTTTGCCTACCATTTGAAGGACTTACTGGTTGTGTTGCTGCTGGTACAGCTGGTTCTTTAACTGTTGCTGTAGGTACAGCAGTTGTAGTAGTTGCAGCTAATAATGATGCTACTGGTGAAGATATCTCATCTGCAGTTGGAGTAGTCAGGGTTGCAACTGACCTCTGCGGTCCCGGGTGTTCTGAACTTTGCGGATTTTGAACCATATTTGCATTCACAAGAGCACATTGTGCTCGTGCTAACGCATATGTCTGAGTACCAACACATTTTTTCCATATGGGAACTGACAATGTCATTGTGAAGACCGGTGGGCCAAGCACTTTAGCCCGTTTCTTTGCTTCGCCATACAGTATGTGCTTTTTGGTTTTAATCTCCTAGATCTTCTTCTCTTCTTGATAAACTCTACACTTCTTGTTCCATACAGGGTGTGACCCAGAGCAGTTGGTGCACAACTGTGGGAGGGTGCTTTGGCTACCCAGCTCATGTGCCGCCTTGCCACACTTGCCAAAGATGGGGTTGCCCCTGCAGGAACCTGACGTATGGCCGAATCTTTGGCACTGAAAACAGTGCATCAGGACCGGTACATATGGACCTACATTCAAATTAATAAAGCATGCTTTGATATTCTTGTGCAAAGTAGAAGTGTCGAATGTGAAGACGAAGGTGGCAGTCTTTTCCAGATTGCCACTTACCCTAATCTGCCGAACCTCAACCACTTGGTCTATTTTCCATTCCTTCAGTAGTTCATCTGTCCCAAGCCCATTAAATGATGGCAGATGATCATGCCTTTGCTTCTGTTCAGGGACTTGTGCAGTTCGTAACTTACCGCAAACTCACCGAGCTTCTTACACCTTAGGAGTTGGTTAGCTTGCGAGCTGATAGCTGTTTCAGCAGCAGCATCCCATTTCTCAGTTTTTAATAGACTTTAGGGTTGCCACCAGACCCTACAAATCTTAGTTAATATAAAAGGGGGACATCTTTCCAAAGTTTCCTTCTGTACTATGCATTACTATGAAAACATTATCTAACATACACACTTTCCCGTTACACACAATTTTAGAAGTGGTGTGGCAATCGACCCTAACCCATTTCTTGGACTCATGATTGGTGGTACTTGCCTGCGGCTCACCTATGTCACAGGTAGTAGCGTTATTGTTTGAGGTTTTTTTTTGTTTGCATTTTTAGACTTAACTTTTGGTTCCACGAGTAAGGAGGAAAGTTCTAGTAGCACGTACCTCCATTGCATTCCCACCAGGCTAATACGGGTGCCCCTAGGTCGCTCATTAGCGAATGATTGTCCTCATCACCCATTCATCTGCTCAGCACGTGTCAAACCTTAAGGTTGAGGGACATTTCATAGAGGTTTCTGCCGATCTCACAAATCAGGCAATGAAACCTAGATCCCCATTCCCCTAAACACACAACATTCCACCGGGACACCTTAAGGTGGTCGTTGAAGCATGGTAGGAGGTTATGGTGTGGGAAACTTGTGGTGCTCCCAAGTTTCAGATTGGGCATCGTGGGTTCGCCAAACCCATACCTGGCACTTGCATACCTGCAGGCACACCCAATCACTTTAGTAAGTCAGAAACATGTAGGCTACCTTCCAATTTAAATTATGATCAATATGCAATTCTAGATATTTCAAACACTCTAACTCTTGAATGGAATAGTCTGCAAATTTTATGTCTATATCATGTTAATTTATATGATGTACTGAATTGCATATATTGAGTATTATCAAAGTTTAAAGAGAAGCCATTAGCTGTAAACCAATTAGTAATAAGGTTAAAAACACAATTTGAAATATTGGGTAATATCTAGATCGCGATACCGCTGCAACCACCTACCGCCTCGCGATGTAAACACTTCCGGATGAAGAGAGTATGATGTCACTATTTCCGTGTGTGACGTGTTCAGTCTTTGATCTATTTGAGAATACACGTTAGGCCATGGAACGTAACCAATAGTAATAATAATAAAAAATTTACGGATTGAAAAAGTTAAAGAAAATTATTACTTGCACAATTAATAATATTATTAAAATATGTACAACATTCCAAACAGATAATTGATATCGTTCATTAGCGTTAACGTTATTAGTCACAATTCCATTGATTTGTATTTGATTCCGTTCTTCTATATTTCCTCGCATGGCTGAAATTGCTATTAAACTCATTCATACGAAATAAAATATTTATAAAACAAGATTCTGTGAGTAACCGTTTCCATTTAGGTTGAAACGCAGCCTGGACCATACTAACAGTGATAGATACTATTTGGAAATTGCGTTTCAGCAATATCGTGTGCGGCGGTTACGTTTCACTATGGTCCAGGCTGCATTAAGATGTAAACAGCGATAGATACGACATAGAAATTAGGTATCCGCAATAAAGTGTTCGATAATTACGTTTCAGTGTGGTCCAGCCTGCTTCAAAACCTCATCGCAAATGAATTTATTCCTGTACTACTGGTGTAAAATTAACGATTTCTCGATATGAGACGTAATAGTGATGGACTATTATGTGGAAGGCCCCGTTGGTGGCATTTAAAACTGCGAGCGGAACGTATACGTCACATTCAGCAATGTAGTGACGTCATACTCTCTCCATCCGGAAGTGTTTACACCATGAGGCGGTAAGTGATTGCAACGGTATCGCGATCTAGATATTACCCGAAATATTTTCTGTAGATAAATCTGGAGTATTTTTAATTCCTATGTTTGTGTCATCTGCAAATTGGACAAATTTTGAGTTTATAAATGAAGCACAGGGTAAATCATTTTTATATACATCAAAAACGGGTCTATTGCAGATCGCGATTCCACTACAACAACATTCAGTAATGATGTCAGAATACTGGTGTAGTCAATAGCAAGATGTATTATTTTCAAGCAGAAATTAGGTTGTAATACAGCCTGGACCAACAAGAAACCATTAAATGTACTTCCTAAAGTTTTTCTAGTGGTGACTTGCGTTTGACCACTGCAGTATTATGATGCCAATTCCTAGCAGAATCGCAATCTCCAGTAATCCCCCAGCAACAATAGTGGCCCCAATATAGAAGGCTGAGGTACTCCACATCTTATGAATTCCCACTCAGTGGACCACATAATTTTTTTTTTGCTTACACCTCATTGATGTCATTAGAGGCAGGATGGGACTGGGGACTAGGAAGGGGAAGGAATTCGGCAATGGCCTTTTAGAAGGAACCATCCCGGCATTCGCCTGCAGTGATTTGGTGAAACCATGGAAATCCCAAATCTGGATGACCGGACGGGGATTCAAACCACCGATAGCAAGGCCAAAGCGTTAACCACTCACCCACCAAGCTAGGTGGGACCACATAATGCAGCCTTAAAATTCTCTAGTGACACTTCCTATTTTCTATTCAGAAGGTAAGAACTAAGCCTATTAACAATGCTATCTATAACATAATACTTAAATTTTTGTATGAGAAATTTATGATCTAGCACGGTCAAATGCCTTAGAGATAAGTCACAAAAAATTACTTTATCATTTATTCCACTTAAAATATTATCGGTGAATGGAGATATAGCTTGTTCTGTTGAATATCTCTTTTGAAAAAGATATATTGATTTAGTTACAATATTATTATTTTTAAGCTGTAGGTACATAAACTCTATTGTACATTGCTTTCTCAAAAACTTTGAAGAAGGTAGGCAGGCAGGAAGGTAATTCATTACAGCTGACTTATCCCCCTTTTTATAGAGTGGTTTAGCAACAGAACACTTAATTAAATCTTTCCAGGAAGGTATCCTAAAGTAAAGATATATTAAACAGATAACTAAGTATAATAGTACTGAATTCTGTGGAGCACAGTTTAATTATACTGCTGGAAATCCCATCAATAACCACTCTAGTATTTGTCCTTAAGAGACATAACTTCCGGAGTAGCAAAAATTTTTCTAGGAAGCCTGTATTGACAAATTCCACACTATGTGTCCCTAAGCTATTGGCAGTCAATTTATCAGCAACAGATAGAAATGTTTATTGAACATATCAGCAATCGAAAAATTAGATTCTACTGAATTTTCTTTGATAGAAATGTCATTACTGGTGAATATAACATTTGAAATTTTTCTTGCAATACTGTAAGGCAAAATTGTTATGCTCAAATCAGAGATTAATTGCCGTGAAATTTAAACCAACATATGAATCCACTAATACATAATTATCTGCCGAATGAAATACGCTATCACGAGGAATATTAACGGTATATTTAATCAAAAAATGCGGAGAATGTCCGGAAAACGAAGGGAACTGAATCTGCCTTTTCATATTAACGCTAATTCTTCTTACTTTAAAATAGTAAATAATTTAAATTCTTGACGTCTTACCTCATAATTTGAATATATCGTCAAGTTTATGTCGCATAGTTACTCCGAAGTTCATCAGTCTTAAACTATACTTCTATATCAAATTCCATTATATCAATTAAAACTAGGTATCAGCTGAATGGACGATAGACACACAATTTGACGTTGAAACAGGTAAGGTTAACATAGCTTTTGATGCATACCCGATGAACACTCTATTGCAGAATCCAGCATTAGTAAACCCTAGCAATTTGGTAAAAATTTCACACACTAACACCCATTTTTCTTCTTGTCCTTCTCAACAACAATCCACATCTTTATCAATTACTTCCATATCTACTCTACACTATCCTCATATGACGTCACAAATCAGCTCCAGCATTAATAAATAAAAACCAAAAAAACAAAGGGCCTTGAATTTTTTAACAAAACTATATCTCAGTCTCTAAAGTACGATCATTATGACGTTTGGTTTCATTGCACTAAAGCTTCTTTCTGAATTTTAACTCTGTCAAACTTGGATAAAGGTATTGCAGTAATGAACGTAGCTAGCGTATCTTTGATGATTCAAGCACATCGAGACACAAAATTCCATTAAATAGTTTATAACCAAGAAACTGTTTCGTACAAGGTATATATGTAACCTCTGCCGTCATAATTATTTAGCAGACTAATTTTTCAATTTATGTCCATTAAATAATGTAACTATTATCCATGTTTCTTCAATATCATCTTTGATGTTTCGTTTCAAAGATAAAAATCAAACGTGCATCTCTTTATAACACTGGAATGTATATTTGTTTGTTTTGAAGTCTTAATGTTTTAATGTAGGTATTGGAGTGTGACCTTGTAATTAGACTGTTGTTGTTTAGTGAAATGCGTAATGTTAGCACCAGAGGTATGGTCTTTTCCGGCTCCTTCAAGTAATATTGTCATCAAGCAATGTGACATTGAGAGTAAAGAGGATCATTCTGGTGTTATTGGCTTCCACAGTTTCAATCACCAGGTAAGAATCTGTTACTTCCCATAGTGTCAATACTCTCGTATTCTCTTTATCGCTTAAACCACAAGCGGGCATCAATATAATCTCATATAATTTTATGATAGACAAAGAAAAACACTTTTCGGGTCAAGTTTAAATTGTGATACAGCGAATAAATTTTTGCTGTTGCGTTAGTTCAGTTGCAATTCATACTGCAATTCCCACCCATTAATTGCGCTAATTTATTCTACGCAAAACAGGAATCCTGTTGCAGACAACAGTGTTATTACTCAAAATGCGGTTCGCGATGCATTGAATGTATTTAGGTGCATCCGCATAATTTTATTTGTATCGGTAATATTACTTGAGATTGTTATGTTAGGTTTAAAAGCAGCGTGTTTCAGAATGTTCTTGTTGTAGCACACAACACAAGCAATTTATTTGTTATTAGTATTACTAATTTCATGAGCTCCATGTTAATGACATGATATGTATCGCAGTATGAACTACTCTCTAATTTTCTGTATGCTAGAAGAATCCATAGTAGACAGGAAGGTAATAGATATAACCAACAAACATTAACAGATACTATTTCAAAAGTTGGGTTCTTAACCCTTTGGGCCAGGCGTGGTGGGCGAGTGGTTAACACTCTGGCCTTACATTTGGGAGTACATCAGTCTGAATCCCCATCTGGGCAATCTGATTTGAGTTTTCTATGGTTTCCCCAAATTACTCTACACAAATGCGCGGATGCTTCCTTCAAAAAGGACATTGCTGAATTCCTTCCCATTCCTTGTCCCCAGTCCCTTCCCATCACTAATGACTTTGACGTCAACTAGGCATAAAACCAGAAGTAAAAAAAAAAAGAAAAAAAAGCAGTTCCCCAGTTAGGAATAACAATTGAACAAGAAGAAACTTGACTGGTCAGGACCCATTGGAGAGGTGATTCTGAAATGATTCAAAGTAGATGGTTGAAGAAAGGATGCACCAGGCAGCGAAGAAACTAGGCTACAGAATGTTGAGCATTGTTAAATGGTGGGATGACAGTGTTGGAATTGGGGGGAAGGGGGGGGGGAGTGAGTAAAAGTAACTTGGGACCAAGTCCCTGAAGGGAACCCAGTGGCCTGGGTGCCTGGCTAAAAAGAAATCAGCTATTGAAAATCTTTCTTAAAGAAGGTGTTATTTGATTTTTTAACTAAAATTTTCTGAAACAAATGTTGAGTGGGAGTGGGGTGCCTAAAAATGCTTACCTGGGTCCTAAGAATCCGAGCGCTGGCCCTATGGGATAATAGGGAACCCTGATTATGCGTGTAAATTACAGAAGTTGAAAGTCTGCAGAGGACCTCAGCTACATTTGTTGTTCCAGTTTCAGACCTAGAACATATGATAAAATATTCATTTCAAGTCTGGCTGGACTCCCATGAAGAATTCACTGCATTAATGGTGCTGTTCATAGTTAAGTTGTAATGAACCCTGTATCAGAATGGAAGCTGACACTTCATGGCTGAACATCTGGTACAAAAAAGTATTTTAATATTCTTTTGATTTTACCTTGCTTCCTTGACATATTTGTGTCTCAGAATGTTAATTTCTTCAACTAATTACGGATTGCCAAAATCAAGTCATAGATTAAAAGATGATGTTACACTCAACAGGTGTACTATGTCTGCCAAATGAGAAGTTTATGAAACCAAGGAAACAGCCTTAGGTAATATAAATGACAAGGAAAGGAAAAATTACTCATTACTCATAAAAGTTGAAGGCTGCGGTGAGTGAAAAACATATATGACGCATTACACAATACACACACAAAATAAGGAAGGATAGGGAAATATGACTCAACACTTACCACAGATGAATGCGGCTGGAAACGGCGAACACAAACACAAAAAAAAAAAAACACACACAAACAATATTTTGGCATACCACCTTATTCGTGCAAAAGTGAGACACCGGGCAGAGTCAGACGTGTACACAGAGACAACTGTCTGGTGAATAGTGCACAAATAAGACTGTATGCCAAAATATTGCACTTCTCTTGTGTTTTTGTGTGTGTTCATCGTTCCCAGACACCTTCATCTGTGGTAAGTGTTGGGCCATATTTCCCTATCCTTCCTTAATTTTATTATGTATAAGTCTCTCTTGACATATCGATAATTCACTCATTCATGTGATAAACTTTGGCATGTGTACACCTCCCGAACCACATGACTCGATCCCTATAACATGAATAAGGTGTAAAACCAAGATATTGTGTATTTTAGTGGTCGTCATAAATGTTTTTCACTCATTGAAACCTTCAACTTTGATGAGTGATGAGTCATTTTCCCCTTTCCTTGTCATTTAAATAATATGGTTACAAATAAACAAGGATAAGACATCACTCACCACAGACGAAGGAAGGGGTGACCGTGAGGGACACATTTTACAATATTTCAGTATAAACATTAATGATGTATACAGATGAGACATGTGGCAAGGTGATTAGTGTGTACTTCACAGTCATTGTACTTGAAAGTGTTGCTAAGTCACTGATAACTAACAAAGAAATATTGGATGATTTCTAAAATGCGTTTTTGTGTCACGAGCCCTTTATCTCCCTTCATATCTAACTGATATAAATAAATGAGGTATCATTTTAAAGATTAAGGACTCTGCTGTGGTCACAACATATTTTAAGAAAAGAATTTTTCAGAATTTGAACCTTAAAGGGCAAAACTATCATTTTTGTCACAAGCTATTTGTCTCAGGGGCGTAGCTACAATAGGGCTAGGCGATGCAGTGCACCGGGGGCCTCAGAGCTCAGAGGTTATCGGCAGCACTTGCGTGCAGCCATTTCACTTCTACTGAGGAAGAGCCATGCTCGAAGATTCTATTCTTTGTGTGATCGTTTTTTTTTTTTTTTTTTCGTGTAGCAACGCTGCAGGAATCCCCTTCTTTGGTAAGTAGCGGTTTTTTATCCTATCCTAATGTTCAATATATATATATATATATATATAGTCACCCATCTCGCCTGAGGGCACAAAATATTTTTTTGCACCGAGGCCCTTGTTGACCTAGCCACTGATTTGTCTCCCTAGATATATAACCTTAATTGAGAAATAAGATATTATTTTAGGGATTAAGGTCTCCATGTTGGTCGCATCATATTTTAAGATAGGAGTTTTTCAGTATTTGACCCTTAAAGAGGAAAAGTATCATTATTTCATAGTGTACTAGCATTTGCCCGCTGCTTCACACGCGCGTGCCTTGGCAGGTGTAGAAATTATTTACCGATTTTATTCTCTTATCAGACATTAACGTGGAAAGGCATGAACTGTTAATGTATTCTGAATAGTTTCGTTTGTTTCGGTTAATACGTTAGGTTCGGTTTTCATACTGATGTCAGAGAGTTGTTTTATTCATATTTTAACGTGATGCAATTGATTCAATAGAAAAGGTTCCTGAAAAGTTAACAGTAGTAATTCGTGGTTGTAATTATTGTGCGAAGTATAAACATTTATTGTTTATAAAGGCTTTCACGGTTCAAACGACATTCTTTCTTCTGTGCGCTTTCAGAAGCTATGGATTTAGCGTATAGAACCCGGTTATAGGTCAATCGCTTTTCTCGGTGCAGGTTACTTTCATTTGCTCTAGCTATTTCATCTCGTTCTCTTTGACGTTGCAGACGATGTTGTCGGTCTATTTCACTCACATTTAGCCGATTTCGGCGACATCTTTTAGCTGCAGAAGTTGACCCGACAGATTAGATCTCTTTCGCAAGGGCATATCATAAACTTTTATACTTACCCAACTCACAGCACTAACAATTAAAACGTTTTCACAGCTGCAATTATCACTATGCGTGAACTTTGGCTGTAAGTATATAGATGAGCATAAACTTGGTTACAATATAGAATATCTGTGGTAGTAATAAATAATATTATTTCTGAAAGCATTATTTAACTCAGCTAAAACATAATATTTTTAAATGCTGATATGGAGGATTCCACGTTAACCGTGGTACCAAAAATTTAAATGGATATATAACAGTTGTAACGTTAAGAAAGCTGATATTATAATCATTATGTGTAATTTTTTTTTTGGCGATTTTATGTGTAAACTTTGCCTGGGATTATATAGCTAGGTATAAGCTTTGTTAAGGATGTATCTCTGGATATAATGAATAATATTGTTTCCATGATACTTAACTAAAAAAAGTTTATTTTTAAATGTGGATACCGAGGATTGCAACATAACCGCGGTGCCATAAATTTGTGTAAATATAACAGTAATCTACGACTTAGTCCTCTTGGAAGTGTGCTGAAATATAAAAATTCGTTACGAATAATCACAGCATCTCAATTTTTCTGATTTATTTATTTTTTGTTGTTTGGATATTGGTTTTATTTTATGTTGATACACCATCAATTATTCCTGCTTTAAAATAGAAATTTACGTGAATTGGAGCTACTCTTGATTTCAAATCGTCGTATCATTACTGTCATTATTTCAGTCAGATATAATTAATCCAAAAATGTCGAGATGTGATCATGGTACAGTTTATGTAGTAACGTGCATGTAACTGAAACAATTATTTCTGAGTGGCAACTTTATCGCAAGTTGTGAATCGCTTGAAATGCAACCTGACAGATGATATGATGCTTTGTTATAGGCCTAAGAGATGATGCCTGCAGCTTTATAATCTACGCGGTGTTGCATTAGGATATGAAATGTTTTTAATTTAAGTTTCTTTCAATATAGCTGTATTTTCTATGTAATTATTTCAGTCGCATGTAAGTACCTGGCGAAACAACAGCCTGGACCAGATGCTAATTGACTCGTTTTGTTTAGCATCAGGCATAACGGGTTTAGTTTTAAAATTTACGCGGTGTAGAATAGAATTTTAGGATGCCTAGTTATATTTGAAATAAAAATTCGTTACCAATAATCACAGCATCTCAATTTTTTCTGATTTATTTATTTTTTGCTGTTTGGATATTGGTTTTTATTTTATGTTGATACACCATCAATTATTCCTGCTTTAAAATAGAAATTTACATGAATTGGAGTTAATCTTGGTTTCAAATCGTCGTATCATTATTGTCATTATTTCAGTCAGATATAATTAATTCAAAAATGGATCACGGTACAGTATATGTACTAATATGCATGTAACTCAAGCAATTATTTCTGAGTGGCAAAATTATCGCAAGTTATAAATAGATTGAAATGCAACCTGGACAGTGATGACAGCTGATATGCTTTGTTATAGGCCAAAGGGACGATGCTTTTAGCTTTATAATTTACGCGGTGTAGCATTAGGATATGAAAATTTTTTTATTTGAGTTTCTTTCAATATATCCGTATTTTCTATGTAATTATTTGAGTCGCATGTACCTGAATTTTCGGATGCCTAGTTATATTTGCACGTTATAGCCACGAGACATATTAATCGAATAAA
Organism: Vandiemenella viatica; assembly: GCA_031002005.1. Lineage (NCBI taxonomy): Eukaryota > Metazoa > Arthropoda > Insecta > Orthoptera > Morabidae > Vandiemenella > Vandiemenella viatica. The sequence goes on from JARYHS010008075.1 coordinate 144,956,378, forward strand.
GTACTTCCAAATATGTGAAATTCCGCACAAGTCATTATGAAAGAAGTATGTTTTATTACTTGCTGATATTTATAATAGCTGTTTTTCAGACATCGCTCTTCAAGAAAAAACTGAATTTCGTATTAAGTATTGGCTTATTGTGGCTGTATTGTACAGCGTTCACGTAGCAATTTTGTTCCAGAGACAAACTGTATAACAGTCTACCAGAGACAATACATGTCTTCAGTATTAGTAATATAACTTTTTCGTAATTCAACAGACCTGTTACGATTCAAGTAAATGCTGATTATACTTGATTCACGTATTCTTTTTATTTTGAAGTACTGCGGTCCAGAAAAATGAATCGCAGAAGTAAAAAAAAAAAGGAAATCCTAAATTTTGTCAGGTCTCTTTATGAAAGGAGTGACCGTCTGATGTGTATAATTATCTGTGGTCTACAGTTTAACATTTCTGAAGTTTTTTACTGACTTGGGTCTTCCCATGGTACATATTAGTCGTTAGCTACTTCTGCAGATGTTGATCAGCAACATTAGCTTTAAAAATTTGGAAACACCATGCAAATTGATGCGGTAGTTTTTGCGTTATTAGAGATCAAGCCTCACTACAAACACAGCTTGCTTACAGATTTATAATAGTATAGATTTTTTGTCACGAGCCATTTATCTTCCTTGATACCTAACTGAATTAGATAAATGATGTATCATTTAAAAGATTATGTCTACACTCAGGCATCATTATAAATTAAGAAAGAAATTTTTGGGAATTTGACCCTTGAAGGACGAACATAGTAACTGTGAAAGTCATGCATATGAGACAGTTCAAGGCCAAGCCACTAGATAGCTGCAGCATATATCACAGAGATATTAATAAACTGCATCACTGGCATCAACTTGTGATATGTACCTATTACACTAATCAAATAAACAATTTATACAAATGAGGCAGTTTAACCTTACTATTCATCATATTCATGAAATTTTCGAATGGGTCATCTAGTATATTTTATTTCTATAAGGTGTTTTTTTGTCGCAAGCCATTATCGCCCTTCATACTCATAATGTCCTATTCGGTATGCCTCGGGATTTACTACTTTGTTAAACAATGTTATTTAACTGTAACAAAATAAATGATTTTGGGTGGGGTTCCCTTCCGAAATGGCCCTTCACATTAGTACAAGTCAAACATAATATTTTCAAAAGGAACATATTGACTTTATTGATCTTTATACGTAGAAAGCAAACTTTATTTGACGAAACAATTACATGAATGGATAAATGGTTGTTCCCTCTCAGGTAATAGAATTTACAGTTCATGGGTTCTTTAATTTTGGAGCTCGTTGTATTCACCTTGGAGGTGATTACGTATGTAGAAGTTACCATAGTGTTGAGCAGCGCTGGTGGTGCATAATGTTGGCTCGAAACAAGAAGAGGTGTGTGTGACTCCTGCAAGACGATCAGCTGGCAAATGTGCCGTAGGTAGCAGGCACGCAGTGCAGGCGTCTGGCGTTTGTCATCTCCAACCCCCAGCGGTGTCAGTCCCAGGAGGCCCTCAGCAATGCCGGAGCGAAGATGGCTTGTTCCGTCTTGCCGCGCCGAAACCAGAGTCCAGCAACCCTTTTGTCCCAACTCGGCGCCGGGTATCAAGTCTCTCTTGCAGTCAACACGCCATACCTTCCTCGTTGGGTGTGCCTTGTCCGCCTTCTCTCTCACGATTGGCCGAACATATAACAAACATAAACAACTTATTAGCAACCAGCAGGAATGAATTCCATTGGCTGGGATATAACCCCACCACCAGCATCATTTTCTTGGTAAGTCATCCCCCTCCATATAGCCATAGTCTCTCTCTTCTGATTGGGCTGCACTTCCTACACAAAAGCAGTTTATTGTTAATGAGTGTTGCTTTGCCAGCGACATCTGTAAAGCATCTCACGGCTCAGATCCACAACACTTTATTACAGGGTTTTGAAATAAGTCTTTCATTCGTCAAATATCCAAACAGACAAGTTCACAATGTCACACTGTGTCTATTGTTTTAAACAAACCCGCACTATACTCAAGAGCCTCTCCGTCATTTCAGTAAATTAATAACCAAAACATTACGGAACACAAGGGAAGTCTGTTCCTTTGAATGTCAACCAGAACACATTAAATTACCTTCTTTATTACACACTCCCTTGTCAACAGAATTACAACCATTATCCTTTCTAACATTTGACAAGTAAGTGTATTAGATATTCCTTACAATAACCTTTTCAGTCGAGAACCACATTCAAATAAAAAACAAACGAACTTCTGGAAATTAAATGCATTATGACAATAAAATGTTTGAATCTAACAACAACATTTTTTTTTTAACTGCTTAACGTCTCCTATAACAACTAGGTCTTTAGAGACGGGAAAGGATGGGGGGCAAGGAATGGGAAGGAATTCGGCCATGGCATTTTTGAAGGAAGCATCCCGGCATTCACCTTGAGTGATTTGGGGAAACCATGGAAAACCCAAATCTGGATGCCCGGACGAGGATTTGAACCGCCGTCCTCCCGAATGGGAGGCCAGAACGCTACAACATTTCTTGTTACTAATAAGCAATGAGATTTACAGAATGGGACATCTCATACTTAACCAAAATTGATAAATGACTTATCATTTTAAAGATTAAGGTATTCGCTTTTGTCACAACATATTATAGGAAAGTAATTTTTTCCAAATTAGACCCTTAAAGGGCTTAAAATCAATATTTCTAAAATGCTGTTTTTTGTACCACAGACCATTTATCTCCCTGTATCCCTAACCTAACTCGATAAATGAAGAATCGTTTTAAATATTAAGATCTCTGCTTTGGTGACATCGTATATTAAGACAAGAAGTTTTTTCAAAATTCAGGTCTTAAAGGGCAGAAGTATCAATGTTCCTACAGCTCATTTTTGTGTCACGAGCCATTTATTTCCCTTGATATCTAACGGATAGATAAATGAGGTATCATTTTAAAGATTAAGGACTCCGCTGTGGTCACAACATATTTTAAGAAAATATTTTTTGGAATTTGACCCTTAAAGGGCAAAAGTATCATTATTTCCATAATGTATTTTTTGTTACGAACTATTTATCTTCCTAGATATCTAGTCAAAATCAAGAAATAAGGTATTATTTTAGGGACTAAGGTCTCCACATTAATTGTATCATATTTTAAGAAAAGGATTTTTCAGAATTTGACACTTAAAGAGCAAGAATATCATTATTTCCATAACGTGTAATTTTGTTGCAAGCCATTTATCTCCCTTAATACCTAACCAAAATCAAGAAATGAGGTATCAGTTAAAAGAATATATCTCCACTCAGCCAACATTATAATTTTAAGAATGAAATTTTTTGGTTTTTGACCCTTGAAGGACAAAAGTAATAACTGTGCAAGTCGCGTATGTCGCAGCAGCACATATCACAGAGATATTAATACACTGCTTTACTGGTGTTGACTTATGACCTGTAAACTTTCAAATAACAATTGATGCAAATGAGGCAGTTCTTCTTTCATGCTATTACAAGTTACAAACCTCACTATTCATCATATTCATAAAATTTTCACACAGGTCATCTAGCCCTTATTTATTATTAATAAAGCTCCTCTATAGCATTGAATTGATGGGGCATGGCATTGTAAAAATATTGTTTTAGTTGCATTTGAATAAACTATGTTTTAAAATCCCTAACTGAAGCATTAATTCAATTATGAATTATTCAATTTAAACACATTGTCACTGCCCATGAAAGGTCAATGTTGTCATTTATTGACAAAAAATTTAAATACTTCTCTACTTATGAGAGTAAGAGAACCAAACATTTCTGTATCCCTGCAGGGAACTGGCGTGCAAGTGCACTTGTGATATCTGAGATGGAAAATGGAAAGCACTGCCAGTTACTTAACTCCTTAATCTCTGTACATTCTTCAGCAACCATGGTACGGCATCATGTTGAAACATTTGTATGTATTAAAGGATGGAGATCTTGGCATCATTGTCTGGGTGGTTCAACCTAAAAAAAAATCTACCTTCAACCTCAAGATTTGGAGGTGTATGGGTGTTGAGGCAAATCACTCTCTTGCATACAACCTCGGAGGCACCTGTCACAACCTTTTTTTTTTTTTTTTTTTTTTTTTTTTTTTTTTTTTTTTTTTTTTTTTTTTTTTTGTATTGGGCTATGATTTGTGCCTCTGCATCACTCAATGTTTAGTTCCTCCAGGCCTTGGTCCAAAATAAAAATTAAAAATAATCTATTTCCCTTACCTGTGGCTTGGATGGGTCACAGTAATCCAAACACCTAAACAATTGTGAAGCTGAGGATCCCTGAGGATTTAGTATCAGGAATAATTGTTACATTGATAATGACCTAGTAGGAGGGATTTTTAGGAAAGTTTTCTCCTTTATGTATACAGGAAGGACTAGAGGGTCTCGCAGGAATCCTTAAATCTGTGAAAAAGTTGTGGTATGTGACAATTGACAGCATGCAGGCTGTCACACGCCTTAAATCCTAGAAATTCAGGACATTTGCTGTAAAATGCTTACTCCATAAAAAAATCTATTTAATAGCAAGGGCGTGATCACATTCCGTGATTTGATAGATTTAGAGACTGAGAAACCCTTTAAGGAATGGAAATCAGATAACGTTATCAATGTTAATCAGATCACATAGAGCGTAAATGGCAGTATTGAAAAAACTTCCACTTTCATCTTGACGTCACACAGTCATATATTGCCAACATTTATAAAGCAGATTTTATTAACATAATGTTCACCTGTACAGGATCTGTCCCAGAAGTAAGTTGAATGACTTAGCGTCACCGAAGCAAGGCACGCCAAGTGACGGGAAAGGTGGTGGGGTGTTTAGGGAAGCCAACTATACCCATGTCAGTTGCCTGTAAACTGTTCGAAGTGCACATCGCTGCCAGTTTGAACCCTAGTTTTAGTGATACATCAGAATTTCAAGATGCCGCTTTTCAAGGACTAGCATTATACGATAAAATTTTGTGTTGCACTCAAGAAAACGGGCGCCAAGACTGTTGGAATGCTGACAGAAGCTTATAACGATAATGCCATGTCCAAAATATGGTTTACCACTGGCACAAGATGTTCCAGGAGTGCGTATCAACGTCACATTCTGACCAAAATGTGAAGAAAGTGAGGGACATGTTGAACTCTGACTGACGCCTGAATGTTAGAAAGCTGTAAAATGCATGTAATATCCCTAAAAGTACTGTACATCATGTTTTTACCAAAGATCTGGGTATGCGGAAGATCTTCATGAAAACACACCGTCACACACCACCTTGATTGTCACAGAGTACTTAGCAATTTGCAGTGTGTCAACACTGCTCCAGCCGCTGTACAGCTCCAACTTGGCACGACCGGACTTGTTGTTCCCGAGAATCCAGAAGGAACTCAAGAGTCACTGTTTCAGCACTTTGGAAGTTGTCTAAGAAGTGACAAAGGGGTGCTGGAAGGAGGTCCCCGTAGATGCCTTTCTGGGTGCGTTCAGCAACTGAAAAAAATGCTGGCGCTGGTGTTCTTGCATGGAAGGAGCTACTTTGGAGAATTTTAGTTGCTTCTACCTTTATGTGCAGTGAATCTTTCTTCCTGGACTTATTCAACTTTCTTTTGGCACAGACCTTGTGTGTACTAAACCCAATGGACTGCTTTAAGCGCCAGAGGTTCTTACATACATCTGCATCCATACAAAGTTATGGGTGACAGCACAAAAACTAACTCTGTGCATTCCAATTGAAAATGACACAAGGGAAGGAAGAATACATATATGTATCAGTATAGCATCTTATTTCTCTATTCTTATCTCTCCTATCATTAAAATCCGGGTGAATTGGAGGATGAAGTTTTTCTTCACATTCATAAATAAAAGTTGATATTTACAGGATTGCCAATAAATTCATATAAAACTTACATCAACTGTCTGCCATTCCATTCCAGCTCATTCTATGTGTCAATTCTGTGATGCTTTCATAATAGCTTTGGAAAGCTGTCTCAAATCGAATAGCTCTTCTCTGTGCTTTCTCTATTGTGTCACGCTAATGACCTCATCATGAGCGTAAAGCTCATTTTAAATTTTATTCTAAAATACTAAGAAATGTAATAAGCAAGGCTAGGAACAGGTGTATATCAGAGAAAATAGAGAATTCAAGAAATAAAATGAAAATATATGGAATATAATAAAACTGAAACAGGAAAATCTGTTAATCACTCTAAAGACATAAATACATAAAAATAGAACAAAATGGAACTGTACATAGTGAAGTAGGGGAAGTTTGTGAAATATTTTACAAGCATATTACTTCAGTTGTAGAGAAATTAGGCATATAAAAGCCCTAAGGTTTTTTTCAGACTGCTTTCCCAAATAGATTTGTGGTGATGCAATTGCCACCAGCAACAGTCTCAGAAATAAATAAACTCATGAAACCATTAAAATTCTTCCAGCTATGACAATATTTCAAGTAAATTACTGAAATGATGTTCAGATTGTATCAATCATGTACTTGCCCACATTTGTAATGAATCCCTAATGCAATGTGTGTTTCCAAATAAACTAAAATATGTCGTCGTAAAACTGTTGTTTAAAAAAAGGAGAAGCAACATGTGTAAATAATTATCGTCCCATTTTATTACTTTCTGGTTTCTCAAAGATTTTTGTAAAAGTCATGTATCATAGAGTAATAAAACATGTTACACAAGGTAATATCCTCACTAATTCACAATTTGGCTTCCAAAAAGGATCATCCATAGAAATTAATTTTTAAATAACACATTTGAGGAACTGAATAATAAAATGAGCTCTTTAGGAATATTTTGTGATCTTGCAAAATCATTTGACTGTGTAAATCATGAATTACTTTTGAAAAAATGGAATACTATGGCATTTAAGGAACCACAGGTAAATGGTTTAAATCATACATGGAAAGTCAAATGCAACAAGTTTCCATTTTTTATTCTAAAATAAGTAAAGATGCCTCATCAGACTGGGAGAAAATAAAACATGGAATTCCACAAGGCTCCGTCCTAGGACCCCTCCTCTTTTTGTTATACAGGGTGTTTGAAAAAGAACTCCCTAGTTTTAATGTGTCATAGAATCTGTAAAAAGTGATATACACTATTCTAGTTTGTGGTGTTTGATTAAGCAACACTCTAAGTTTTGCCGCCAAGCAGTTGGCAGACCTGCTTGACCTTGAGACGGCGCCAGGGAACAGTTCCCTCAGTTGTGTTCGGGCGTGCAGTGCGGTGCAATGTTTACTCCACAACAAAAAGCGCAGTGTGTTATTTGGTTAGTGCAAACTGAGTCTGTTATAACAGTCCAACGTAATTTTAGACGTCAGTATGGTGGTGAACCTCCTACACCAAAAACTATCCGTCAATGGCTAAATTCTTTCAAGGAAACCGGTAATGTTTTAAAAGCGAAATCACCCGGTAGGCCTAGAACTTCTGAAGATGTTGTTGAACAGATCCGTGTTTCGTGTGTTCGGAGCCCAAAAAAGTCATTGGCCAAACGTAATCTACAATTAGGTGTTGTACGTAAAAGATTACATTTGCGTGCCTACAAATTGCAACTGTTACATGAAATAAAACCTACTGATAAAATCAAAAGGCTAGAGTTTGCTATTGACTTTTTAAGCAGAATTGATGATGATGAAAATTTTTTGAAAAATATTTGTTTTTCTGATGAGGCTACATTTCATGTAAGTGGGACAGTTAATCGTCATAACTGCAGAGTTTGGGGGGAAGAGCATCCACATGAAGTTATTCAGCATCAGCGTGACTCTCCCAAAGTTAATGTTTGGTGCGGCTTGATGGTTGATCGTGTGATTGGTCCTTTCATTTTTGCAGAACGAACAATAAATGGAAATATTTACTATGACATGTTGACAGAGTATGTCTTTCCCCAAATGGAAGATATTGAGGCGGAAAAAGGGCTTGTGTTTTTCCAACAAGATGGCGCCACTCCTCATTACAGTAACCATGTGCGCGAGGCTCTAGACACTCGCTTTCCGGGAAGGTGGATAGGGAGAGCTGGCCCAATTGCTTGGCCACCACGAAGCCCGGACTTAACCCCTATGGACTTTTTCTTTTGGGGACACATAAAAAATGTTGTGTACAGTGAAAAAATCCGAGACATAAACCATTTACGGGAAAGAATCGTCACGGCGGTTGGGACAGTTACACCTGATATGTTGGTGAATACATGGTGAGAATTTGAATATCGTCTCGACGTGAGCAGGGCAACAAATGGATCCCATGTTGAAGTGTACTGATGTTAAACAAAACTCGAAGGTTTTCTCTTTCACTGTATGTACTTGTTGATGTATTTTTTCATTAATTTACACATTAAATTTATACCTAAAACTAGGGAGTTCTTTTTCAAACACCCTGTACATCAATGACCTTCCTGGAAACTTATCTGACAAATTTAAGAGTGTTTTATTTGCAGATGACACTAAACTGACTGAGAAAAACACCAAACAGTAATTTAAATTTTAATGTAAATGAAGTACTTAGTGAAGTAGCAAATTGGTTTAAGGCAAATTCGTTAAAATTAAATTTTGGAAAAACACATTATATTAGGCTTAAAATAAAAAATTATGCACAGCCGGATTTACAAGTAAGCTATAAAAATAACACAATCTTAGAAACAAAGCGTATAAAATTCCTTGATATTGAAATAGATTAGAAACTCAGTTGGCTCGAACATATAACTTCACTACTGAAGAAATTAAGTAGAGCCACCTTTGCAATACGAACACTTTCTTTTTACAGCAGACCTAGAATTAACAAAACAGGTGTACTCCTCATATTTCCATTCAGTGATGTCATATGGCATAATTTTTTGGGGAAACTCTTCACAAGGTAAAAAAAGTTTTCATAGCACAGAAAAGCTCTATTAGGATGCTGTGTAGGGAAAAACGAAGAACTTCTTGCAGACAACTTTTTAAAAAACTCAATTTTCTTACAATGACTGCTCAGTATATATTTTCTCTCATGTGCTTTGTCACAAAACATTTCAACCTGTTTACATCTAACTCACTGGTACACAATTTCAATACAAGAAATAGAAATAACTTGTACAAAATGCAAACATCTTTGTCATTAGTACAAAGAGGAGTTAATTATTCTGTGATACATCTGTTTAATAAATTTCCCAAGAGTATAAAACAGTTTGCAGATAAAAAAAGATATATTTAAAGACGAACTGAGAAATTATCTTATTGGCAACTCCTACTCCATTCAAGAATTTGAACTTAATAATTAATTGTATTAAATATGACCTTCTGCAAAACTCAGTTTTAAAAATTAATGTTTATTTTTATTCTCTTTATTTGTCTTTGTATCATATGATTGTTCTCATTATGATTATGACTCATATTGTATGTATTGTACAATGACATGTTTCACATCTCAGAGGTCCTTCCTCCATAGGAATCCATGAAACAAGATTGATAAATAAGTAAATAGTGCGGATGTAACAGGTCACATTGCTGTTACCCACTGCCGGCGTTCCCCAACCACCATGCCATGCCGTGCCCCACCTTGTCAACAATCATGTGACAGGCAGGCCCGCCTTTAACTGTTTGAATGCCCTTGTTGCAATACCGATTATGCCGCCCCCTGTCTAACTACAGCCATTGGTGGATCTAGGAATTTTGCGAACCAGGCTAAAAAAAAACTATGAGGTTGCCACCCCAATTCTTGCCATTGTTGCCGCTTCAGGAGGTTGAGCTAAAAAAAAAAGTCTCCGCTCACTATATCCACTACTGTCCCGGCAGCGACAATGGAGTGACAACTATCGGAGCGGTGGCAGTCAATTTGCCGCCCACGTGTGTTGTGCGCCCGCTTACAGTGGGCCTGGTGACAAGTAGGATATCCGGATCAGAAGGACTGGACTCTCTGGAGTCTACTAGACAAGCAGTGGGTGATGGCTATATACATAGATGGGCACAGTTAATCGAAAAGTTAATTTCTTTAACCTTTAATCCGCTATTTAAAAAGCTAACTTTGATAATTGTGAAAGCGTTACATTTTTGAAAATTTAATACAAGTTAATGTTATCCATTAAAAGTTGAATTGATGTTAATGTTTTGCAATAGGTATTGCTGTAAGCAGTTTCAAGGTGCTATGTACCGAGATGTGAATCAATAATACGCCCATTCAATATCGTTCTGGAAATTGAATTTTTATCGTGTTCAACATTTTAACCAGTTTCTCAAATGTATCGGATTCTTCAACATGTAGTGGAATCATGTTGACAACGAAAGATTTACAATACATCAGTCCAGACAAGCTTTGAATATGTTGTTGCCAGTAGCTACAATGCAGGGGCGCCGACTCTGTGGGTGCTCGTGGGCTTCAGCACCCATGAACATTCGCACCAACACTATAAAGTATTTGAATTGAGCAATGCCGTATTACCTTCCACATACGGCACCACATTTCATGATCGCGCTTACTTACGATGTGAGCACGCCCATGGAGAATATAAACACTACGTTAGAACATACTTAACAACATTTAGTGTGTGGTAAGTAAGTGTAGGTGAGATTTAGCTCTTCTTGGCTTAGTACAGATCAACAAATCCAACCAGAAAATTTTATTTCTGAAAATTCAGTTGAAGAGATGGCGCAATTTTCAACAAAAAAAAAGGCAGACAATTTTTCCGTGGCATATGATGCTGACATGAATAAAGTGTTTTGCCAAATTTGTAAAGAAACCATTTCTAATGGCATTTTTGTGCCGAAAAAATCTTCAAGGATTGATGAGTCCATTAAGGCATTCACTCAAAGTGGTTTTTCACCATGGAATAAAGCTTTAGAAAGATTTAAATAACACGAAAAGTCTGACATTCGTTGCTTTTGTGTATTGCATAAAGCCATTCAGAACATAGCATCAATGTACACTGCATGTTATCAAAAAGAAATCTTCAAGACATAGAAAGAGCCCTCTTAAAAAAATTTCAACTCTTCTTTATTAAGTGACCGGTGGCCTGGCCTTAAGATGCAACAAGTTCAAACATTTAAAATGCATTCGATTGGCGAAGTTGCGGCACAGGATATTTCCCGGTTAAACCTGTGGCTCCATCGCAGCAGATATAGGTGGTTGTCACGAGATATCACAAACGAACAGTGAACAGTTTTGAGTGACGAAGTACAATATTAAATAATCAAAGAAGTACAAAATGTGTTCTATTACTAAGTTGTGGTTGATGAAACTAGTGATAGTTCCAATAATGAACAAGTCACAATCTACTTTCGTTACGTGTATTCAAAGCTTAATATACAGGGCTAGTCAAAATGATTGCAGTGATTTCATGATTTTTCTGTTGGCTGTCCTGTTCTAGGTACGATGATGGGGTTTGCTGTTATAAGACAAGTGGCTCTCCAAGTTTTGATTTCACTAAATTCAAGCTTCCCGCGGTGGCTGCTAGAGAGCAAGATGGATGAAAGTGAGAAAGCATACGTTTTTCTCGAATTTCTTTGACTCTGCCTGTGTTAACTGTTCAGTGACACTTTAGAACAAAGTTCGGCAAGGATCCCCCGAATGCTAACACCATTTGGCATTGGTATCAACAGCTTAAACCCCCATCAGCATATGCACAAAATATTAAACAGCGAGCAAGAAATAGATGGCAAAGTGATTGGAACAATACGATTCACCACAAAGGATCCTTCTACGGACACACCCAACCACATATTCCTTCCAAACCCTGCTTCTACAGCTGGAAAATTAACAGACGCCACTTAATTAATACAGGGTCGGCAATAAAACCTCCCACATTTCACGTAGCCGGCGTGCAGGTTGTAGTGAGGATACTGATGTGGAATGTGTTTTGTTTTAAAGAGGTGTACCTGCCATTTTCAGTGTGTGCCATGTCATGGCTTGGTGAGCATCATGCGTTTGTTGTGGACGAATTTATTCGTAACAGTTGTTCTCAGATTTTCGGAGACGATTCGAACTTGGCCTACATGATCGTGTCCTGGATAGAAAAACTATTCAACTGTGGGTGTCAAACTTTAGAAAGACAGGTTCAGCACTAAAAAAAACCTACAGGTCGTCCTCGGACTGCAACAACGCCAGAAAATTTGGCGCGTGTGAGTGTGTCTATGCAACATTCACCAATCTTTGGGGACACTTAAAGCCTATAGGTACAAACATCGTCCCACAACACTGCAAGCACTTAAAGAGGCCATTACCCAAGAATTGGCAGCCATTCCAAGAGAAATGACATGAAAATGTATGGAGAACTTTCTGGATAGACTTTTTCAATGTGTCAACAATGGAGGGCAGATATAATTTTTAAAACCAAATAATTAAAAATGGCAAAGTATGTATTTTTCATAAATAAAAGTAATTATTCTCTATCATATTTAGTTTTTATGTGACAACACATTAAAATGAGGGAGGTTTTATTGCCGGACTCTGTATAATCAGAAGCAGATTCCACCACGGCAACTTTCCCAGCCACTTGAACCAAATAGGACTAAGAGATAGCCCCAGATGTGACTGTGCCGACCGAGCAATAGGGGACATCAACCACCTGTTATTCTCCTGCAAAAAATACACCAACATCCAAAACAAAATGCTGAAGGAACTCACAAGGTGCAAGATCCCCTTCCCAACTAATTTAGCCATCCTGCTCTCTTCCAACAACCACTCAATATACAGAATAATAATGTCCTTTTTTAAAGAAGGAATTATTCAAATATAAGACAAAGCGGACCAGCCAATCCTAGACCAACAGTCATAAACTAAGTAGATTTATTAACCCTTCAAAAATACTCCACATTATCTAGAACATACACACTAAAGCAATACCCAATGAGAATAGTTACAAATACAAGTCGCAACATTATTCACACCAAAGGATCCAAATAGATAAGGCAATCACAGGAACTATTTCATGAATATTCAATTGTGGTGGAAAGATACAAAAAGCGGTCCCTGGGCTTTTGGCGACGACTCACACGGTGCAATTGAAAAGGCAATAACGTGATATATTTTATAAAGAAATTGTAACCCATCTCTCATGGGACTTATAAACCATTGTAAAATAAAGGATAAGAAATTGTAATTTAACTGAAACATTAAACATAAACCAATGTAAAATTAAATGTAAAGAACCTGGCAGTATGGCCGACCAGGCTGAAAGCCAACACAAATAAATATTATAAAAAAAAAAAAAAAAAATGCCACGGGATGCCTTTGTAAAGGTAAAACAACAGGTCGCCCTCCTGTGTCTGCAGAAACCGTTGAATGTGTGCACTCCAGTTACATTCGTAGCCCACAGAAGTCTACTTCTCGAGCGAGCTGGGAATTAGGTATTCCACAGAAGACCATTTGGAGAATCCTACTGAAGTGACTGTTTATGAAGCCTTTTAGGTTACAGTTGCTACAAGCACTGTCGCACAACGATGAAGTGCGTCGTTTTCAATTCTGTGCCTAATGTCAAGAACAAGACGAAACATTCACAGAAGAACTTGAGTTTAGTGATGAGGCCACTTTTCATGTGAGTGGAAAAGTGAACAGGCACAATGTGCGCATTCAGGGAACCTACCAGTTGATCTGCCAGACGTGCTGGTTCGCATCACCAATGCATTTGCTCTCATTGACAGAGACATGTTGCATTGGGTGTGGGAAGAATTCAATTATCTACTTGATGTGTGCAGTCACTAAAGGTGCACATATTGAGCATCTGTATACAATCAAAAAAACTTTCACAGTTTGTTTACATATCTGTGTAATCTTGTAAGTATATATTAAGTAATAATTCTGTAGTAATTTTCTGAAATCACTGCAATCATTTTGACTAGACCTGTACATGAAACTTATCGGCATTTATAAAACAGTATCATCAACATTTGTTTGAAACTTTCATTGTTGTACCTAGAAGATTCGATATAAATATCATGGTGTGTACAAATGGCGCCTTAATACTGGTCTTCAATCACGGGTTAAAGCTATTGAAGAAAGGGCAAGTAGTATGCATTGCATCACACACTTGTTAAACCTGGTTGTCCAAAAGACAATGAAAGAACTACCAGCAATACGATTTTTTTTTCCTTTTTTGTATTAACGAGAGAGCTTCTACGTGATTTGCCCAAACGCCAAGCCTGTTTTGAATCATTACAGGCAATTGACGATGCTCAAAACCTTTCTCTGCCACCGTTTTGCCCAACAAGATGGTATTGTCGAGTATAGTCCTTGAAAACTATTATAGTGTTCAGCTATGTTTTTGAACGACGCAGAGTCGGAAAGATGATGCCGGGGCGAAAGCAAAATGGCTTTTAAAAGGCTTTCAGTCAGGCGGGCACGCGGACGACACGTCCAGGGGGGTGGCAAATCAAATGATCATTTGTTGTCGCCCCAATAGTTGCCACTCCATTGTTGATATAGGGGGTGGCAAATTTATGTAGCAGCGACCTTTTTTTTTTAAGCTTAACTGCTGCTTAAGGAGGTGACGGCACTTGAGGTGGTGGCAACATGGGGGCAGCAATCTCATGACCCCATTCGCAGAAAATTCCTACATACACCACTGACTGTAGTTAGACAGGTGGCGGCATAATCGGTATTGCACAAGGGCAGTCAACAGTTAACGGTGGGCCTGTTTTCAGTCTTTTGAATCTCTTTTTATTATAAAATTTCCGATATAAATTCTTGATCGTATAGAAGGTTTGAATGTAACTTTACAGACGATTTCTTTGCACTTACAAAAATGTCAAACCCATTATACCGTCCCAAACAACTGACGAAAAATATCAAAACCTTTGATAATCAACTTTAGACCTTGCTCTTATACTGGAATTGGATGAACTAAAACTCCAAGAATAAGATGGATACTTAAAAAGTTATAAGATGCATCAATTGAACAGCACCAATTTTTCTCGCCAGCCGAATTTTAACGAAAAATATATTTTAAAGTGTTGGATAAAGTTGTAGGCTGCATCGACCAGCACTTTACTAAAAATACAATGACACATTTGAGCAACATGCAACTAATTCTTACTGAGCAAAATGATACAAGCAGCAGTTATGTGAAGAGTTCTGTGGAGAAAATTTTGACGTGCATCATTTGCTTCTTCATCGTAACATGCTTTCATACATTGCACTAACAAAAAATGTCAGACTGAATAATGGAGAAGACGCTATTTCTTATAAACTTAACTTAGTCCACAACCCGAAGGTTGGTTGGATCCTCCAGAAGGAGGCATACTAAGCCATTGTGTCAGAGGTAGGACGGCCAGTTCCTTTCCTCTGGGACCTACAGTTTAACATGGAATCCAAACCACGGAGCGTCCTGGCATAGCTCATATGATTAAACACAACTCTCAAAATTCCTGCGCCTGCCGGGATTCGTGCCCGGGGCAGGAGTAGCGAACGTTTTGAAAGCAAGCGCCTTAGCCGCTGAGCTACCAGAATGCTCCTATTTCTTATATAATTTATTATTGCGAATCTACCAAAAGTATGATAGCTGGCATCATAAAATTATTAAAAATTGTTTTAACTATTCCAGTATTGACAGGTACCGCCGAACAGCCATTTTCGGCACTGACTTGAACTGTATTTTATTGCGATAGAGCGCATGCTCTAGTGGCAATTTTCCTGGTGATCTAATTACCCCATTCTTATTATTATTTTAATATTGTCTTATATACTACAAATGTTAAATTCCTCCACCTATCTGCTTTTGCCACTTATGAATTTTTTAATTTTAAATTCCTACAGCCTCTATGGTAATTTATTCATCATCCGCCTTGGTAATTTATTCAAATCCCTAATCTCCTTACCCACAAAAGAAATTTTTCTCACTCCCTTATGCATGAAATCGAATAGCAGCTAGTGCCCACGGTCATCTTTTCCATGTACTACTCCTACCTCATCAACCAATATCCCTTCTAGATACACCTTGTACACCCCCAGCATTCTCTTCAACCTCCTCCTATGTTCCAATGACTGCCAGCACCAATCCAGCTCTTTGATAATATTAGTTGAGTGGTCTAGTGGCTCAGTAGTTAAGATGTCTGACTGGTGATCAAAAGGTCCCCGATTCAAATCCCTGTCTCGGTGGTGATGTTCATAGGCGCTTAACCTGACCTTAACCTCAGGCACAGCCTCCTGTATAATGTGAAGTACAGCATAATGTTTCCTTGGTTCGGATTCTATGATAAACTGGAGGTCCCTTATACCCAGTATGTTTACCAGGTTAGGCTAGGCAACTACGATTGGGGCGGTATGCGCAGGCGATAAGAAACCCTGTCACTAGGTCATTACGACCGTGCGGAATTATTATTAATCATATCAGTGGGTCTTGTGGTAATTTCCACAAACAAATCTAGCTGCTCTCCTTCGCACACCCTCAAACTCCTGCATTTGATACCAAAAATGTGAGTTCCAAACTGTTACAGAGAATAAAAACTTATTTAAGGAGATCTATTGAGTCAGCAAAAACCTAATGATCACATGGTAGTACATGTAAACCGAGAAATAGCGGACGACTTGCATCTTGAAGAAACCACTGATAATTTGTAAATAGAGCTTTAGATCGGAAAAGTATGTTTGTATTGGGGGAAAAAAAATGTCATTTATAGATTATAAAATGCTCCTTAAAAAAAAAAGGTTTATTAATGTTGATCATACTATTCGTAATACAACTGTATACATAAAATAGGTACTAATAAATATCTCCTGCTAATAAAAATTATGTTACACAATGTTAATAATAACAAAATGGTTTCATATTTATATTTTTATTATTATGATGGGAATCGTTTCTGTATTGTTCGATCCAACATTTCTTACCCCGTCTTTTTTTCCTTCTCCACTGTATCTCTGTATTAATTATTAGCTATACCCATGACTTCATTAGCGATAGAGATACTTCCGGACTAAAAACATTAGGAGTACAAAAGTTATTAGTTATTGATCCACTATTATTATAAACTCGAAGTTTGTTACTCAATTACGTCGAAAAGGCTGACCCGATTTTAATGAAATTTGGTAGGTCTTTGGTTTGGAATAGAATTTATAAAATACAAAATCTTTCTATTCTACTCTGCCTGTATATTCGCTTATGACTAGAAATCTGCTACACAGGTTTAGAGTGTATTTTCACGATTATGTAAAAGTAGCTGATGCCTGCGACTTCGTTCATGTTCGTTAAGATTTATTTTTATTATTATTTTATTTTTTTTATTTTTTTCCCCCCTATATTACTCCCTGGCAAATGAGCAACACTTCCTTGAGGAACGCCCGAAGTAACATCTAGCTTAGGAGAGGCTTCCCCATCAATGACATACTGTGACCGACCAGTTAGAAAATCGCCTATCCATTCGCAAATCTGATCAGATAAACCGTACACTCGAATCTTCACTAAAAGTCGGTTGTGTGGTACAGAGTCAAAAGCTTTCTGAAAATCAAAGAAAATAGCATCAACTTGTGATCCTGCATCAATAACTTTCATTACGTCATGCGAAAATAGAGCCAGTTGTGTTTCGCACTACCAGTTCTTCTGAAATCCGTGTTGGTTTGCTGTGAGTTCCTTGTTTTCATCTTGAAACTTCATAACGTTAGAGGATATGACATGCTCCAGAATTCTACTGCAAACAGATGTTAGGGATATGGGTTGATAATTCCTAGGATCTCTCCGATCTTCTGTCTTGAAAACGGGATTCACCTGCGCTGTTTTCCAGTTAGAAGGTACTTTTCTTTCTTCTAAAGGTTTACGAAATATATCTGACAGAAATGGTTCTATTTCTTATGCGTATTCCGAAAATGCTCTTACCGGTATACCATCGGGACCCGGCACTTTTCCTCACTTCAGGAGCTTTAATTGCTTTATGATACCTACACTATCAATTTGTACTGGATCCATCTCAAATTCTACATGCCGTGGAAAAACGGGAATGTTTTCCATGTTTTCGTCAGTGAACAAATTTTTAAATTCGGTGTTAAATACAGTAGCCTTGTCGTGGCTGTCATCAAGTTCCCGACCGTCTTGTAGTAGAGCTGGCATATTGTTGTCACAACCACTTACTTTTTTTACATACGACCAAAATTTCTTGAGATTTTCGATGAGGCTTTTGGAAAGTGAGTTGCAATGAAAGTCATTAAAGGCCTCGCGCATCGCATTCTTGACATGTCCTCTTGTAACAGCTAACTTTTCTAAATCACTCTTGCACCAGCTGCAACATAGAATCAATTTTCTTGCACTTTGTTATGTTCTTGGCAACTTCCTTTTCATATTTGTTCTTGTACTTTGCAATGCTGTATTTTTTTCTGTCTATTACTTCTTCATATTTCACCCATTTTACAGATTTTTCTATGTCATATGTATGGTCATGCTCCACATAGTACTCTTGTTTTCTGACTTCCTGATAAACATTTTCAGGCTTATTTTTGCTAACCACTCCCACAATTTATTTAAATCTCTGTGTGGAAATCTGTATCGCAAGAAAATATTAAAAATGTGATGAACACAGTCAAACCACATCCAGGGAATAAGATAGAAGAAGATTCAGAACTTATTTAAATCCACACTTGTGAAACGATAAATTTGTGCCTCTTGTAGCACGGTTGGTGTAGTTATATGCAGCACTTGTAAGGTAAAAAAAATATGAGCACTCAATCGCGTATCAACTGTACAAACGCATACACTGAAAGCTACCCGTTGCCCTCAATATGGCAGCAAGTGCAACGTTCACTTTGGGAAGGAACACTAGTGCTGTTGCCCTTCTAGTATGTTATGTTCGAACCTTTTTGGTTTCTACCCAGGAAGAAAAACACAGAATGTCAATTGAAAAGTAGGCACTACAAATCATGACGCGGCGTCACCCAGATAACCAAGAGCCAACTTCCGGCTGTGGAAGCCTCTGATCACATCATCCAAGTCGCACTGAATTTTTAAGCAATCGGTCAAATTCCTTTTTTCCCTGTAGATAACTACATCATTAGCGAACAATCGTAAACTGCTATTAATGTTGTCTCTGAGATTGTTTATAAAAATTAAGAAAAGAAGATGTCCTAATAAAATCCCTTAGAAAAGCCTGAAGTAACATTTAGATTAGTGGAATCTTCCCCATCAACAACCTCCAGCACTGCCATCCCTTATCCATTCACAAATCTGAACCTACATAGTACTGTATGCTCAAATTTTTGCTCAAAAGCAATTGTGTGGTACAGACTCAATAGCTTCCTAAAAAAATGGATAAACCTTTGAACCTACATAAATAGATTTCATTACATCATGATAGTGCCAACTGTATCATGATCTGTTTGTCCATAGTCTGTGTTTGTTTGCAATTCATTATCATCTAGAAATTTCATAATGTTAGAGCATGTAACATGGATCAGAAATCTACTGCAAACCGATGTCAGAAATCTGGACTGATAACCAAACAGAAGGTTCTTTTTTGTCTTCTAGAGATTTTCAGTGTATATATATATATATATATCAGACAAATACAGGGTGTTTCAAAAAGGACTTTACAACTTTGAAAATTCATATAAATTTTATGAAACAAGGTACAGAGCTGGTTTTGGTGTTGTGTTAAAGGAAAACACTTCAAGTTTTGACTCGCGTAGTCCGCTAGTGCCTAATCGCGCCGCACAAGCGCTAGCGGCAGTTACGTTAAACATGGCTGCCTTCACTGGACCCAAGCGTGCTAGCTGTGTGTTTTTGGTTTGAAGAATCGAAGTCTGCGTCAACAGTTCAGCGTAATTTTCGTACCAAGTACGCTAAAGATCCTCCTAGTAGGCCTACAATTTATGAGTGGCATAGATGTTTTGTAGAAGCAAGGTGCTCAGTAAAACATAAAAAATCCTCAGGTCGTCCGAGCACATCTGACGAGTTCGTTGAGCAAGTGAGAAAAAGTTTTGTCAACAGCCCTACGAAATCGACCCGGCGTGAATCTCATGAGCTCCAAGTCCCACATACGACGGTTTGGCATGTGTTGAGAAAACGTTTGCATTTGAAACCATACCGATATTCGCTTTTACAAGCAATTAAAGACACTGATAAGATTGCACGTAGGAACTTCTGTGTGGATATGTTAAATCGAGTGGATGATGATGAACATTTCTTGGACAACATAATCTTTTCTGACGAGTCACCTTTTCACTTAAGTGGCAAGGTTAACACACATAACTGTAGGATTTAGGGCAGTGAAAATCCACATGAAACATTGCAACATGTTCGTGATAGCCCTAAAGTGAACGTTTTTTGTGCGTTGAGCAAGAGGAAAATTTACGGCCCCTTTTTTTTCCCAAGAGAGAACCATCAACGGGATAGTGTACCTTGATATGTTGCAACAATTTTTGATACCACAGATCGATGAAGATGACTGAAAATGAAATGTTTTCTTTATGCAAGATGGCGCACCACCACACTATCTGACTGACGTCCGGGATTTTCTCAATGACCGCTTTCCAGGTCAATGGATTGGCCGTGATGCGCCAATTGCATGCCCCCCCCCCCCCCCCCGTTCCCAAGATATGGTGTACGTACCTCCTTTGCCGGCCACTCTACCTGAACTTAGAGCAAGAATTTACACTGATGCTGAGCAAGTTACACCTGAAATGCTAGTGCGAGTCTGGGAAGAAATCGACTACCGATGGGATGTCTGCAGAATAACCAATGGAAGCCACATAGAACATCTTTAGTTTAAGGTAAAAAAAAACTTGAAGTGTTTTCCTTTAAAACAACACCAAAACCAGCTCTGTACCTTATATGAATTTTCAAAGTTGTAAAGTCCTTTTTGAAACACCCTGTATGATTCTATTCCCCTTAGATGCTCTGAAAATATTTACCAAGCACGTTGGGTGAGTGGTAATGTTCTGGCCTTGCATTTGGGAGGATGCAGGTTTGAATCCCTGTCCGGGCATCCAGGTTTGGGTTTCTCATGGTTGCCCCAAATGACTCCAGGTGAATGCTGGTATGCTTCCTTCAAATGGTCATGGCCAAATTCCTTTCCCTTCCGAGACCCCCATCCTTTCCTGCCTCTAACCTTGACTTTGACGTCAACAAAACGTAAAGTAATAATAAAAAAAATTACTTGCTGGGATACAATCATGGCCCAGCGTTTTCCACCACTTTAGGAGCTTTGATTGCTGTACAATACCTGCACTATCTATTCATAACAATATGTCTCTAATTCCACACAATGTGAAAAAGTTGGTATGTTTTTCAGTGAATGATTTTGTAAATTCATTGTTAATACAGTAGCTTTGTTGGGACTGTCGTTAACTTCAAGTCTATTTTATTAGTACTGGCATATTGTTGTCATTACAAGTGACCTTTTCTCTATGTTCGACCAAAATTTCTGTGTTTTCAGTGAGGTTCCGTGAAAGTGAATTGCAGTGGAAGACATTAATGCATCACATTTTTAACACATCTTCTTAACCCATCTAACTTTTCTAAGCCACTTTGGTATTTTGTCCTTCTTTAATGTGCATATATATACCTTTGCTTTTTTAGTAATCTTTTTACTTCAGGTGTGTAGTATATCATGGAAACCTACAAAGGCACCTATGGGAGATGTTGTATGGGGGCTCATGAGCTGGATAGTGATTGTAGTTTCCCATAAGTGTGCATTAGCTGCTCTGTGTCACATTCAGGTTGGAGCAAGGAGTATCCAGTGTATCAAGAAGATACAGAAGTTTAAAGAATCATATTCCATACCACAAAGCAAAAAAAAAAAAAAATGATGTAAGGTCCGTGCATCGCCTATTTTTGCAACGAGCTTTCAAAGTGTTGCTATGCAGATGTCAATTGTAGACATGAGCAGAAGTACAATGTGTTTGTGTTAATGCAAATGTATTGCACATCCTGTTAAGTTCATAACACATAAGGCAACGGAATTTGGTAGGGTAGCAACACATCTGCAACATTGACCAATTACACAACAGTTTCAAAGGTTACTTCACCAGCAGCAACAATGCCATCTATTTATTAAGCATTTGATGCTACATGTCATTTATAAAATTCAACAACAATTATACTGTAATTTTTGAACAATTTTCTTTTAAAATATATATATATACATAGTAGAGTGTGCAAGGCCCACAGCTGGCAGGTGATAAGGCCACTATGTCAGGATTTCCAGTAACATGACAGCAAGGTGCTCTAACCAAGCCACTGCCTCTGGCGTAGCCAAATTTAAATTTTCAAAATTTCCAGGAAAGGCACACTGTGGTCAATCCTCCACAATGTGTAACACAGTTTTTGAAACTTCAGCACAGTCACAATATGGAGACTCTACCCAGCCAGAGGTGTGGAGAGTTGAAGCAGTTCTTATACAACATCTAATACAGTTTAATTTACATCAAATTGACTGGTAAACTGAATCCTTGTAGTTTTGAGCAGGTATTGCTAATTTTAGTATGGCCTACGGTGATGACGATGCCCATTCTGCTGTTCAGCTATTTGTAGGGCTGAAGGAGTTAGATGTTAGACTAACAGCAGTCTTCCAGGCAGGACGATGTGTTGTGTTTTGTATTCCCTAATATCTCCATGGATGGAAAGTGCCCCATTGTTCAGAATTATCAACCATAGTTTAATTTGGACCTTTTGCCTTCTGATGTGACTTTTAAGCTTGGCAGCTGTATTCTGAAGGTGCCTTTTGTAAGAAAGGGACCTGTCTAATGTAACACCCTGGTATTTTGATGTACTGTTATACTTCAGCAACTGGTCTCTGTACACTATATTTGGCTGATAGTTCATTTGTTTGTTGCTAAGGTTATGTAGCTATTTCTGTTTTCAGTGAATTAGGTTGAAGGTGTCACCTTCAAATGTAGGAATCCATTTCCTAATGATTGTGAGTCAGGAATTCTTCAGCCTCTGGGAAGTTAGCTCTATGCACTGTAAGATTGATATCATCAACATATACAAATTTGCGAGAGACTGTCTGGCAGGTTATGAGTATATAATTTAAAGAGTATAGAGGAAAGAACCAAGCCTTTTGGTATACCATTATTTAGCTTGTGAAATCTGCTCCTGCTGAACTGATTGAGCACCTAGAACAGGTGGTTACTTAACATGTTTTACAATAAACTAATTATGTTTTTGCAAGGATCTGCCTTGACCAGTTTGAGCAGGAGACCCTCTTCAAACTGTATCGTATGCTGTCGAAATATCTAGGAAGACAGATGCATTCTTCATTTTCTTCTGATACACTACTTCCAAGTAAGTGGTTAAGGTACATGAACTGATGGCATTTCTTAGGCTACCCAAGCTCCCTGGGTGATGCTAAATGGGTGGTAGCGATCGTATGCTGCATACTGCCCTTCTGGGCGTCGCAGCCATGACATTAATTACAAACATATTATTTAATAAGTATGCCATTGCAATTGTTGTTGGATATTATTTATTTCACTGACGTGTTTCACCTCTCGTCGAAGTACCTTAAGCGTACACTGTTTTTATTTACATTTCTGTGAAATAAATAATATCCAACAAGAGATGCATTGGTGTATTTATTAAATAATAATTATCATTTTAATAAGCAACTGTAAAGGAAACGGCCTACAATAATCGCATAGAAACATCTACAGTCCTTCCATTAAAATTGCTTCAACAGCTAATGGCAAGTAAGGCAAAAGATCCATGGTCTGAAATTTCATCACATGGACCCAGAAGTCTTCATAAAATCTCCTTCATCTTCACCTTTGAAACTTCAAAGTGGCACGGGAAAAAAGGGGAAAAGGCCTCAACAGAGAGAAAAAAACCTCAAGTCATTGAGGCCTTTATTGAATCAGAGATGTGTTCAGAACCTGAACACCGGGAAATGGTGGTGAACAAATCTAAGTCCTATTCCTCAGCAAGAAGAGAAAATTCAACTCTTAGCCCTATCTAATCTTTTGGTCTGTGACTCCAGGAGACACATTGTGAACCTCCGTAACACCCAGTGCCAAGAGGGTACAACTTATTCAGGGAGGACAATGCCAAAGGTGATTGAGTGAAGATAGAACTGGCTGTGTTCAAGATGCAGCCCATCTGAACCTGTTGCTGTAATCTGCTCTACAAGCTGTAGCAATAAAATTATACAGTCCCATTAACCTGACTATATGCTCTATTTATCTATTCCCCAATGGGACCATCCATTATGATGAACTGTACAACATCTTGTGGCAGCTTACTTGACCATTTCTCCTGTTAGGAGATTTCAGCATGCACAATGTGTTGTGCGATCAGTCCACTGATTGCCCCAGAGGCCGAGTAGTTGGTAGATTAATAGGGCAAGAGAACTTCAACACTGGCCAAATAACATATTTTGTCACTTTCTCTGGTTTGCCCTCTGCCATTGACCTCTCATTGTGTTCTTCTCATGTAGAACATTGACAAAGAGCAGAAAATATGACATCCAAAAGCAACAACAGTATAGCTGACTGGTCAGTCTTCTGTTCTCTGGCAGTGTGACACCATAGAGAAGAAGGTGAATCATTTAACGGAAGAAATTTGGCATATGGCTGAGGTTTACATTCCTAGCAGTTCAGAAATGCTATGAAGAATGCTCATCTCTTGGTATAACAATGACTATCGCTCCACTATTTGGGGCCTAAGATGGTTGTTGTTTCATTTTTCTTTGCACCCAAAAGCCTTGCAGCATTTCGAATTGCTGAAGTGCATCTTATTATTAAGAAGGATAAAAAAATTCAAGGCAGAACTTAGTGAGCACCCTAAACCTTTCCATATCATCATTAATAATATGAGAGTACATCTGCCGTTTATCTGGAATTACTATTGGCATCACTAGTGCCATGTAGTGACAGATGAGTGAATCATTGTGGAGCTGATAGCAGCATCCTTCTCTGCTATCTCTTTAACTACCAGTTTAGACCCCAAGAGACAGGCTTCAAAGAATCACTGGAGAGAGTGCTGTTTTATGCTTTGTTTCACTATAAATTTAATCATGTGGCAACTGGTTTACCCTTTCGTAGCAAGAGTCTGTCAAAAATTGTGGTAAGACACCATATTAGGACTGGACCTGATGCAATACCAGATGCTGGGGCATCTTAGCAAAAAACCTATAAACTAATTTGCAGGTATTCATTATCAAATATGGACTGAAGGATACTTCTCTGACTCGTGGAAAGTTAGAACAGCTGTTAAAACCTGGCGAAGATGTGTGATGGAACTCTGTTTGTGTGCACGTGGTGCAGGGTTTGAGTCCCGCAGATGACGCCAAAGTTCCGTTTTTGGTGGCCGAGTGGATATTGATTGATTGACTATCGAGCGTTCGGTCACTAACCTGTCCGATAGTATCTTCTGCTTGAAGTTTCTTCTTGTCAGAATGGTGGCCTTTTGTCTGACACCAGGTGATTGTTGATGATGCAGTATTGCCAAACTGCGAGGATGATGGCTGCTAGAACAATTATAGTCTGTTAGGAAAGGTTTTACAGAAGGAAACAGAAGCTACAGAATAAGTTCCGCTTTATTGCAGTTATTCATACACTGACAGTTTCACAAACACGAGATATAACTCCTATCCCAAGCAATATGTTAGCTGCTATCCATACTCTGTCAAATTTGGATTATTTCAGCCTAAACGGGATAGCGAAAGTGAATTGTTGGTAGTACGCACTTACATCGTATGTTACTGCATCAAGTTCTAAGCAAAGAATGCTTGCGGCTCGCTGCGGCAGTGCCGTCTTGCTGATATGGCGTATGCCTGGTCGTACTACCCGCCGGCTCTGGCCGTCTACAAGCAAGCTATATTCACTCAATTCTAACTGAATATTACGTAGGATTTATTTGGTCCCCTTACAACTCCCCGCCTTTGAAACACATGTTGCTCCTGCAACACTATCATGTGAACTCTCAGGGATTGTTATTCTTATGCTGCTAACAGATTGCGTGGCTGCATTTGCAGCGAAATAATTCTGGATTATCTTATTTGTATAACATCTACATAACCAAATACCCAAAAACAAGACAAGTAAAACACACATAATAGATGTAACACTGGCAGATACAACTGTTATCTTATGTTGATCTCTAGAACTCATTTGTGACTTCAGATGTGCAATAATTTTACTAAACTTAATAGTGTCATTAGATGCCTTAAGATACTTATCAATCTCTTCCTTAATCTGTTTACTGTAAGTCAAGTTCAATTCAACTAATTTAGGACTGTGATAAATTTCATATGTTAAATTTGCTAAGTAATACAATGGCTAAACATGAGCTAAATAAGAATATTGCTACAAAAATGCCAAAGCAGGAATGCAATTATGTTTACCACATGATGGAAATGGGAGACATCATGAAATGAAAATTGCAATATACTGTCAATTACAATATACATTTATTCATAAGCAAAGGAATTGTTGATTTATTCATATAAAGTTTAACAAAAACATTTAATTCGATGCAATAAAAATACTAATAATAAAAAAAAAAATAAAATGAAGCAGAGGATCAGCCTACCATTCACTGTTAAACTTGGATTTAGCTCTGTACAGAAAGAACAAGAAAATCTCTTAACTTAGCAATGTTATTTGCCCAGGCTATAACTGGGTTATATGCTTTCTTTTGGGAATCTGGACAGTTGCTGAAGATTTAATTTACGGTGGCAAATTATTGGAGTCCTTAGTGTGAGGAGATGGAGCATGACAGTGATGAAAGATTGTTGGAAACCTCCACAATGATTAATATTAATGATACACTAGTGATGCCAAATCTCACATCTATGTGTGAGGTCACACTGATGTTGCTTGCTCGCCTACAGCAATCACAAATGACACTACACTGGGAGAGATTGAAGGCAACACACTGATTTGCTGCAGTATAGACTGTTCTATACATACTGGCACTTCAATGAGCATTTTCTCTACTGGAGACTGGGCTGACAACTCCACCCAGAGACGAGGCAGAAGTCAAGGCGCATATCAACTCCATTCGGAGTCCTGCACTGAAATGTCATTCCACACTTCTACCAGGTGTGTAAATATGAAACCGGAATTTGCCAATAGATGGCTCTAGCTGATAATGCAGTTACCATCAGATTGCATCATTGTCACTATTTTCTTTTTTTGACATCTGACAGCCATTTTTAACACACAACAATACAAGTTTCATACGACAGTTTAGTTTTTAATAATGTTGAACATTTTGAGTTTTGAGCCTTGAAACTACAATTTGCGGACATTATTGATTTTGTGTTACCATTTATAGAAAGCTGCTGCAGAATGGCATCAAATGCTTGTCAAAGCTTACAGTGAGCATCCTATTGGTAAATCACAGTGTTTTGAGTGGTTTAAAAAATTCAAAAGTGGTGATTTTGATGTGAAAAATGAAGACAGTGAAATACCTCCAAAGAAGTTTGATGACAGCGAGTTTCAAGCATTGTTGGATGAAGATGATGCTCAAATGCAAGAACAACTCGCAGACCAATTAAATCTAATAAGGGAAGCTGTCTCCACATGTTTAAAAGTGATGGGAAAGATCCAGAAGGTGGAGAAATTGGTTCCACATGAACTGACTGACAGACACCAAGAAAAACGAAAAACCACTTGTGAAATGCTGCTCGCCAGGTATGAAAGAAAGTCATTTCTCCATAGAATTGTGACAGGTGATGAAAAGTGGATATATTTCGAGAACCCTAAGCATAAAAGATCATGGGTAACTCCAGCTGAACCATCAACGTCAAGGACAAATTGCTGTGGAAGGAAAACAATGCTCTGTGTTTGGTGAGATCAAAATGGTGTGATATATTACAAGCTACTTAAAACCTGGTGAAACTGTTAATTCTGAACTTTATCAACAGCAAATGATCAATTCCAATCAAGCATTGCAGGAAAAATGACCAGAATACCAGAAAAGGCAACACAAAGTCATTTTGCTTCATGGCAACTTACCATCACATACAGCAAAACCGGTCAAGGAAATGATTGAAGCGCTTAGTTGGGAGATACTGATGCACGAGGCTTACTCACCTGACTAAGCTCCATCCAATAACTCTCTCTTTACATTGATGGGACACGCACTCGCTGAGCAGCAGTTCACTTCTTATGAAAATGTACATAAATGACTCAATGACAGGTTTGCGTCAAAAGAGAGAAAAAAATGTTGATGTGGCATTCATAAATTTCCATATAGATAGGAAAAATGTATATCTAACAATGGGCAATACTTCAAATAAGGTACCATTTTTAAACGAGAAAGGTGTATTTTTTATGAAAAAATTCCGGTTTCATATTTACACACCTGGTATAAGCTCTTACGAAAACTCTGGCCACGTCCACATCAAGCATTTTATACTTCTGCGGAGTAGGACACATTTGAAATTCACCGTGAAATATCAACAACTGTAAACTAGTTAATAACCACAAACTTCCCTGTTTACAGTTGGCTCTTCACGTACACACACACTCAGATCATCCACTCTGTCTGCCTATTCGCCCACGCCTGTCACATGCTGGGAAATTCTAGCAAGTCACTAATTTTCTATCTTTCTCACTCAATATTTTACATCTCTCTTCCTCTGACACAAGGATAGTTTCAGGTAGGTTCCGGGGGAATGCACTGACTCGCAGTGGCTGTCACTCCCTTAAACTTCTTGTGCCAGCTTCAGGATATAACATCTTGTTCTGTAATTTTAAATTTCAGTTTAATTTATTGTTTCAAAAACTAATTTAATCATGTTACATTTAATCACTCAAAAGTAAGTACTTTGACACCTAAAATTTTTCCATCCCTTCATTGTTTCGCTTATTCAGTAAAGGAGAAATGCTAACAGTTCAAAGAATGTGTTACTAGAGGGAAAATAATTCTCTTACCAGAGCAGCTTTTGGATGTGAGTTCTGTTTTAATCTGCTGCATTATAGGGGTCAGATGGTTCAAGAAGCAGGCAATAAGTAAATATAATAATAATTATGTAACATTTGGAATACAAAACAAATAAATCAGAGATGGATGGAAGGTTTAAATTAATTAAATGAATATAATGATAATAATCATAAAAAATCATTTTTGGCTGCTTACTATGTAAACAATTTGTATAAGATTATGATAAAAATATCTAAATCCCTCCCCTTGATTCCCAAAACTACTGATCAGAATATTCTTTCAAAATTCACAGTGGTTTAGTATGCTGGAAAATTATAGTGTTGTTTCCCGAGTTTTGCAGATTTCATAAAATACAAATTTGAAACTTCATTATTTTTCCCGTCAACAATTATCAATCATCTGAGACTTGCACAAATCAGGTTTATTTTTTTTAATGCTCTTGGGTAACTAGCCGAGATAACGAAGTGTTATCACATGATGTTTTGGCAATCGCATTCTTGATGCCGAGAGAAATTTCATTCTTACAGATAATAATTGTTAAAATTATGTTTTCAAAATTTTGTAGACATTTTTCAGATGGCACTTTTTTTCCTATTTGTGGGGCAGTTTCCCACATCACTCACCTCCCATAATCTTATATATGTATAAAAATAGACGTGCGTTTCCACTATATATCACATTTCAGCCGCCACTACCTAGCACAGATCACTTGTGTTTGTGTGTGGTAGAAACGGGAGTTTCCTAACATGCACAGCATTGGCCGAATGCCGTTAGCTGTTGGGGTGTGGTTAAAAGTAGTTGATACACGAAAATTTTCATATTTCGACCGAAGACTCGTGTGTCCCTATACATCTCTTTCCTGCAACAACTGCATAGCACAGACCATTGGTGTTTGTGTGTGGCAGTAGCATCGAGTCTCCCATCGTGCACTATCGTGGTTAGATGTCAGTAGCTGTGGGGTTGTGGCAGATATGGCAGTTTAAAGTCGTTGACCTGGTGCACTTTCATATTTTGACTAAAAACGTATGTGTCAATATGTATCACTTTTCAGCCAAAACTATCTAACGCAGATCACTGGTGTTTGTGTGTGATAGTCGCATAGAGCATCGTGCACAATTTTGGCCAAAATTTGGTAGCTGTGGAGGTGTGGTAGATATGGTGGTTGAAAGTGGCCGATCCAGGATTTTTTCGTATTTCGACCAAAGTCATTTGTGTCCTTGTATTTCACTTTGTTGCCACAACTTTATACTGCAGACACACTAGTCTTTGTGTGTAGTAGTAGCATCGATTCTCCCATCGTGCCCTATGGTGGTTAGATATCGGTAACTATGGGGATGTGGGAGATATGATTGTTGAAAGTGACACTTTGATATTTTGGCCAAAGATGTGTGTCTCCCTATGTATCACTCTTCAGCCAAAACTATCTAGCGCAGATCACTGGTGTTTGTGTGTGGTAGTAGCATAGAGTCACTGATCATGCACAACATTCGCCAATTTTAGGTAACTGTGGGAGTGTGAGAGATGTGGTGGTAGAAAATGACTGATGGAGGATATTTTCGTATTTCGACCAAATAAGTGCCACAACTATATAGAACAGAGCACTGGTCTTTGTGTGTTGTAGTAGCATCGAGTCTTCATCATAAAGTAGGGTGGTTAAATGTCAGCAGCTATGGTGGTGTGGGAGATATGGTAGTTTAAAGTTTGTCGACCTGGGGCTTTTCGTATTTCGACCAAAGACGTATGTGTCCCCATGTGTCACTTTTCAGCCAAAACTCTCTATCACAGATCACTGGTGTTTGTGTGTGGTAGTAGCAGAGTCGCTAACTGTGCACAATGTTCACCAAATTTTGGTAGCTTTGGCTTTGTGAGAGACGTGGTGGTTGAAAGTGACCGATCAAGGATACTATATAGCAAGAAGCACTGGTTTTTGTGTGTAGTAGTATCATGGAGTCTTGCATCATAAACTATCGTGGTTAAATGTCAGTAGCTATTGGGGTGTGGAAGATATGGTGGTTGAAAGTGGTCTACCTGTGGCACTTTCATATTTCGACCAAAGACGTATTTGTCCCCATGTATCACTTTTCAGCCAAAACTATGTAGCGCAGATCACTGGTGTTTGTGTGTGATAGTAGCATAGAGTCACCAATCATTTACAATTTTGGCCAAATTTCGATAGCCGTGGAGGTGTGGAGATACGGTGGTTTAAAGTGGCCGATCCAGATTATTTTCATATTTCGACCAGAGACGTGTGTCCCTGTATTTCAATTTGTTGCCACAACTTTATAGCACAGACCACTAGTCTTTGTGTGTAGTAGTAGCATCGAGTCTACCATCATGCACTACGGTGGTATGATGTCGGTAACTATGTGGGTGTGTGAGACATGATGGTTGCAAGTAGTGACCTGGGGCATTTTCATACTTCAACCAAAGATGTGTATTTCCCTATGTATGTATCACTCTTCAGCCAAAACGATCTAGTGCATATCACTGGTGTTTTTGTGTGGTAGTGGCATAGAGTCACTGATTGTGCACAATATTCGCTGAATTTCGGTAGCTGTGGGGGTGTTAGAGACGTGGTGGTTGAAAGTGACCGATCGAGGATATGTTCGTATTTCGAATAAAGGCATGTGTCCCTTATATTTCACTTTGTCCCACAACTATAAAGCACTGAGCACTCGTCTTTGTGTGTAGTAGTAACATCGAGTCTTGCATCATGAACTATGGTGGTTAAATTTCAGTAGCTATGGGGTGTGGGAGATATGGTGGTTGAAAGTGTTCGATCTGGGGCATTTTCATATTTCGTCCAAAGACGTATGTGTCCCTATGTATCACTTTTCAGCCTAAACTATCTAGCATAGGTCAACGGTGTTTGTGTGTGGTAGTAGCATAGAGTCACCGATCATGCACAACGTTGGCTTAATTTCGGTATCTGTGGGGGTGTGGAAGATATGGTGGTTGAATGTGGCCGATCCAGATTATTTTTGTAATTCAACCAAAAACATATTATGTGTCCCTATATGTCACTTTTTGCCACAACTATATAGCACAGACCATTGGTCTTTATGTGTAATAGTAGTATTGAGTCTCCCATCATGCACTATGGTGGTTAGATGCCGGTAGCTATTCGGGTGTTTGAGATATAGTAGTTAAAAGTGGTTTCTGTTTCTACTAAAGACGTGTGTCCATATATTTCACATTGCAGCCAGAACTACCAAGCGCAGACCATGGGCGTTTGTGTTTGATAGTAGCCTTGAGTCTTCCATCTTGCACTATGATGATTGAATGTCGGTAGCTGTGGGGGTGTGGTAGATATTGGTGATGAAAGTGGTGGATCAGGAAAAAAAAACATCTATGTCCCTATATTTCACTCGACAGCCAAAACTGCCTAGTGCATTCCACTGGTGATTGTGTGTGATATTAATCTCAAGTCTCCCACCGTGCACCATGGGGTGTGCGAGATGTGGTGGTTGAAAGTGGTCGACCAGGGGCACTTTCATTGGTCGATGGAGGGCAATTTCATGTTTTGACCAAAGACATGTGTCTCCCTATACTTCACTTTGCAGCCATAAATATCCTGCGCTGATCACTTAGGTTTGTGTGTGGTATCAGCCTAGCGTCTCCCACCGTGTACTATGGTGGTTACATGTGGTAGCTGTCAATCTAAATTCTTTACAATTAGGAACTAAGTTGTGGGCATCAGCTAGTGTTCTCCTGTTGACAAAGGGCTCATCCCAAAAAATTTCTGTATCATTTGTAATTTTGTCTTTTCTGTGTATACACGCCCCACATCCATCATCTAGAGGTAACTGGTGTCTCATTTCCCTATCCAAATTGCTATATATAATTACTGTTTGAAATACAATTTTGTGAAACAAATGTTTAAGTGTCTTTAAAAATAACTGGATCAATTTATCTATCTCTCTTTTTTAAAAAAAATAAGTCAACACACAATTTAAAAAAAAAGACTATTAATATATATATAGTAACAATGAAATCAAGACGCTAAGTAGCGGAAAGGAATCAAATTAGGATCGGGAAATGAGCCACCACTTACCTTTAGATGATGGATGTGGGGCGCGAATACACAGAAAAGACACAAACACAAATAATAAAGTAATTTTCGGGATAAACCCTTCGTCAACGGGAGAACATTATGAGAGGAAGGCGCAGCTGGAGACTGCCTCTCAGAAATACTGTTGGTCAGGAAAATGGTGAGGGTAAATTCCAATCAATATATATATACATTGATTGAGGCCAACTAGGAGGATAAGACTTTGTGCATTTGGCAGCGAGTTTCGTCTTCTTTTTGGCCCAGAACTCCTTCATTTGTTTTGAATGTACCTGTTTGCGCTCCTCTCTCCAGGATGTACCGCATCTTATTTTGGCGTGTTCGTCTCAGCTTGTTCCATTTGTCATTAACTTCTTCCGTAAAAGATCTGTGTTGAAAGCCTCTTCTGGTTCTAGTCCTAACAAATGAAGGTTTTCTTTAATATTTACGATCCAGGGAATTACAGTTTTGTGTCTTGAATCAAATAAATTAAAGATTTTTTTTTGTTAGTCATTTCTCCTCTATTCATTTGAGGTGTCCATAGAATCGTTCCCATCTTTTGTGGATTGTTTTGGTGATTTTCTCTATTTTGCTGCAAACTTCTTTGTTGGATCTGTCAAAGCTGAAACCCAGAATTCCTCTAGTAATTTTTTTCCCCATCCGGGCATCCAGATTTGGGTTTTCCATGGTTTCCCCAAATCACTCCAGGCGAATGCCGGTATGGTTCCTTCAAAAGGCCATGGCCGAATTCCTTCCCATCCCGCCTTTAATGAACTCAACGTCAACGAGGGAAAAAAAAGTCTAGTAATTTTTCTCTCATTTTTTCTCCAATTCTCCCAAGAGTCCTTTATCGGCTTTCAGGAACAAGGTTTCGGCTGCATACAAAACTGCTGGTTTCTGAATTGTTTCATAATGATATATTTTAGTATTTTGTGAAAGACATTTTTTGTTGTAGACCTTTCACATAGTTTGGTAAGCTATTTCTAGTTTACGAAGTCTTTCCCGAATATCTTCTTTGTCTGATCCATTTTCTTGATGATCTCACCCAGGTACTTAAATTTTTCGACTCGATTAATATCTCCGTATATGGTTCACATTTTTGATGGTGTATTTTGATGTAAGTCGTTAATTCTGTAATCAAGAAAATACAGTCAAAACATCATTCCAAATGTTCCACTGCAATGTCTTTTGTGTCTGAATGAGCAAAAAGAATTGGTGTTTTTGAATATCATGAGGCAAACCTTTCATATCAATATGAACATAATTGATTTCAATTGCAATTGCTGTACATGCTGTGATACACAAAGTCCCTGAAGGTACTTATAAGTACCGGCTTAGTAATTAGCACTTAGAGTTCCAAAAAAAAAATTGAAAACAATTTCAAGTACCTTTATACAAATATATAATTGAAATTATAAATTTCCCTTTTTTTCCAATAGCCGGTAGGAAAGGGTTAAAGTTAAAATCACTGGGTCTGGCCTTCTGCTGAAACTTCATGATTTTTTGGCTGAGTTTATCATTGTCGAAGCATATGATCTGTTTGGATGTTTTCCTAGTGTTTGTGGGAATGGGTTTGAACTTGATTATTGACATATAATGATCTGAGTCTACATTTATGCTCTTTAACATTCATAATCTCAGGGCTGTTTTTCCTGGAGATAGCAACATGATCTATTTGGAATTCTCCAGTAGCTTGGATAGTAGATCGCTACATCGTTTGCTTTCTTGGAAAATAACGAAAGTGTGTCGGCATGACCTGAAGGCTATGATTTTCGCAAATGGGAGACATATCTTTAGCCATTTTTTTTTTTTTTTTTTTTTTTTTTTTTTTTTTTTTTTTTTGTGAATGCGATAATATCCAATAATTTTTCGGTATTTATTTTCTCGCCCCAGGTGGGCGTTGAAATCCCCCAAAAGAATTTTTACATGGTTCTTGGAAACCTTGGCTAGCGCTTCAACTGGTAGAACCCAAAATTTTTCCACTTCATCTGGATATGATCTGTTTTTATTATTTGTAGGGGTTTGCATATTTATCGGTGTGTAAGTTTTGTTGGCGCACTTGATTGTTAATATGGATAACCGACCATTTACTGGTTCAAACTTTTCAACTGATTCAAGGATTGTAGTTTTCACAGCATCAGAGACCCATTGAGAATCCTTTTCTGGGCTCGACTCTTGAAGAAACGATAACCTTCAGAATTGAAAATCTCTTCATCTGGGTACCGTGTTTCTTGCAGTGCTATTACAGATTTCTGGATTTCGTGGAGCGCTCGAGTAAGGGTCTTACCGATTTGGGTGACTGAATTTATATTGAATGTTGCTAGAAAAGTCTTGGATTTCGTTCTGAGTTTGCGACTGTTAGGGACATTGTGAGATTCTCCAACTCGTCTTTTGCATGATGCCGAGTCTCCTCCAGAATCCAAATGAGACTCTTGCACTGCAGCTTTCTCGACAAGGGATTCATCCAAATATTTACCCCCTGTGTTAATATTCTTTAGAAGTTTCGCCATCATGCATCTTTGGCTTAAATTTTTTGGGATGTTTACACATCCGTGTTACAACTAGGGTTGTTAGCCCTAGAGGTTGGCCCATGGTGTTCTGTGGCTTCTTTCACCTTCATCTGTCATATGTGTGTTTGGTCCGCAAGAACTATTTTATTTCATTCAAGTCCGTCGGTAACCTGGTGAGGACCTCCCTATCCGCCATCCGGGACGTGCCACGTGTAAGTATCACCTCTCTCCTTGCTACGACAGCGTAGTAGGCTCGTGGAAAAACTATTAATTTAATTTAATAAAGAATCCTTAAACAGAACCTTCAGTGCACAAGATTAATTATCATACAGACTTGCTCTTACATGTGAATATGTCTGCATTATATTTTTCTTCCTCTATAGAACTCCACATACAATAAATACAAAACTATAGTTACTAAATAAACAATAGTATGCAGTACATCATTTTGATTACCTGCTCTTCGTTTTCTTTGTTTCCTATGTTCCAGGTCTCTGTCGTCATACCTAACACTTTGTCTGTCCCAGTTACCATTACTGATGCTTTGCTTGATGACTGCGATTATTACAAAATTTGTGGTGTCAACATTGCTGAATTAGTTGACACAAACTTTGTAGAAGCATTTGTAAGACAAGGTATGAGAATAACTTTTCTAATATTACCTGTATTTTGTGTTATTTTATTTTCAAGTCTGTATGCTAGGAATCTTACAAGTATGGAGTTCATATATTGAAATTTGGCAAAGTGGCAGAAATAATGATTGACTTTATTGGGCATAATATTGACAATGAAATTGCTGCTAAGCAATGAAAATAAGATAGCATAGTGAAAATAACCCACCACTTAACACAGATGAAGGCTTGCAGGTCTGACAATTTGTGTGGTTGGTCTAGATGGTTTTCCTGTGCCATATGTCTCACCTCTTACATAAATTAGGTTACTAACCAAAATATTGCAAAGCGTGTTTTTGTGTTCAGCTGCCCCCCCCCCCCCCCCCACCTTGCCTTCATCTGTGGCAAGTGATGAGTTATTTTCTATATTATTTTTAATTGGAAATAAGACTCGTATGTAATTTGGTAGCAGAAATATAAGTTAATGGAGCAAAAAAATAATATAAACAGCATTTAAAAAATTGAAAAATGCTTTAAAGTATTTTGCCATTGTGAATAAATTCAAGTAAAATAGAAAATGTTTCATTTTCAATTGAAGATGCACAATATTTTCATATCTAAAACCATCAACCCATTCTTTTTTCATTTTGTAAAAACTAATGTAATTTTAGCATATCCCCTCCTTTCAAGTGGGAATTTTTTTAAATTTATATTAAAATTTTATACTTTTACTCTGTTGATGTTTTACGAGGGTGAATCAAATATAAACAAGACTTTATTTTTAAAAATATTATTTTTATTTTAAGTGCAAAAAAGTACATATCTTATTTTTCTACGTAATCTCCTGCTTTAGAAACACATTTTTCCCAGCGGATAGGCAGCTTCCCAATTCCTTCCATGTAGAAAGATGCAGGTCGTGTCTGCAGCCAATTGCGCACGTAGGCTTCCACCTCAGCATCACTGTTGAATTTTTGGCCTCCCAAAGCTTCCTTGAGAGGACCAAACACATGAAAGTCACAGGGTGACAGGTCTGGACTGTAAGGAGGGTGGTCCAGTGTCTCCCACCCCAGTTTCTCCAATTTTTCCCTGGTTAAGGCTGCTGTGTGGGGGCGAGCATTGTCATGGAGAATAACCACTTTCCTCATCGGTAGGTCTCGTCTTTTGCGGCGATATGCAAGTCGGACCTCACTCAAAATGTCGCAGTAGTAGGCCGCATTGATTGTCCTGCGCTCATGCAAAAAATCGAGGTGCAGCAAACCACGCTGGTCAAAAAAAACCGTAGCCAAAACCTTGCCAGCCGATAGTCGTGACTTGGCTTTCACTGGTCCAGGTTCTCCTTTTTTTCTCCACTCCATACTCGCTTGTTTGGACTCAGGGGTGTAGTGGTGCACCCAAGTTTCATCACAGGTGATGATGTGAGTCAGAAATGGGTCCCCTTCTTCCCGAAATCGTGCCAGAAGACGCTCACACACCTGAAGTCGATTCAATTTCTGTTCTGCTGTGAGAAGGCGAGGAACCCACCTGGCGCACACCTTACGGTACCCAAGCTCCTCTGTGAGTATGGAGTAAGTGCTCCCATAACTTATTCCGACCTTACTTGCAATTTCAGAAGTGGTAAGACGCTTGTCATCTTCAATAAGCCGTCTAACACAGCTGATGTTGTTCTCTGTAATGCTGGTGCGGGGTCTGCGATTATGGCTCTCATTTTCAACATGATGACGACCATCCACAAACTGTTTATGCCATGCAAACACTCTGGCTCGCGACAGTGTCTCTTTCCCGAACTGGGCAGTCAATCTCCTCAAGATTTCTGCCGGTTTTACGCCTTCTGCAGCGAGAAACTTGATTATAACACGTTGCGCAATCGACGAGTGTACCTCTTGCTCCGACATCGTGACGGTTGGCACTGAGCGAGTCGAGGGGGGGGGGGCTAACGGTCTTCCCCCACTCCTGACAAACCTACCTATCGCCAAACGAAGCGGGAACGTTCTCCCACCACTATTGCGCCCGAACGGCCGAAAGTCTTGTTTATATTTGATTCACCCTCGTAGATTCCCTTTTTTACCTCTTTATGGGTGATATTACAAATTGTTTAGTCTTAAAAATCATTTACCTGCTTTGAATCAGTTGATATTCTGCATTTAGTATAAACACATTATCGTTTTTGAATTGATATCTTGGATATAAATTATTTTAGGGAAGCTAACAGCTCTAAGTGACAATACTCGCATTGATGTTGATGATTGTATTGCTGTGATTCCATCAGGCCTCTTGATATTGTCTTTCAACCTACAAACTTATCACAGATTTGGACTTGAAGGAAAACCTTCCTTCTTTCAGAGACAGCCAGATAAATATGGTAAGTGTTGCAGATTAACTTGTTTAACAAATGCCATAATAATCTATATATTAATACGCTAAGCGAAAACTTCGGATCCTTTTTTAAGAATATTGTGCCCATGGAGAAGTGTGAGATTTAGCATAGTTAGTTTATATGGAGAAGAAGTGCAGAAAGCTAAAATCTATGTATAATATGTGTTACAAATACACTAAATTAAATAAAATAAAACATTCGTTGTTTACATTCAATTATTTTTTAGTGGCAATGACACTTAGTGATTTTGCCAATGTCTATGGTCTTTGGTCACCAGTTAAAAAATAAATGTATAACAGTCACAATTAATACATGTTACAAATGCATTATTAAATAAAAAATAAATTCACGAATGTGTGTGTGCGGGTGAAATCGGAATGGAGCCAACTATTTGACGTGTATTCCCAGCATTGAGATACTCTGTGGTCTTTGGTGAAACAAAAGAGTTGCATAAAGTAGAGATAAATCTTTGAAGTTATAAAAGGAACATTTCGAAAATGAATGTAGTGATTCTGCCAGATACTATATGGTCTTTCTATTATTTAAAAGGTTAAACGGCCTTTTGATTTTTGAATCTCAGTAATTTCATTACACATTTTCTCCCCCCCCCCCCCCCCAATTCAGATATTTGCAACTATTTGTATTGTGCCTTGATGTAGAACATTTACAGGTCAGATAGACAGAGACAAAAAAGAAGGAATACCTATTTGCATGAAATTTAATATGATAATAGACCAAATTTAAATAGTGAACACACAAAATGATGAAATTATTTTGATGAATATATTTAAATGCGCACTAAATGTCATTCCAAGAAATTTTAATAGTTTCAAATTTACAATGCAGGTTTTGCAATGCAAAACATTTCGAATCAGAAGTCACTTCAGGTGAAAGGACTGCATTCAGTCTGTTATCTTGAGGTTAAAGCAGTTTTACCGGCCTTAAGTCAAAATGAATACCTTGTATGATAGACTAAATTCAAATGAACCATAGATAAATAGAAAGGCAAAAATTATTTTGAAAACATTCATAAATAAATTTCATCATTTGCTATGTTCAGTTCAGAAGTTAAAATTTAGGATACAGCCACATGTGGAGTGTATCATTTTAATTTTATAGGTATTTTAGGGAATTAAGGAAGAAACAACACAAGCTAATGACGTATTGGTATACGCTCGCAGCCAACAATGTCAATGTATGCAGTATATAATATATCTATGCAAATGCAATAGAACAAATTCAAATAATGATTAGCACTCTTTCACGAAAGAAACTACACTACTTAATGAATTACGGTCGAATTTCGACCCCTGGGCGATCACTAGTTATTTTTATTCTTTGTTGTTTGTAGGGGGAAAGAATGGTACTTGTTAGGATTATGTTATTTTTGGACATAGACATAACAATTATCATCTCAAAATACTGACCGAGCGTGGTGGTGTAACGGATAGCGTTCTGGCCTCGCATTCGGGAGGACGGCGGTTCGAATCCCCGTCCGGGCATCCAGATTTGGGTTTTCCATGGTTTCCCCAAATCACTCCAGGTGAATGCCGGGATGCTTCCTTCATAAGGCCATGGCCGAATTCCTTCCCATTCCTTGCCCCCATCCTTTCCCGTCTCTAAAGACCATGTTGTTAAAAAGGGACGTTAAACTGTTAAAAAAATAAATAAAAAAAATAAAAATAAATCAAAATACTGTTTTCTGAAACTGAATAAACTACAGTGATCCTGGTGAATGTAAGTTAACTTTCAAGCCCAACATGCAGAAGGATGCAGTTTAAATCCCTGGTCCAGTTATCCAGAATTCGGTTTTTAATGTTTTCTCAAAGTCATTCCAGACAGATGCTGGTATGGTTCCTTTAGAAGCCCATGGTGGAGTTCCTTCTTATTCTTTACCTCCACAGCTGTAATGACCTTGACTTGGACAGACATAAAGTCCTAATAAAATAAATTACTATGCCCAAGTAATGTGAAAAGATGATGACTATTAGGAAATAGTTGAAATTAAAGCAGAGCTGAGTGGTGATTGGTGCCATCCCTAGTTATATGTGGTATTCTAACTTGTTAATTTTCTTTAATGCATTTACTGCTTTGTTTGAAAACTTTTGCTGTGTGATCTTTATTATTAAACTAACAGACTTTTGGATGGCTTATTTAGGAAGGATTGTGGTCTTTCTGCAGTAAAATATTTAATATAGATATTCTGTACTTTAAATCTGCCTCGCGGCAGTTTCTTTGTTTCCTTTATCCAATATTCTGTACTTTGAGATATATGCTTTCAAATACCACTTGGATCAAAAAGTAAGGTGAAATTGTCTTTTAAAACTCCCGGGCATTAGGGAGGCAGGTAAATTTTTTTTTCCTATGTTGGTAGGACTGTCTGTAACATTTGCCAAGCGTCTGTTTGTCAAAGGGTTTAATTATCTCTGAGTTACACGTGCTGTTGTATACAACCAAAAGTGATTTTTTTTGATTTTTACAATGGTTGATTTTGTTGAGCAAAGAACTTGCATCAAATTTTGTTTTCGGAACGAATATTCTTGTGCGGACACGTTGAAAATGTTGCGGAAGGCCTTTGGTGATCAAACGATGGCACAAAAAAACGTTTACAAGTGGTACAACGAGTTCAAAGCGGGCCGAGAACGTGTTGAAGACGAACTGCGTTCTGGACGACCATCAACATCTACTGACGAGGGCCACGTCCAAAAAATCAGAGATTTCATGCTTGAAAATCGTCTATTGACAATTAGAGAACTCGCTGATAGTGTTGGAATATCATTTGGCTCAGCCCAAACCATTTTGAAGAATGTTTTGTGTCTCAAACGTGTCAAGTCTCGATTGGTGCCAAAATCGCTAATTTTTTTAAAAAAAATGCATCGTTTTAATGTGTGTGAAACTTTGCTGTCTGACTATCAGGATCATTTGAAATGCATCATTACTGGAGACTAGACTTGGATTTACGCATACGACCCTGAAACCACCGACCAATCCAGCGAATATCATGTAAAAGGTGAAGCAAGACCGAAAAGACCACGGCAAAGTCGATCGAAAATCAAGGTCATGTTGACAGTTTTCTTTGATTATCGTGGTGTGGTCACTATGAATTTCTTCCGCCGGGCCAAACTGTCAACAAAGAATATTATTTGAGCGTTATGCGTCGTTTGCGTGAAGCTATTCGTCTGAAACAGCCGGAATTATGGGCGAACAACTCTTGGTTCCTTCATGACGATAATGCACCATGTCATACTGCATTGATTCTTCGTGACTGTTTTTGCCAAAAACTCGACTCATATCGTTCCGCAACCACCGTATTCGCCTGATTTGGCTCCGTGCTACATCTGGCTATTCAGCAAACTCAAAATGCCAATGCGGGGACGCCTTTTTGACACGATTGAAGAGATAAAAACCAAATCGAAGGAGGTCTTGAAGGCTATACAGGAAAAAGACTATTCCGTCAAGGACAGGAAAAAGCGTTGGAAAAAGTGTGTTTTTCGGACGGGTTTACTTTGAAGGGGATGAAATTGATTTGGAAGAATAAATAAAGAATTTACATTTTATAAACAATTTCACCTTACTTTTTGATCAGCTTATTACATGGAGACTATTATGATACACACAAAAATATTGCAAAATTTTGAAAAATTGCATATAATTATTATTATTTTTTTTTTTTTTACACATGTATTACTGTTAGTACTATACCTAGTATAATGTAACAGTGATCCAGATGAGGGATGTAACTCTGACAGAGAAGAATCTTTGATATACTGAAAGAGAACAAGAAGAGCTAGAATTTTAATCATTAATGGGAAACTGTGTTGATACTGAACCTGATCTCAGAATGTACATACCCAAGATTAATTTTTGGATTGTAGCACAACTTCAAACTAAGAAGAGAGTTTGTAAAACTAGTACTGCTTTTTACTACGTTAATTAATAACAGTTAGTGAGGTTATTACAACACTACACTTTGACCTACCTCACGGAGGCATCGATACTTCGTAATTTATTATTTTGTGTTGGTCGCCACCAGTGGTTTGACAAACATACTAATAATACTTACAGCTCTCTATGATGCTAAGAACTCACAAGTTCACAGGAATCAACAATAAGCAAGACACACTCACACATAGGAAGTACTTAGTCGAACAACTTTTTTATTCCAACAGTTTGTGTCTTACATTAGTACGCCGACCACCAACTGGAATTAGTTTTTACTTATCCGAAGATTACAAGTTCTTTATGAGTGGAAAGTTTAATCACAAAATACTCTCCTTCAATCATCAATATATTAAATGCCTGTACAACAATCACCAGTTCACAACAGCACATTAACAGTTCTCCAGGTACGTCTCCTTGTATTTTCACACCATCTGGCTTGTCTTACATTAGCGAAGTGAAGCCAATATTCGTTTCCCGTCGCTTATAACGTATCCATATGCCCGAATATGTCTTCAAGAACACACCACTATACTTTTCCCGGGCTGCTGCCACGAGAGTTAATACTTGACTGACTGCGAGTCTAGCACAGAGTGTCGCTTCTCGCTCTGTGTCGATTATCGATACCTGCACACATACTCTTTAATCATGGATCGCTAGGCTACTGTAATGTCACAAGTTCTTCGTTTTGTTGGACAAATTACTAACAGTATAGCTGACAATTTAGAAGTTAAATTCAAAAGAATGACAAAAAAGGTTGGAAAAACACAGTTTTTTGTGCTGAAGGAGCGAAATGATGTTTTTCCAGTAACAGGCACAAAGTGTTAGAAAAATTAGCTGAGACTGATGCAGGATGAACGGGACAAATGACTTTTTACTCATC
This sequence comes from Vandiemenella viatica, assembly GCA_031002005.1. Lineage (NCBI taxonomy): Eukaryota > Metazoa > Arthropoda > Insecta > Orthoptera > Morabidae > Vandiemenella > Vandiemenella viatica. The sequence goes on from JARYHS010008075.1 coordinate 144,999,566, forward strand.
TTCCAACCGTCATAATATTGAGTAAACAGACATGTTTCTTACCTTATTGTAAATATGGATAAGCAAGATTATGACTGAGCATGGTGGGTGAGCAGTAAAGTTTTGGCCTTACTTTAGGAAGGAAGCTGGTTTGAATCCCCTTCTGGCCACCCAGATTTGGATTTTCCAGGGTTTCTACAGATCACTCCAGGCAGATGCTGGAATGGTTCCTTCATAAGGCCTTGGCAGAATTCTTTCCCATTCCTATCCCTCAGTCCTTTCACACGCTTAATGACTCAACTTTGATGAGGCATGAAGCCATAAGCAAAAATAAAAGAAAGATTAATCCCTCAGTAAGAAACTCAGTGTTTATTCTGGTATCATGGAAGAGAGTGAAATGGTAAAATAAATGGAGACTTAAATATACCCGGTGGCAGAATAGTATAGCGATGGCTTTCCCGTCATATTGGCCGAATCGATGTTGTTTGGGACAAATCTTGCATCACTTACAGCTTCTAGCAAAGACATTTTAAGTCCACACTTACGAAGTTCCAGATAACAGCTAATATATACATATATACAAGAATTGAACATTAGGATAGGATAAAAACCACCGTTTACCATAGAAGAGGATTCCTATGGCGTTGGTACAAAAAAAAAAAAAAAAAAAAACATGAATATAACTTAATTTTCGAGCCATCGCTCTTCATCAGTAGGAGTGAGATGGCTGCACGCAAGCGGCTGGCAGCCTATCCTAATGTTCAATATATCCGCCTTTAGGGCCTTTGTTTCCTAATAATCTATGTACAAGAATTGCTTGTTTAAAGATAAAAGATGTATTCTGCACTTGATTTCAAGCATAAGGGAATTGTAAACTTTTCTTCTATAGCTAGGAAGGTCACAGGCTGGAATAAATTTATTAGAGAAATGCTGAACAGTTTACCTGAAACGGTGAAAGAATTTAAGACAAAAGTTTGTGACATGCTTAGTTAGTTCAGTATGGAAGTCGTCAGTAGTGCTAAGTTGCTCCATCAGAATTAAATTAAAATTATGATAATCATTTATCTCGGATGCCTCCACTACGACACAGATCCACAAAAAACAGTAGAATTTACAGAATGTTATGAATATCATAAAGGACAGTGAATGAAAAGAATAATTACAAAACAGATTGCAGCAAGATTATGCTATCCTTTCATTTTAGTAAATGAAGATTTAAGTATCTGCCATAATTTAATTTTATGTTCTGTTTAGTTTATCCATGTTTTGTTATGCCACCCTTCCATTATTTGTAGAATAAAATGGACAAGAGTAATTTGTGGCCTTGTTAAATTAAATTTACAATGTTTATTTTACTGTGATGAATTTCAATATTGATGTCTGGTATTGTATATTTTGCTGTTACCACTTTCAATATAAAAGGATTTGCAAAGTATTTTCTTACAGCTGACGAATTAATCACTGAATGTTGGTTGTAAATAACCATTAGTAATTGCCATGTGTTTACAGAATACATTTTTCTGAAGCTTCTTCTAAGTGACAACTGCTTTTGGGTTAAAAAATATTTTACATTAGTGCAATGATGACACCTTTACTCTCATGGAATAAATGAGACTTTTGATCTTAATTTTAATAATATTATAAATGAAGTTTGGATGAATGGATATTTGGATGTTTGGACTACTTACTTCAATCACATCTTACATTAATAGATTTAAATTAAACTTGATATGGAGTTAGTGTATTGTCTGGGTAGCAGGATAGTTTTCATCCCGGAAAAGAAAAAAGAATAGTTCCATTGTAAATTGTCGTTCTCAATTCCCATTTTGCCAACACTAAAGAAAAATGGTATTGCTATCTACTCTTTGTTTCTTGCATAAATTGCAAGCATTGCTTTTCAGTGATCAAAGCAGTAACGTTATGAGTTATGACATATTCAATGGCGTGTTCAGCTTAAAAGTGCAGAAATGAATTCATTGTTAAACTAATAGTTCCAGAACGAAAATATAAATCAGTGGTTAACCTTAATTTTTTTTTAAACCGTGTGTAATTTCTAGTATTTGCATCTATACATACAGTTATGTTGTCAGATTTCAGAGCTGAAATTAATAAATGATTATTTTTATATTTCCTAAGGGTAATATTTTTTTATTTTTATTTTTTTTTTATTTAAAAATGCACATAATGCCATCTGTTGATAGATTGTACTAAATTATGGATAACACAGAAATTTCTTTTCTTTTATGTAGTTTTGTGGTTCATTGAAACATTTAACGTTCACTATTTATGCAAATCATTTAATATGTTTGTGTGTGTTTTAGTAAACAACCTACCAAGTGTAGTAATTGGTCCAGAGATGTTTCTTTTGACAGGTTGAGAAACTATAAGAAACCCATAATAATATTATCAGGATCATAATGAAGAAACTATCAATTACTATTTTAACATACAAAATTCTATGTCAGAGCAGAATTGTTTTATCAAAGCAATGTATTGACTAAACAAAACCAATATCCAAAGTAGAATTAAAATTCTTTTTAAAAATTTATCTATTTTAAGATGTAATGGGCAAATATAAATCAGATCTTTCCATGAAATGGAGTAAACCTAGAACTGCGACATTAATAAAAGGCAACAGTGAAGAAACAATTTATTCATACTTTAAAAAATAAATTTTCTTTCCATCGATAGACGTGTGGTGTGAATATCATCAAATGTTCCTGTGCATTTCATGAAACCACACTGATTTGGGGCAATCGTAACTATACTTTGAAGGCATGCTTGTACCATGTACTCTAAATTCTTCATTGTGTTGCAAAATAGTTTCTGGTTTTCATCCATAGTGGTCATAACATTAGATTTTTTTTGTATCTTCTGGGGTATTTAGATCACTGTATATGTTACTATAATGGTTTTCTTTTGCCTTTGCCACTGTTTAGCCACTGACTTCAGTCATCTATATTTCTGCCAGTCAGAATCAAGTTCTGGTTTTACCCATGTTTTATTGGATAACTTCATCATCTTGATGGTATCTTGCACCTGATCATTCTGTCATCACACTTCTTTGTTGGTAAAACAACATACAGCTCTCTGCCCATGTTTGGCGACTGTTGTACAATCTTCGTCAACATGGTGTCCATGTTTTGCCATTTTTAGGGAGTCTACATACATATTCAGCTGGATGTGCTGCTGCTTTGATTTCCACCATTTAATTTGCTCCGATGTAGACTTAATATTTTTCTTTTAGAATTTGAAGCCAATCCTGAAACTGAGAAGGAGCAGATAGTGGTAACACTAACTATGAAACCATTCAGTAACATCCATAAAAATATGATTTTCTCTCTAACATGGGTATTCATGAGGTTAGCATCATATGGTGTGTACTTCAAGTTATTCCAACGCTGCAATAAAGAATACATCTGTCTCTCAGGATTTTAAATTGCACAAACAAGTGCAGACCTTGCATATCAACAAATCTCAGTTACATTACGTGGTAATTAGTGTTTAATTTTTTTGGGTTGATATTAAAAGCATCAACTAGTTACATTTTGTTGTTATTATATTAATTAACCATTACCAGTTTCGAACAAATTGTTCATCATCAGATGGTTTGCATTTATATTTATAATGTATTCAAATATGCAGCTGCAAAATGTAAGTGTACGTCCTATAACAACAGAACGTAGCATTTATTGAATGAGGGTAGTTCAATTTTTGGTTGATGAAGGTTAATCTCAATTATATTACGTACGTTAGATAGTTGAATGTTTTGAAAATGAATTCTTCTTGATGGCGAAAGGATCTGATGTATTATTAAACAAATGTAAATATTTCACTATTATAAGATTCTGAAAAGATCTTATGAGCAGGCTAGAAATTTGCTTCTGCATTTACTTACATTTGCATTAATTTATTTAGGAATAGTCACAAGATCTCTTGTTATATGTAAAAACATTCCCAAAATATCTATTCATAAGATGAAATTTTGATCTGGCATCAATATATACAAACTTGGATGCCACCAGCTAAAATCAATAAAAAAAGCAAATAGTATTATTTTCTGGAGTTCCTGTTTCAAATCTTTAATTTCACAGTTACTAAACTACAGGAGGACATTCCAGTATTGAAGATTATTGCCCCCTTCCTCCCTTCCCTCCATTTTTTAGACTCTCAAGTGATTTGCTTCAATCCTCTCTATCTTTCTATAAAGTGCTGTTCACCATACCTACAGTTTTATAAAGTTCTTTCAGATTACTAGATCAATATTTGAAAATAAAAGATTGCACTTTTTCATGAGGGTTCTTTTTGCTAATTCTGTTGTTTTTAACACCATTACTGCTTTGTCCATCTGTTGTAATTTTACTTCTGAAGTAACAGAATACAGTTTTCCAATTATATGTAATCTTGTTTTTGTATTTACTCTATTAATATTTCTGTCATTTCTACTACAGATAATGATTTTTGTCTTGTTTTTATTTATATTCATACCAATATTTATACCAGTATTTTAATCAAGACATTCAATAATTTTTTAATATCCTCAGTGTTTCATCAACAGATAACAACTTGGAGATTGTTTCTCCATGAACCCTTGTACCACAATTTTGTTCACACTCTTCTTAATTGATCCTTCCCTATCGTAAATCCCCCTTTTTTATAATACCTACATGATTCTTACTTACATTATAAATTATTCTTTTATCTTACATGTAGACCTGTTTAAAATTTTGAAAATCTTGTCCATATGTCATTACCGAAGTACTTTTTACAAGGCCACAAATCCAATAAAGTTAATCTAGTTCTTCTTCTTTTTTATTTGTTCTTCCTGTATTAATATTAAAATCGCTATGGCCTGGTTTTTAATCATCTTTATCTTCCCTTAACTTTTGCTTTTCTTTACATTGATGCATGGGTTTACCATTGGATTGTGTTATAAAAACATGATTTTTCAATGGCTAGCTCAGCTGTCTACTTTAGGTGTGAATCCACCATTACTGGTAAATAGACTGACAGTCATTGAATCAGTTCTTGTGCCACACATCTTTTATAGCATTGGCTTACATTTCCTCCATCAAACTCCTTGTGTTGTTCTGTCTGATGTACACACCCAGGGTCAGTTGATGGGTGTCAGCTAGTGAGTGACACTCTCTCTGAAGTTTTGCCATAGCCACTTTCCATGTATCTCAAAAAACTAAGTCTCCTGTATCGATTGAAGTTATTAGCTCAACAAATTTTAACTGCTTCCTTCATTATTGAGTCCCAAAAATGTGGTGTCCTGGCCAGTATCTTTACATTGATAAAGTACATCCTTTATCAGTTGTCAGAAATTGATAATTTTTTGTAGACGGAGATGGTGCAGATAGTTTGGCCGATGTATGTTTTTTCACATATGCACAGGATGCTATAGACACTTGGACTTAGCTCATCATTAACCAAGATGAGGTAATCCTGTATTTTTGCCAGTGGACATGAAATCCTTTTTATACCTTGCCATGTGAGGATTCTGTTTCCATTTGGCTAAGGATGATTTAGACCAAGAGTTCCTTGAGGAAAGTGTGAATCCATCCAGCCCTTTGCATCCCTTCTCAGCCAATACAAAACAGTTATTTTCCATTGATCCCAAGGACTGATCTTGAGGGATGTGGAAAGGAATCAATTTACAGTAAAATCATTATATAAAAAAACAGATATACACTAGAAGATGGGCTGTCACATAATAAGCTGTACATTAATCTCAACAGTTGCATTTATTCAAGATGTTGCCGATTGTTTTGCAGGTAACTCTGAAAGAAATTCTTTTCTTGATTAGGAATAGTTGTTGGTTACAATTTCTTTAATGTTTCTTTGATTTAATCTTATCCTATACCAGCATCGATTTATTATTATACGTTAAACGCTCGTTACAGATTTGTAAGCTTGAATATCTGAACGAATTTTTTTTTTTGCAAATTGTGATGACTTGTAACTCATATGCAACATTAGGTCAGGTCTGGTAATAGAGGATATGTAATCATAAATGAACTAAGTTTTTCTCGGCATTGTATATTTATGAATGTTTCTCTGGAGACTTCAATTTTTATAACAACACCTGAAGATGGGGACAGAGATTTATGTTGTCAAAATATCGTGTGTTCCTCGGTTGGTTTCCCAAGAAACATTCATGTGATCACTTTTTTGGGATTTCAGATTTCAGTAAAAAGGATAGAGCCTTCATAGTTTGTATGTGGGGAGAGGAAGGGGGTAGATAGCTTTACATCTACATCTACATATATACTCTGCAATTCACAAAATTGTGGGTGGCAGAGGGTGCTCAGCACCAAAGCTAATCTTTTTGTTGTGCATTCCAATCCCTAATCGTACGAGGGAAAAAAGAATTCATATAAGAATCAGTCCGGCACCTTATTTCTCTAATTTTATCTTCCCTTTCCTTCCGACTCAAATACGTTGGTGGAAGAACTATTTCACTACACTCAAAAGTGAAAGTGGGAGTACGCATGTTTACCAATAAGTTTAAACGAAATGTGTGTCGTCTATCTACCAGAGACTCCCAACCTAGTCTACTAATCAGTTCTGTGACGCTTTCATAAGGACTGTAGCAAGCGGTCACGAATCGAGCGGCTCTTCTCTGTACTTTCTCTATACTTTCGATCAACCCCTTACGAAACGGATCCCAAATGGCACAACAATAGTCCAAATGTAGACGCACAAGAGATTTGTACACTATCTCCTTTGTTTGTTCATTACAATTTTTCAATATTGGACCTATGAATCGCAGCCTAGAATTAGCTATACCTACCAACGAATTAATGTGTAAGTCCCATTTCATGTTCCTTTGTACTGTTACTCCCAAATATTTCATAGAATCGACCATATCAATAACTGAATTGTTTAACTCGTATTTCTGAACAATTGGATTCTTTTTGTTAGTTATGCTCATTGTCTTGCACTTTTTACAATTTAGCGTAAGTTGCCACTCAGCGCACCATGCCAAAATAATATCCAGATCACGCTGAATTTCTAAGCAATCGGCCAAATTCCTTACTTCCCTATAAATAACCGCATCATCAGCAAACATTCTAAAAAGGCTTTTCACTTTGTCTCCGAGATCGCTTATAAAAATTAAAAAAAGAAGTGGTCCTATTACACTTCCTTGAGGTACCCCCGATGTAACATCTAGACTAGAAGAACTTTCTCCTTCAACGACGACATACTGCGACCGACCAGTTAGCAAATCCTTTATCCATTCACAAAGCTGATCCGATATACCGTACGCTCGTAGCTTCGCTAAAAGGCGGTTGTGTGGCACAGAGTCAAAGGCTTTCTGGAAATCTAAAAAAAATACATCTACTTGTGAACCTGCATCGATAACTTTCATTATGTCGTGTGTAAATAGGACCAGCTGTGTTTCACATGATCTTTTCCTCCGAAATCCGTGTTGATTTGTTGTAAGCAAATTATTATCGTCTAGAAATTTCATTATGTTTGAGCATATAACATGCTCCATAACTCTACTACAAACAGATGTTATAGATATGGGACGATAGTTTCCAGGATCACTTCAATCACCTTTTTTGAAAATCGGAGTTACTTGCGCGATTTTCCAGTCTGAAGGTACTTTTCGCACTTCTAATGATTTACTGAATATATCAGACAGAAATGGCCTTATTTCCGCCCCATACTCTGAAAATACTCTTACTGGAATTCCATCCGGGCCCGGTGCTTTCCCCCACTTCAGGAGCTCTAATTGCTTAATGATACCTGCAGTATCTATTCGTAATGATTCCATCACCGACTCGCCACAGCGTGGGCAAACGGGAATCCTTATGTTCATTTGTAAATGAATTTTTGAATACAGTATTTAGTACATTAACTTTATCGCAGCTTTCATTAACCTCGGAACCTTCACGAATTAGTGCTGGAATATTGATGTTGGTACAATTAACTTTTCGTACATACGACCAAAATTTCTTTGGGTTTTCTGTGACTCTCTTAGAGATAGAGTTGGAGTGAAAATCGTTAAAGTCCTCGCGCATTACAATCTTAATACGTCCTCTTAAATCAGCTAAGGTTTCTAAATCGCTGCGACACCCCTTCCTTCTTGAGGGTGCGTGTATTTTCCTTTGTTTTTTGAGTGACATCTCTCGGCAAGAGATTGCCTCTTGTTGCACTATGGTCGCTGCATTAGTTTACGAGTGACAGCCGGTTGAGTGAGGTCGTGCGTAGAGTGCTCGTCGGATTTGTGAGAAAGCGAGAATGAAGGAATTGGAGGAGCAAAACGTCTGTGTGAAATTTTGTGTTAAACTTGGGAAAACTTTTACCGAGACACTTCAAATGCTTAAACAAGCATATGGGGATGACTGTATGAATCAAACACAGTGATATGAATGGTTTAAATGCTTTAAGGAGGGCAGGAGTTCGGTTACTGACGATCCAAAATCTGGTCGACCCTCCACATCAACAGACGACCACCATGTTGAGAAGGTTCGCACTGTGATTCGTGAAAATCGCCGTTTGACTGTCCGTGATGTTGCTGAAGAAGTTGGCTTAAGTGTAGGCTCTTACAATCACATCCTGAGAGAAAAACTTGGAATCCCAAAACACAGACAAAAGAATTTTTTTGCGGATGGTTGTGTTTTGAATTTTTTTCTGAGGAGAAGACAAATGTCGGTACTCAGCGCTTTGTCTTTTCTCTCCTGGGTCATAATGATGCACCCATGACTCGTTCCCCGTCACAATATTCAAAAGGAAGTCATCTCCTTCATCACGGTAGCGCTGCAAAAGTTGCTGGCAGCATTCCTTTCGGCGCTGTTTGTTCTCGTCTGTTAAACGGCATGGTACCCATCGTGCACAGACTTTACGTTATCCCAACTGGTTGATAATGAAGCCGACGCGTTCCTTGGATATTCCAACATGGTTTGCAATACACTGTTCAGTGATTCGCCGGTCATTTTGAATCAAGTCATCGACAAGTTTGGAATGCCTATCGCCAGTGGCAGTGATCGGGCGTCCGCTGCATTTTTTGTCAACAATTGTGGCTTTTTCAGACGTGCAGTCATGAAATTTTGTTACCCATCGATTGACTAGGCCTATCAACAGCATCGTCACCATAAACACCCTTTAAACGATGATGAATTTCAGTAGGAGTCTCTTTTCCAGCAGTTAAAAATTCGATAACAGCATGTTGTTTAACTCATCATATTTATGTTGCTCAAAAACAACTGAATGGACGCGAAGAATTCAAACTATGCATGCGTGTAAAGGAGGAATGTTACTTCCGAATGCCACCAGGCGCGCTTCTGTAGCTCATCTCGCATTCGGGAGGACGGCGGTTCGAATCCCCGTCCGGGCATCCAGATTTGGGTTTTCCATGGTTTCCCCAAATCACTCCAGGTGAATGCCGGGATGCTTCCTTCAAAAGGCCATGGCCGAATTCCTTCCCATTCCTTGCCCCCATCCTTTCCCGTCTCTAAAGACCACGTTGTTAAAAAGGGACGTTAAACTGTTACCAAAAAAAAAAAAAATCTGTAGCTCATTTCGTTCACGTTCTACAAGCATGTGTGCAATACTTTTCAGCCTACCCTCGTAACTAGTCCATGAACCAGTTTCAAATTTTTACTTGTGTTATTGCTAGTAAGCCAAAGACAATCCTACCAAAACTGTTCGTTCAACACTGTCCTTGGCCGACTAACGCCGAGATACTCATACTCAGTCTTTGCTGGTCGCTTTATATAAGCTCCGTCGAAAGTTCTAGAACACTACAAAGGCTTCCAACAGATATTTCTCGAACAGTAACAATACTTAAACAATTGAAAACATATTAAAAACAATCAGAATTAATACCTAATCATTTACAGTCATTATAAAATGCTTAGAAATTAAAATTAAAGATACTTAAATACAAAATTATCCACATAAATCATTTTTAACTGTAGTAAATCGTCCTTTAAACATCGTAGCTTGCCTTAATGCTTGGAATTACAAACATTTAAGCAATTCTCTGGCATAGTTCTGTTCTTAAACATATTAAATTCTATTTACATAATTTCTTTTCACAAAACAAAATCCATTTACACTGATTTACAATAAAATACAAGACAGATATACAAAACCATTTTGAATCACACTCTAGCTTGCTACAAATGCTTCATAAAACACAATTCCATTTAAAGTTCAAGTTTGAGGGCTGTTACAAGCTCTTAGCATGAAAGTGAACTGTTTATTAAACCTTTAGGAAAATAGTTCTGGATACTTAATATTCAACTGTAAAATTGTGTAACAGGTTTCAGTTTTGAGCTCCACTGCCAGATAAAGCAGAATAATTAGATATACCTAAGAAAATTAGTTATGTCACGTTTTAACTTGGAACCCAAACTTTCATATTTTGAAAAACTAATCAAAATTCATCGTCATGTTTGAGCAGTAGATACTTTTTTCTTCTTTTTGCTTATGACACTACTTCTCATCGAGATCATTAAGAGGTGAGATAGGACTGGAGGCAAGGAATGGGAAACAATTAGGCCATTGCATTTTGAAGGTACCATCTTGGCATTTGCCTGCAGTGATTTCGGGAAACCATTAAAACTGAGATCTGAATGGCCACATAGGGATTCAAACCTACCTCCTCCCAAATGCAAGACCAGAGCATTACTGCTCACTTACTATGCTTGGTTTCTGGATACAGAAACCTTATATATGGAATTTATTAATGCACTTTCAGGAATTCCATATCACAACATTTAGTTCTCTCTATTATGGCCACTGTGTGATTGAATTGACAGTTTTCATTATTTTCAGAAATGGCAGATGCATATTTGATGTTTCTCACTGGATGACTTAAAATACTGTAGTGGTAAATCAACCCTAATCTACCACTTTATAGGTAGACTGTGAGTAAATTTAAGCTGGTTTATTTCCAGAAATGGCTGGTGGGGATTTTATGAAATGTTAAACTCATGTTTCTGATTGGGAGCCAAAAATTCTGTAGCGATAAACCAATCCCAACCTACCACTGTCTAGGCAGGGTGTGGGTAAATTGACATTTATTTTAATTCCAGAATGGCTGGTGTTAATTAATGAAACTGTTTACACGTTTATTGTCTGACAATAAAAAAAATGTAGGGATAAATCAACTCCAACCCACCCTTTCTAGGTATGGGTAGGAGAATCTAAGTTTGCCTTAATAACGGAAATGGCTGTTGGAAATTTAATGAAACTTAGTACACACGTCTTTCATTGAGTGACCCCAACTAGACTGGCCAACTCTACTAGTAAAATATAAAGGAGGGCAGAAATATTACTATAGATATATTAAATACAGATGGGTATGGTATTGTCCGTTAGCTTCAAATATTATTTAAGTTGAGTTTGGAGACTTGCTGGTTAGCAGAGGACTATAAAAAAAAAGCAATAATTAAATGAGGGATAACGAATGGAATTGCAAATTATAGGCCGATAAATTTGATGTCGCTGATACATAAATTGACGCAACCACAGCAGAAACATCTGTGAAAAAAGAAACTGGTTTCCAAATCAGCAGTATGGCTTTAGGTAAAGATAATCATGTGAATTTCAGTTCGATGGATGTATGCACGATATTTTCATTGAAAGAACAAAGGAGAGCAAGTGGGTAGTTTAAACCTAGAGATTTCCAGTGCATTTGATAGAGTGAGTGATAGAATAAGCAGATGGAAAAAGTTATTTTCTGGAGAGAGGAATTCTTAAAAGGTAGAAAACAAAGGGTACGAAATGCAGAATTAAAGGAGCCAGAAGTGAAAATTGGTGTGCCACAGGTTAGTGTTATGGGACCGTTGTTAAGATAAATGATTGTGTTAGTGGTTTACAGTCAGAAATTAGGTTGTTTACAAATGAAATAACAGTATACGAGAGCATCAGACTGGGAGAGGACTGTGAGCAACTGTAGGGAAACCTCAAACTGGAAGAGGACTGTGAAAAGCTGCAGGGGTACATGGTCAGGATATCTGGCTGGGAAGGTTAACATGTAATGAAGATAAATGCCAAGAAAAGCCTACTTATTAAGTATGTAGATTAAAAAATCCAAAGGATTTTTATAATTATATATGGGGTGGGGGAAGGAACTCCTTTTTGAAAATATCTTGGTATAACATTTGATAATAAATTCAGTTGGGCAGGTTATGTTTTGGCTGGAGGTAGATAGTGTCAAAAAGAAGGTGATTTTTTTTCTTTTTTTTTTTTTTCTTTCTTTTTTTTTTTTTTACCAAAGCTAAAGCCAATTGTTGGGCTCTTGGCATACCATTTGACCGTAGCTGAAGCCAAGGGTTAAAAAAATAATTAGATATCTTAGAATACTGACTCAAAGTATACATAACGCACAAATTGTGAATTGTTATTTTGTTTTATACGTAGTAGTGTTGATATAAATTGCACCTTTACAAAGATTATAGACTTTTTTTTCATATTTATTTATTAGAATGAAATAAAACAGTAACATAGTACCAAACCAGGTTTTGAGAAATACAATTAAGCAAAATCAAAGGCTGTTATTTTTATGTAGAAATAAAAAAGGAACAATAAAATTTAACAGTAACAGCTCTACTTAAATTAGAATATTTGTATCTTGGAGTAAATTAATAATTGATTATTTCGAGTTTTAGCTTTGGTCAGTCATATACACATTATTTTTGTTTTGCATTAGCTTAAATATAGTAATACTGTCATTTTTAGCAACAATAAAACAAGTTTCAATCATCTTACCTAATATAAATTATTATAGCTTTTAAAATATGATATCTTGCAGTCTGAATTAGTTTCACATATTAAATTGTCATTTAAACCCCAATCAATAACAATATTTTGAAATTAGTCTTAGCTGTGCAATTTTTTTACCTAGATTAATTGAAAATACACAAAATATAATCAAAACAAAAAGTAGATTGGCACTAATAAAATAAGATTTATTGATCAAAACCAAACAGCCTGATGTTATAATCTAAAAATAAAAGTTTTTCCACATTTTGGTTGTCTAAATTAGCTCTTCTGTCATCGTAGATTTGACTGGCAGCACTGAACAATTGTTCACTAGTGGGAGGAGATGATAAATATTTGGTTGCTAACAATCGTAAATATACAGACTGGAAGCCCAATATTCAAAAATATTAACGGTCCTCATCAGCAAAGGTTCTTTTAAATAACACATTAAATATTCTTCAGTTGACAGGTGACAGCTGTCCAAATATTCCAATTCAGTCTAATTCATTTTGTCATGGGTATCCCTTAAATTGTCTTCTGGGAATTTATTTTCAGGAGTAGGATGTTACGTTGAACTAGATGATCCTGGCTCACCAATGTCCTCATCAAAATGATCCGTTCTATTGGTTACTTTCAGTGCAATTTCAGTCTTCGTATTTGTAATTTTGTCCCTATCAAATACTTAGTTTTAAACCATGGATTGATTAGAGTGGCAGTTGACAGTGTAAAGTATTCCTTGCATAAGCAAATCTCCTGTTAACAGACTCTCACAGGCAGCTTCTGAGCAGTCCTATATCTTCATAGTCTTCATCCTTCTGAATATGCTTTTGAATTTGACATGGCACTCAATGATATAATTAAAGATACTGATGATGAAACCCAAGAAATATCAGCTGTTGCTTGATAAAAACACTTCAGCATGGTTATACAATTGCTAATTTGTATCCATTCTTGTGCAGTTGGAATTTCTATTCTACCATGTTCTCCATATACAGATTTACTGTTCTCAGAGTCTTCCAACATCAAGTAGGTGCTCTTACAACGATTTTTGATGTCTTGTATTGGAGCGTGTTTGGGCAAGTCACATGTTTCTTGATATTTATCAGGATATCCAGTAGCTTGGACACTTTTCTTAAAATATCCTACAATTTTATGACACTGTTTCACTATTGCTGTTATAACAATATCTTTGAAGATTAAGTCATGAATCGTAAGCTGTATAGTATGAGCCACTCAACCAATAGAAACAAAGCTCATGTGGATCTTTTCTTTTATATTGTATTTAGTAACAGTTTCGGAGATTTTTTGGTGCAATATATTTCCCTGTATAATCTTCTTCCAACACCCTAGCTGCCAGTATAACTTTTTCCCTTTTGGAACCTAAAATGCCATGTGCCGTGACACTCAAAAGTGAACACGTTTGTTTGATTACTCCTTATGTCCATGCTAAAACTGATCCGTTCAGCCTTTTCTAAAAGCAGTGGAACTTTTTCTTTACTTTTTCATAAGCAAAATATTTCTGTGACTTTTGTCTGTACCTTGGTGGAGTTTGAGGATCAAAATGTTTCTCCTTCAATAAGCATGTCTATGATTATGAGGTCCATAGAGAGTACAGATGATTATCGGACCATGATGGCACTACTAATTTTTCTGTGATATCTGGTAAAGTATATTGTTTAACTTCATTTTTCAAATCTTAGGGTGCATACATGATCTCTAATTTTAAAATTCAATCAAGCTTTAACACTGGCTTCCCACTCATATTTATGATTTCCTTCCCCCCACCCCCACTCCCCAAATGGTTCTTTATATTTGCTCTCATCTGCTGACACGCTGCACTGATGGTATTCGTAAAAGTTGGTTCATTTTCAGCGGCAGGATTCAAAACTTTGGCTTCGACCAAACCTTCGGCTAATTTTGGCCTAAGCTGCATGTGTGGCCGAAGGTGCTGTTTTTGGCCTAAGCCAAAGCTGAACCTTTGGTTGGACTCTAGCTGTAGGTAGAGGTTACAAAATCCTTCATTTGTTAAAGAGGGTGATGAGGGATATAGAAGAGAAGTGAAAGAATTTGGTCGGCCCATTGCTGGAATATGGTAATGTAGAATGTGATCCACAGTTTAGCTATCAAATACAGGGGCAGGAAGGGAGGGGAAAGAGTTCAAAGCTGGGAAGGTAGATTTTTTTGTGGACATTTCTGCAGAACACAATCTGCAACTGTAATGATGAAGCAGTTGGATTTGAAGTTATTGGAAGACAGGAGAAGGGTGAAAAGTTTGGATTGTACATGGTACAATTGGTGATGAGGTGTGGATGGTTATTGGTAGAATTATAAGGAGTAGTACATGGAAGTAAAAAAATTGACTATGACCTCAAGGTGGCAGTTGATATCAGGCTTAAGGGAGTGGGGAAATTTTCTTTTGCAAGCAAGGGATTCAGATGTTGAATACAATTACCAAGGGAAGTGCTGAATAATTTACCCAAAACACTGAAAGAATTTAAAAATGAAATTATTAATTTGTAAAACTGCTTTCAAAGAATTGAAGATAAAAGATTAGAAATGGGGAAAATAGTGTGTTGGGAAATTTCCACCAGGATATGTGCTTCACTGCAGTTAAATACTTTTTTACTTCTAGTGTCATTATTGTGTATTTTACTATTTGAATTGAATTGGAAGCTATTGGAAGAGTGACGTGAATGTATAATGCATATGTTTTTTATGAGGATAGATATTAGAAGTATCTCTTGGTTTCAGGAATTAGAATTAAAAATGGTCCCTAGTGCAGGAAGGGAAGTTTTCAATGCTACACGTCAAACAGTAAAATAACTTTTTTTAAAATACCCATTAATAATAACTAGGTATATAAGTAAATGTTCCCTGGAGGATGAGCTGCATTTCAATTGCTAATAGTACTAGTGGTAGTTTTAATTACTTTTAAAAAACAGCAATGATAACAGTATCTGAATGACTCATGGTATTGGCTAGTATGTAGTCAGTAAAAAATAACTGTATACCTGGTCCCAGCTATCTGATTTTTGCAGCTGCATCCAGCAATCTAAATTCATTAAATTATACTATCAGCAAAGATGTTTGATTCAATTGTTCATGATGTCATTCTTAACTGGTATACTCATTTTTTGTTAAATGTTTCTAGTGTGTTTTGATTAACTACAGTTATGATTAACAGCCTATTTTTATATTGTACATTGTATATTTAGAAAATACATGGCTGTCATATACTTTCTAACTGCCTTTTACAGTGCCACATTCAATTTTGTATCAAAAAATTTTCAACCTCACAATAAACAATTTAGGTTGATAATTGAAAACAGCGACCAGTCACAGTTTATGGTATTGCTTTATTTTATTTTACCCTTACCGGTTTCAAGCATACATTGCTCATCAGATGGTTTTAAAAATACAGATGCGAATTGCAGGCGTGTTTTTGTGTCATAAGGCATCTGCTTATATCCAAGAACAAAGATTTGTATGGAACACAGTTGAGGAGGCACATTTTGTGTAATACTATGATGCACTATCACCATTATATTGCGCAAATATATGTGGAATAAACACGCTGCACATGTATGCTTGAAACCGGTAATGGTAAAATAAAATAAAGCAATACCATAAACTGTGACTGGTCGCTGTTTTCAATTATCAACCTAATTTGATATCACAGTCGCTGATTCCACAAGTCCACTATGGACAAAATATCACAATAAACACATTAAACTAAGTATATTTTGTTTACATCATCATAATATATTAAAACAATTTATTTTCTTTGCAGTTCTGTGATTGCAAACTACTGTCTACTTTCTGAAATGCCAAAAAAAAAACAGCCACTTTCTTTAGAGACCCTCAGCCTTAAAGCTGTTGGTCAGTTTGTTGCTGCATTAGGCCGCATCATGATTTGTTCAGAACATTTTGAAACTCGTGACAGTACCCCTCATGATATAAATTTTGTACAGAGGTACTTTCATTGGTTGAATGATTTACTTTATTCAAATGTACCTTGGTACCTTTTTGATAAGCTGTCTATACATGTGTTAACAACAATTAGTGATCTTATAAAAGAAACAAAGAACAACTATAACCAAGACCAGCCCATGAGTATATTTATTTATAAAATGAATGTTGTTGTTGGATTGACTGAAGTGCCTCTGAATTCTCATATTCGACAGATAGATATATCTGTTTGGCCAAAAATTATGCGTCATGTTTTGTATAAAAAACTTGACAAATTGTGTGGTCTAGAAATGCTTAACTTGGGATCAGGGTCTGGTGGTTGGAAAACATCTGACATTGAAAAATCTATTTTACAAGGAGTTATGACAATGAATAATTTGATGTCCCTAGTGCTTTGTTTTGATTGCACAGATCATATAATTTCTGTTGTGGCTCAGAATTGTTGTAAACTTCAGAGTCTTGATGTAACATCTTCTCGTTCTGTAACAGATCGCAGTATTGCTTCACTCTTGAATTGTAATGATTTGAGGCAGCTTTTACTATACAGAACTTCAGTTACAATTGAAGGGTATGCTGAACTATTGTTGGGACTGAAAAATTTGAGAGACCTTGGGCGCTGTGATGAGTTTGGTTGTATTCTTGAACATTTACGAGTGTCTGAGGCATTCAACCAGCCACTTGGTTTGCATATTTTCCAGAGTCGTGATGTAACAACTTATCACTTGAATTTGCTTATTGAAATGTGTCCTTATGTAAAACATGTGTCAATTTATCATGACGAAAGAATTAGTGACCTTACCGTTTTAACAGCACTTAATGATTTAAGAGAATTGAAATTGCTTTCTTGTGATTTTTACACTGATCATGTGAAGCAGTTACTTGAAATAAAAGGCCAAAACATAACTTGGTTGCATCTAGAACATGTAGAAGAAATTGATCTAAATGCTCTTATATACATTAGTCAGTTCTGTCCATATTTGAAAAAGTTGGTTTTATATAATTGTGACTTCCTCGAACATACTTCATTGGCATTAAAAAAACTCACAGTTACGCCTTTCCAACATTTGGAGTATGTAATGTGTGTTGTTGATTGTGCCTTGCTACATCTTGAATTTTTACTGTCTAATTGTTTCAACATTAGATATATACAACTTGGATCTTCTACGGGGATTGGAGATGAGACAATGGCAAAAGTCTTAGCTTCAAATCCAATGCAAAAACTTGAAGAACTGAGGATATTGTATAGTGATAATTTGAGTATGTGTACAGTTCGTTTACTTATGAGCCATTGTGATAATCTCAGAGTTCTTTCTGAATTGGAAAGCTGGCAGGGAATAACTCCAGGTGAATTAGAGGAATTTAGAGAGAGCTTGATACTCAATAATATTGATTTGGATATAAGACCAACTCTTTCATATTAGTAGCAGTGAAAACAAATCTTTAGGTGATTTGTAAAGATATACTAATATTGGTGAATATCTTCTTCTTTTTTTTTTTTTGAGGCTGAAAAAAATGTGGTAGTGACTGAAATAAAATGTTCTTGTAATATTTGTTGTATTCATACAAAAGTTGTACCAAAGCAATTATTATATGTTGGACTTATTTAATTGTATATATTTTTCTTTTATTTTTCTGAATGCATGGAAAAATTCTTTTCTTTAAGAATTATTAAGGTTAATAAGAAAGATGTATTTTGAGAAATCTTTCATTTAAATATTCTAAAGTTTTTAGAATTTTAAATTATTTGTTTTCTGTTCTTTGCATTGATGAAACACTCTTTTTTACTTGACTAAGATGTTTGAAGATAGAGTGTTACTGTATACTTTACAGTTTGGTACCTGAGAAATTAATACATTTCTTGAACAGACATTTTTATTCCTTGAGAATTGTTATTTATTAATAAATGTAGCATAATCATTTTAAAAGTGGTTAGTTGCTAAAATGGGTATTTGAACTATCAGAAATATGACTATCCAACAATAACATTTAATTTAATGGAATGCTTTGGAACATTGTTTGCACTATGATTTATCATCACAATTAAAGTTTTTGTCTTGTGCAAGATCAAAATCATTCATACATTAAAAAGATAATATTACTGACACAGGGTACCATTTAACTTATAAATTGACCATTAGTTCATGATATGTAAAATAAGTTCAGGCATTTCATTGTTTGAATCCTTGAATTAGTTTTAATATGTGTGCATTTAAAAGTGTTTTACCATATTGACCAGTGTCCACTACACTATTACCTCATTTTGCTAGCAACAATAACAGTTTTTAATTTTCATACTTGCTTTGTGCTGCTGGTTGTACAAATATTACTTTCTAATACCATTATTCCATAATAATCTATCATAAATTGAGTAAAATTTTTCTGTTGTCTGCACTCTATTTAGCTCAGATCCTTTATAGTTTAACTAGATTCAGATGTTATTTCAGAATCAAGCATGTTCGGCATACCTTTGGTTAATACATCGTGTTTTTTGCCTGAAATAAGCCTTTCCGCATTCGCAAGGAATGCGATATACGCAAGGTGTTTGGGGACACTATTTCATCCTTGAGTGATCCTGCCTGGGTCAGATTGACAAGTTAGCCATTGCTGAACACAGTATCTACACGGGACATGGCTTTAATTTCAAGGCAACAAGAATTCTCATACATACGGCAGATTATTGGGATAGTATTTTCTCTGCAGCTATCAAAATCCGTGTCTCAGATGACTTTGTTAACAGAGATACTGGATTTCAGTTAAGTAAGACCTGGAGCCCAGCAATCCAGAAAATGAGACTGAAGCAGTACTCACCTCTCTTGCGCGCCAGCAATCAACGGACCTGCCAGCAGCTAATGGCTTCCCCCAATAGAAAAAATTCCCACTAGTGGCCAATGTTTTTTGCCACTAGCCATTGGCCGACCGGAAAAAAAGATGATGCAGTGTGGACTTAGCGTGATACCGGCAGCAATCACTTGACAATGGCGGCAGAGATTGTGACTGCCGAAAACGTCATGTTTGATCGATGGACTAACTTGGCTAGTTACCTGAGAAAATTTTATTCATGAATTTGATTTCTCTCCAAGAACCTCATCTCCATCATTGATTCTTTCACTACGGCAAACAGCCAACACTCTGATAATTTTTTCTTTTTATCATCCTAGAAATCTTGATCTGTTTCTTTAGCATTTGTGTTTTTTCCCATAGTGCATGTACAGTCAGAATCTATTAGATCTCTTATTTATATCCCTTCACCAGCAGTCCCTAATCTAAAAAAAAAAAAAAAAAAAAGGCACTGTCTCTACCGTATCACAACTGGAAGTAGGCTCCCTTACAGCTTTAGATAACAACACAGAAAGTACTCTCTTCCCCCTTCTGTTTAGATGTAGGTCATTCCTAGTGAAACCCTACCTATGAATGGTATTCACAGACAAAACACCCAAAACAGAACTAGTGCCTGTTCCAAGTGCATCTCTGTTTCAATGTTTACCTGCCTCAGAATGTGGTTCAATACCTGCCTCAAAGTGTGGCTCAACTGTGGCCAATCATGGCGACTTAGAACCTGTACCAGTTCCACCCTTGTATGCTGTGCCTCCTTCACAACCTTCCTGTGGCGACTCTCTATACTATAACTTGCATTCCTATCAATACTGTTGCCTGCACTTCCCAATATCACCATTCTATCATCTTTAGTGAAATCCCTACAAAGTGATCCTATATACTCTACTAGTTTGCTCTGGTTTTGAAAAAGATTGGGAACTGGTAGCCTGTGCCTAATGGATACTGCAGAAGGAGGTCCACACCTCTCCCATGGCTACTACCTAGCAGCAGTACCTTTTTCTTCCTTTTTTTTTTTCATTCCACGCCTCTATTCCTTCAGGCCTGCTGCACCTTACCTACTCCTACATGAGGCTCTTCCCCATCCAATTCTGGTAACAAAACAAACTTATTTCTCCCCACAATTTCTGAATTGTATGGCTTCTTTATCATGTTAACCATATTTCCCCTATCAGTTCCCAACCATGATTCTCACCCCCTAACTTTGCCCACCATCTCTACTTGCTACCTCCACAAGCTGAGCCTGCACAGCCCGAGCCTCAAGGACCCTGACCTTTTGCACAGTTCCCTGATTGTTTCACCCATCTCCCTGATCATTTTGTCCTGCTCTGAAAGTTTCCTATCCCTAAAACAGAGTGGAGAATACCATTGAAGAGCCTCGATTAGTTCCTTTTTTTTCCCACTGCCCCATTTTCCCAGTAAAACCATTTTTTACGCCCACTGCAATCCAAACCATTCACCACACATCTGCAACAGGTGCCACGAATTCCAGGCATGATTATTGATCAAAAAAATACCTGCTGGTACCATTGAAATGAACCTGAAACATTTAAATTAAGAAATTCTTTATATCTTATATTTAATTTATCGTAAATAAAAAGAAAAAAAATTACTCTGCACTTAACTGATTGTTTGATTGAAGCTTTACTCTTCAATCGCTTTACTGTAGGTAATAATTAAGTGAAAAGTACTTAAAATCCAATAAAATAAAGCTTATATTTGTAAACTTCAAAATTAACCTTAGTACTGAATTTTTCAGGTTGATAGTGTTTGGTGCTAATCTAAATAACAACTAACCAGTTATTTAAGGAAAAAAAATATTTTTAAAAAAATGTTAGGTAATTATTGTTCTAATGGATAAGAAAATAATTAAACAACAATTATATTTCAAACAGAACAGATTAATTTACTTTAATTTATGTGAATGTATTTCAAAACTTAACTGATTGTGGAAATAAAATATTGATATTGTATAAACATCTTTGGAACAACACCAAAATATTTATGAATGATTATTTTTTATTATTTATTATTAGCAAGTTGTTATATTACTGTTACAGCACTAATTAAATTACAAACCGTTATATTTTAATCTGAATAGAGCCCAAAAATTTGTGATGCCACAGTAACCTCAACAATCAAAGTTCATACTACTGATCTGAATCCACAATTTCCTAAGTGGACTATGTATAGACCATAAATTCTTTCTATTTTGCCAATTTGATTTTATACTTTATTTTAAATATAATCATATTAGTTATTTATTCTTACATGAGAGATAAGAAACAGTTAAACCAAAACATATTGGATTAGCAGCTATTTTCTTCAGCATGAAAATGAGAGAAAAATGATTTCACACAGTTTCCTGTTTTGGCTATATAAATTATATTCCTCAGAGTTCTTTCCTTAAATTATAACACAGTGTCAGTCTTTTTTCTGATGGTTTTATATTGATCTGTATAATTGGTCATATGCCTTTTTAATTAATTAAATTTATGTGTAAGATGTTTGGTTGACTTAAAAATTTTCTAGTTGCAGTTATGTTGAAATTTAAAAGAGTTATTAAACTTACTTAGTTTTTATGAAGCTTTTAATGCATGATGTGTGTAATCTCTAACTAAAATTGATTCTGCGAACTTAACGATTGATAGTCGATGTAATTGCATTAATTCCTTTTTTCCATCCTACAAATGTTTGATAGTTTATTAATTAAAGATTTTATTTAATAATAGTACAGTTTGATTCTGTTAGATACATTTCTAATATCCGAAGCATAAGTGTAGAATACATGTAATGCCTGTTTCTTTCTTGTTAATCTTTTCTATTCAATTTCTGTTTCCTCCAAAGTAACTTCAGAGTGCCGCATCAATATATTTTTAAGAAAAGAAAGAAAGATGTACAGTAGATCTCCAATTGTCCAAATCAATTGTGACCGGACCCCATTCAGATAATCAAAAATTCGGATAACTGGATTTTTACCGAAAAAGAATCTATTTTAATTAAATACTGTATGTTGATAATGCGAGAAAAAACTATTTTTTAGAGAAATAGAGCTATTATTTAATTAAATTAAAAGGCAACACTTTTACATGTTAAGCGTACTTACAAGTGCTGTACATTAATACTGTAAATAAAAGTCATTGCTTGCTGAAAATCTCAGTCAGAGTAAGCTGTTTGACTGTATTCATCCGCTAGACAGTGAGAAGTTGCATGTGGTTACACTTGGGCTGACAAGCCATCCACTTCAATGCAGTTTCAAAGCTTCTGGTGTGCAATTGACATCTCCGAATGTCCTTCAGCCACAAAATCCTTCTCCTCCCAACAGATCTTTTCCCTTGTATTTTCCCTTCAATGATGAGCTGTAGTAGCTGGTACCTCTCGCCTCTCATAATGTGTCCTAGATATTGCATTTTCCTTTGCTTTATAGTGAACAGCGATTCTTTTTGTTTCCCCATCCGATGAAGTACTTCTTTGTTTGAGACTTTCAGCACCCAAGATATGCATAAGAGACGATGATACAAATACATTTCAAAAGATTCAATCTTTTTCTCTAGATTTTGGTCTAAGGTCCAGTTTTCACGACCATAAAGAAAAACGGAGAACTTGTAGCAGCAAATCATTCACATTCCCAATTGCAGACTGAGATCCGATCTTATGAAACATTTGTTCATGCTTATTTATAAACGTTTCTCGGGCAACAAACCGAGTAATATTATTGTTAATACACAATATTTCGGCGACTTTATTCTCCGTCGCCATCTTCAGGTGCAGTTGTCAGTGTCTTGAAGTCTACCTTGAAGTCAGCCTTTAGCGTGTTGTTTGAAAACTGGCATGGCAACGACAGATGTTGTTCTGTTGCCTAGCAGCATCTCAGATGTCATTAGACGCCCGCGGAACACAAAAAGTAGAGCGTTGGTGACGAGCAGCCTCGATAACAGGATTCCATGCGTCACTTATCTGGAACCCACAATCCCTGTTAACCAAATCAGACGCGAGGCGAATTTCAAATGCTTCTTTGATGACGCTGTCCCAGAAGCCTCTCGCATGTGTCAGTACCTTAGTCGCTTCGAAATCAAAACCATGTCCTTCTGTCAAACTATGTTCTGCCACTGCGGATTTGTCTTTTTGCCCCAGGCGAACATGTCGGGCGTGTTCCAAACACCGTTGTTGTACGCACCGTATGGTCTGGCCGATGTATTTCTTCCCACATTCACACGGGATGCAGTAAACTCCGGGTGTACGAAGGGCAAGGTCATCTTTTGGAGAGCGCAAAATGTTTCTCAATTTCGGTGGTGGTAGGAAAATGGTCTTAATGCCATTTCTTGCCAGGACTCTTCCGACCCTAGATGTTGTGGCGCCAGAGTACGGCAAGAAGGCTAATTTATCGTGTGGACCATTATCGTGTTCATTAGGCCTGCGTTTCATTTCCCGGAATGCCAACTGTATCTGATGTTCATTGTACCCATTCTTCCTGAAGGTATCACGTAGATGTTTTAACTCACTAGGAAGGCTGTCTTTATCACATATTGCTCGCGCTCTGTGGACAAGAGTAGTTAGTACTGTCTTGCGCTGTGCCGGATGATGATAACTGTGCGCGTTTAGGTACAGGTCCGTGTGCGTTGGCTTCCTGTACACCGTGTGTCCCAAAGTTCCATCAGCTTTCTTTATAATCAGAATGTCCAAAAAGGGCAGGCGACCTTCCTTTTCAACCTCCATCGTGAATTGGATGTTTTTGTTGACACTGTTCAAGTGAAGGAGAAACTTATCTAGGTTGTCTCTACCATGGGGCCAAACAACAAATGTGTCATCCACGTACCGAAAGAAGGCACTGGGCTTCATGGGGGCACTTTCCAACGCTTTCTCCTCAAAATGTTCCATATAGAAATCAGCTATAACAGGTGACAGGGGACTGCCCATGGCAACTCCCTCGATCTGTTCATAGTAGTGCCCGTTAAACAAGAAGTACGATGATTGTAATGTGTGGCAGAACAGCTCGACTAACCTGGGCTCGAAGTGCTGTTGTAGTAGAGCCATCGTATCAGCCAGAGGAACCCTGGTGAAGAGGGAAACCACATCGAAGCTCACCATCAAATCCTGTTGACGCAGGTGAAGTTCTTTAACAATATTAATAAATTCGGTCGAGTTTTTCACATGGTGAACACATTTTCCCACAAATGGTGATAATAGGCCGGTCAAGTACCGAGCCAGATTATAAGTGGCCGATCCAATAGTACTCACTATTGGCCGTAATGGTGTTCCTTGTTTATGGATTTTTGGTAATCCATAAAGTCTGGGTGGAACAGCTGCGCGGGGTTGTAACTGTTTAATAGTGTCTTCTGGTAGCCCCGAACATTTCAGCAGAGCTGTTGTTTTCTTCGCCACCGCATTGGTTGGATCTTTCGACACTTTCCGGTAAGCCGCGTCCACCAAAAGTTCTTCCACTTTCCGTTGATAATCTGCCATCGTAAGAACCACCGAAGCGTTTCCCTTGTCTGCTGGTAGGACGATAATATCTTGGTTGTGACGCAAAGACCAAAGTGCTTTACGTTCAGCAGCTGTGGTGTTGGGCCGAGGCGGTTTGGCCTTGCTTAATATTCGGCTGGTTTCTCGCCTTATCTCTTCAGCAGCGCTCACAGGCAAACCACGAACTGCTAACTCGACGCCAGTGAGAATTTCCCTGTATGGAATGGTCTTGGGTACTGGCGCAAAATTTAACCCTTTAGATAGAACTGAAAAGGTGGCAGTATCTAATTCAGCACCACTCAGATTAATTACTGTCCTTCTATCAGGTGCAGAAGAGGTATTAACTTTGTGGGCAAGTCGGGCAAATTTTCCGCATTGCCGTGCCGTCGCACGGCGTTGAACTCTGTGACTTTCAGCGACGGTACAGCTGTCTACCCACTCCCAGGCGTCACGGTGCAGATAGTTAGACAAAAACATGTGGCAAGCAAGAAGAGACTGAGAAACAGAGTCTAACTCACGCCTGGTGTATTGAATCCTCTCCCTCACCAGAGACAAACTCGCTTTCCGTAGAATTTTCTTCGCCGCAAAAGATTCAATCGGGTGACGAATCTCGGCAAAACGAGGTACAATGTTTTGGTCCCGGCATCGTTGGAGAAAAGCGAGAGCACTAAGAAGTCTTGACCTCTTCTTGCGAAGCTTCTCCAGTCGCTTAACGCGACGATATATATCCTCCCCGTAGAGGTAAGTTATAAATGAATGTAATTTCTCTCGGCGTTGTTTATTTATAAACGTTTCTCGGGCAACAAACCGAGTAATATTATTGTTAATACACAATATTTCGGCGACTTTATTCTCCGTCGCCATCTTCAGGTGCAGTTGTCAGTGTCTTGAAGTCTACCTTGAAGTCAGCCTTTAGCGTGTTGTTTGAAAACTGGCATGGCAACGACAGATGTTGTTCTGTTGCCTAGCAGCATCTCAGATGTCATTAGACGCCCGCGGAACACAAAAAGTAGAGCGTTGGTGACGAGCAGCCTCGATAACAGGATTCCATGCGTCACTTATCTGGAACCCACAATCCCTGTTAACCAAATCAGACGCGAGGCGAATTTCAAATGCTTCTTTGATGACGCTGTCCCAGAAGCCTCTCGCATGTGTCAGTACCTTAGTCGCTTCGAAATCAAAACCATGTCCTTCTGTCAAACTATGTTCTGCCACTGCGGATTTGTCTTTTTGCCCCAGGCGAACATGTCGGGCGTGTTCCAAACACCGTTGTTGTACGCACCGTATGGTCTGGCCGATGTATTTCTTCCCACATTCACACGGGATGCAGTAAACTCCGGGTGTACGAAGGGCAAGGTCATCTTTTGGAGAGCGCAAAATGTTTCTCAATTTCGGTGGTGGTAGGAAAATGGTCTTAATGCCATTTCTTGCCAGGACTCTTCCGACCCTAGATGTTGTGGCGCCAGAGTACGGCAAGAAGGCTAATTTATCGTGTGGACCATTATCGTGTTCATTAGGCCTGCGTTTCATTTCCCGGAATGCCAACTGTATCTGATGTTCATTGTACCCATTCTTCCTGAAGGTATCACGTAGATGTTTTAACTCACTAGGAAGGCTGTCTTTATCACATATTGCTCGCGCTCTGTGGACAAGAGTAGTTAGTACTGTCTTGCGCTGTGCCGGATGATGATAACTGTGCGCGTTTAGGTACAGGTCCGTGTGCGTTGGCTTCCTGTACACCGTGTGTCCCAAAGTTCCATCAGCTTTCTTTATAATCAGAATGTCCAAAAAGGGCAGGCGACCTTCCTTTTCAACCTCCATCGTGAATTGGATGTTTTTGTTGACACTGTTCAAGTGAAGGAGAAACTTATCTAGGTTGTCTCTACCATGGGGCCAAACAACAAATGTGTCATCCACGTACCGAAAGAAGGCACTGGGCTTCATGGGGGCACTTTCCAACGCTTTCTCCTCAAAATGTTCCATATAGAAATCAGCTATAACAGGTGACAGGGGACTGCCCATGGCAACTCCCTCGATCTGTTCATAGTAGTGCCCGTTAAACAAGAAGTACGATGATTGTAATGTGTGGCAGAACAGCTCGACTAACCTGGGCTCGAAGTGCTGTTGTAGTAGAGCCATCGTATCAGCCAGAGGAACCCTGGTGAAGAGGGAAACCACATCGAAGCTCACCATCAAATCCTGTTGACGCAGGTGAAGTTCTTTAACAATATTAATAAATTCGGTCGAGTTTTTCACATGGTGAACACATTTTCCCACAAATGGTGATAATAGGCCGGTCAAGTACCGAGCCAGATTATAAGTGGCCGATCCAATAGTACTCACTATTGGCCGTAATGGTGTTCCTTGTTTATGGATTTTTGGTAATCCATAAAGTCTGGGTGGAACAGCTGCGCGGGGTTGTAACTGTTTAATAGTGTCTTCTGGTAGCCCCGAACATTTCAGCAGAGCTGTTGTTTTCTTCGCCACCGCATTGGTTGGATCTTTCGACACTTTCCGGTAAGCCGCGTCCACCAAAAGTTCTTCCACTTTCCGTTGATAATCTGCCATCGTAAGAACCACCGAAGCGTTTCCCTTGTCTGCTGGTAGGACGATAATATCTTGGTTGTGACGCAAAGACCAAAGTGCTTTACGTTCAGCAGCTGTGGTGTTGGGCCGAGGCGGTTTGGCTAAGGTACTGACACATGCGAGAGGCTTCTGGGACAGCGTCATCAAAGAAGCATTTGAAATTCGCCTCGCGTCTGATTTGGTTAACAGGGATTGTGGGTTCCAGATAAGTGACGCATGGAATCCTGTTATCGAGGCTGCTCGTCACCAACGCTCTACTTTTTGTGTTCCGCGGGCGTCTAATGACATCTGAGATGCTGCTAGGCAACAGAACAACATCTGTCGTTGCCATGCCAGTTTTCAAACAACACGCTAAAGACTGACTTCAAGGTAGACTTCAAGACACTGACAACTGCACCTGAAGATGGCGACGGAGAATAAAGTCGCCGAAATATTGTGTATTAACAATAATATTACTCGGTTTGTTGCCCGAGAAACGTTTATAAATAAACAACGCCGAGAGAAATTACATTCATTTATATTTGTTCATGCTAATAAATTGTCTCCTGGCCTGTTCTATTCTCGATTTGATTTCTTTCTTGCAGTCACCCTCTTCGTCCAGCACAGTGCCTAAATATTTGAAGGAGTTCTACTGTACAAGTATTTATGGTACGAGAAGTTAACAGTTGATTTAAGCCCAATATAATTTATCTCTTTAGCATTTAGATTCTGTCATAGAGTTTGAAGCATTGGAAATTTTTTGTGTTTCAGATTCATGTCTGTTATGAAACCTGCATGTCTAACCCAATCTGAGTAAAATTCAATTGGTCAATGTAGATAATTATTAAAAAGGTTGAAGCTTTATTTGCAATGGTATTTTTGGTTATCATATGATCTAATAATTTTATGATGGATTCATTACTAATGGCTTTGATGAAAACAAGAGGTGTGATGAGCAAATTTAAATGTGCATATAGATAGAAACCACCAGTTACCATAGGTCATAGAACAGCACTTACAAACAAAAAAGCAAGACTATTACAGTGTTTAAACTGTTAGTCAGTGTGCAAGATTCAGTGTTTCACATTGATTCATTCTCCCACCTGTGGTAATTGATGGTTTCTTCTCAAATCTTTTTTAAATAATGCCTTGTTTACTATATTTATGGTCCATGACAGTTTTTTCTCTGTTACAACAATGAAAATAATACCTGTCCAAACAAAGTGTGCATCCCTTGGATCAAGTGGAAACTATTTTTACCAGTTGCTCAGAATGACTGATTTCATCTTACTGACTGTTAGTTTAAATTAAAAAAAAAATAGATTTTTAAAAAAAATCTCATTATTTAAACTTTGGTCTTCATCAAAAGCATACTTGTGATTAAGTGGACAATTATATAATGAAAACTGTTCTTGTTTCTTATTCTTTTTTGAGATAGCTAAACTTTAATTATTTATTGGCTTTGCCATTTTAACAATACAGATTTGTAGAAATTGCACATACCAAGGCTGTAACCGTCCTGTGATAATTTCATGTGACTAGAGTTGACATTTGATATTGCTGTTCTATGCTTAATAGATTGTGTTGAAGGGAGACATTGTAAAATTTCAAATTTCAGATAAGGCATTAAGTTTCTATGATATGTATGTCTTATTTGTGTTAATTTATTCAAACACATACTACTGGTAAAATTCAGCCTGTAAACATGAAATATTGTATTAAAGTTTCATTACATGTCTCTTTTTTATTTTTTATATCTATCCTTATTTATTTCATTCTTCCTTTTCTAAAAAGCTGAAACAAGTAATTGTGAACATGTGACTTTTTCTTAGGTCCGAAATAACTGGAAGACAGATGGTGGGTAAGGATAGTGATGGCTATGATTGAAGCACACAAGGGCAATGAGGCATGGATGGAATTTTGGAAGAGTGAGGAATATAATGTGGGAGAAAATGATGAAATGTAATAATAAATTACTACTTGATTTTAGGTTTGAAGGAGTTGGTAGGCTATCCAGGAACTGGTGTAATTTGCTAAGGAAACAGAAAACAAAATTAGATGTATGGAAAAATTGCCAATGAGGTTCATCATCATCATTAGATGTTTCCACTTTTGCGGGTCATCCTGCACATGCCCTTCCAAGTCTGGTGGTCTTTCCAAGGTTTTTTCCGCCATCACTTTTCTCCAAATGACTCCCTTAGCCTCTACAGCTTTTTTTCTCTTGGTCCATCCATCTTGCCCGAGGTCTTCCACAAGTCCAACCCCTCCTCCACATGGTGGGAGACAGATGGATGAAGTAGGGGACTGCCTGTTAGGGTAATGTACAGTGGGAACCTAGTGTGCCCTGGGACCGATACGGTAGCTGTGAAGGTCCTACAGGAACCCTGAAAAATGATGGCCAATGGAGCTGTGGTGAAGCTACGACAGGTGTAGCGAGCCGGTAGTGGAGGAAGCATGCTTTCAAAATTAAGCACAGCCTCTGAAAGGATGGATGTAATGGACGACGACCTAGGCAATGGACTGGACTACAAGTTGGAACAATGAATATATTATCGCTAAAAGGAAAGGAACAGGAAGTTATCAGTGTAATGGAAGAAAGGAATATAAGTCTAATAGGATTAAGTGAAACAAAATGGAAAGGATGTGGAAGTAAGGAAATAGAAAAAGGGTACCCCCTATGGTGGTCGGGAGAGGTAGACAAGGGACGTAATGGGGTAGCAATAGTTCTAAATAACAGACTGGCAGGAAAATTCATAAATGTTAGCTACACCAGTGGAAGGATATTGAAACTGTCTATTGTGGTAAATGGAAAGGTAGTAGATATCATCCAAGCGTATGGTCCCCAAGTTGGGTGCACAGAAGAAGAGAAAGACCTAGAAGGGGAAATCAAGGTAGGAAAGGTTATCATAATAGGAGACTTAAATGCCAGAGTAGGTAAAGACAGAACAGGGTATGAAGATGATATGGGAAGCCATGGCAAAGAACCAAGGAATAAAGAGGAAGAAAATCTTATAGATTTTTGCCTATAGAATTCATTAGTTGTTGGCAACACCTGGCATGAGAAAAAAGATAGTCACAAGTTTACCTGATATAGCTAGGATCGTCAAAGTAGAAGCTTAATAGATTACATACTGTTCGGCAAATGTCTTCATCCAAAATTAAAGGATGTAAAAGTCATACCAAGTGTGAACCTAGAAGGAGATCACTGGTTATTTGTAACAGACTTTAAGAAACTCAGTCTGGACAAAGCTGTAAGCAAAAGGATCAGGTGTTGGGAGCTAGCAAATAGTGACACAAAGGAAACATTTCAGGAAGAAATGAAGGCCAACTTGCCCAAGGATGAAACACGAACAGCAGAAGAGGAATGGAGAAGATTTGGAGCAACATCAGTAAATGCAGCAGAAAGGACGTGTGGAAGAACGTCATATAAGAGTAAGGAGAAAGAAACACCATGGTGGAATGAGTGTATTGCAGAAGCTTTTAAAAGAAAGAACTGGGCGTGGAGAGAGTGGTTTCAAGACAGAACTGAATAGGGAGAAGTGCAATGGAAAGAGGAAGAGGTACTGAATACATGGAAAGAGTACTTCAATAACCTTTTGGAAGGAAGAGAAGGAAACCAGGATACAACCAAAGAAAATGATAGTGTAAAAACCCCTTTAGAAACGGAAAGAGAAGAATTTAGCATGCTGGAATTAGAATTGGCAGTGAAAGAAATGACAAATGGGAAATCACCAGGACTAGGTGAACTGACAGCAGAAATGGTAAAAGCAGTAGGAGCAATGGGAATGCAATGGTTGAATAGAATCATAAGGAAAATACCAGAGGATTCGAGGAAGGGAGTCATAGTGCTGATTCATAAAAAGAGAGTAAAACGAAATGCGAGAACTACAGGGGTATTACATTGCTGAGCCATGGCCTGAAAATATATGACAAAATTATTCTAAATAAAATCAAGCATAGGCTGGAGAATACAGCTAGAGAGGATCAGTTTGGTTTCATGCAAGGAAGATCTACAGTGGATGCAATTTTCATCCTCAGGCAAATCATAGAGAAGGTGGGAATTTGGCAAAGACACGGTAATAGCTTTCATTGACATAAGAAATGCCTATGACAAAGTACTGAGTGAAAGCATGTGGCTAAGTTTAAAAAAGAGAGGAATAGCTGAAGGGATTGTGGAATTTATAAAGAACATCTATGAGAAGTGTGAGAATTGCATGGGCATAGACAGTTAACATTCAGAATGGTTTCACACAGAAAGAGGAATAACACAGGGAAGTGTGTTGTCACCTGTCCTATTTAATGTAGTATTAGATGTCCAGGGACACAGAGATTCAATAGAACTGAAGGTGATAGCATAATATGAGAGGAAACAGAACAGGATATGGAAAAAGAATTACAGGAAAGCAAGGTAACTACCAATGGGAAAGATGGAGGAAGAAATAAGTAAGGAAGAGTAGACATTTGTATCAGCAGACAAAGGATGTAATCTGGAGGTGGAATATAGGGAAGGCTGCCAAAATTCTGCTCTATAAAGTATATTACCAGCCCATACTGACTTATGGTTCTGAACCATGGACTTGGACAAAAAGAGATATTAGCAAATTGCAGGTGGCAGAGATGAGGCTTCTAAGAGGGATAGAAAATGTCAAAAAGAAAGACAAAATTAGAACTGAAAACACCAGGGAGAGACTACAAGTGGAAGTATTAAAAGAGATGTTAAGGAGGAAAAGACTGTGACATGTTATGAGGATGGTTAAGCTTCATTAATAGTAACTAGCTAAAAGCACGGCTTTGTGGTGGCTCATGAAGTTTTTTACAAGAAATATTAGATACAACTAAAGAAATTAATAAATAATAGTTAGAATTTTAATACTTAAACTTCCCGAACTATCATCAAAAACTGTGGTATTAGTTTGTAGACAAAAAATAATTAGGCACATTAGTAATAAAACACAATATTTAAAAAATCAATTTATTTAATTTGGTTTTGATTAGATACAAAATTTCTCATTTGAGTTTCTTCCCTTTTTTACATACTTGAATTTTTAATATTATTAATTCTGTCATACGAAAATCTTCTATTTAATGCTAGGCTTTCTGAAGTTTTTACTCTTGATAACTCAACATATGTTAAACCTACAGAAGTTTCTTTGCTTCCAATATCTACAACAATGTTAAATGTTATCCAATGTTAAACCTTAAGCTTTATGAACTGTTATTGCAAACGCTAATTGTAATAGAAATTGTTTTCTTGAACAAGTGATATTCCATCTTTTACAAAATTTAGTTGTAGGTGGAATTGGAACACAACCACTATTTTGATAAGTTAAATGACAATAATTTTCAAAACGAACCATTATCACTCTTGGCATTTGATCAGGCAGACTTGGAATTTCTTCATAAATAATAGCCTAAACATAACCTAAAGCTCCATTCATTAATCCTTTTTTGACCCATAAATTAGAGGGTAACATAACTTTAGATCCAATAGACAAAGTTATAAATTGTTCCAGTCCACCTAATAAATCAGCACTTGCTGATTTTGCTGAAGAACAATTATGAACAGCTGGAATATAAGTAACAATTCTTTTAATTTTTGATGATTAAATTCTTTTACATCTTTATTCGTTGCAAATAGTCTGATAGCATCATTAAAAAACTTACATTCTCGAAATGGAAAAGTTTGTAGACAACGTGTCATTCATCTTTTATAGTCTTCAATTGTACTCGCGCTATTCCCGATACAATCAAGTATGTCAAGTATTTGTTGAGATTCATTTTGTCAGAATGATACTGATAAAAAACAATGTTTTTGAATAGTTGATTTGAGTAACAATTTCCCTTCTAAGAGGAATTCATTTCTTTCTATTTTATCACTGTAAAGTGGTCTGTCATTAACAGGCGGTAACTGTTTGATATCCCCCAAAAAAAACATAACCAGTACACCAAATGGTTCATCTTGTCTTAAAGGAATAGCTCTTCATAATCTTAAATCAATTTTTCTCAAAAGACTGTATCCAATCATACTGAATTTCCTCTTGAAATTGAGGAAGTGAATGTAAACTGAGTGCTCTAAATGCTTTATTTACTCATATTAAAAGTTTGAAATGTATTGTTGATCCATTTGTATTGACAGCAGCAGCACCAGTTGGTGCAAGTAATAGATTAGAAGATGGTCCCAATGTTTGATTCAATAGAATAGTAAAATAATTAATTAATGTACTTTTACCAGATCCAGCTTACAATTCCATTTTCATTTGAGAGCACGATCATAAACTGCCAACAACAAAAATTATTCATTTATAGCCTATAGTTTAATGACCAACACCAAAAAAAAATTTATTCAATTCTTTCGTCAGCTTGTCCGATTATGAACAGGTCACAGTAACGTTTCCGTACTCCAGTGCCAAATGCCAAATTTCTTCATGTATCCTTGGACAAAACTGGTTGTCTGGTTCTTGAAAACAAAGGAATATGTGTGGTAGCAATTCTCCACTGCACTGTGTATGAATGAGCCCGAGCACAGTCTTCATGCCATTGAATTACAGAGTGCGGTTATAAGCCCATTCATTGGCACATCCAATTTGATCAATATTAATAACAAATTTTGAATTGAAAAAATGAATTTACAAATGTTAACGAAATCTGCTTCCCAACATCAATAATAAATACTGTATGTGGCTGTGGAAGGATATCCTTTATAGAATGTTCCTGGTGTGCACGTAATTTTTATTTCAAATGTTTTTATGATTTACATCATCCAAGAAAAATAAATAATTTGGAGAATTTGTTTCAAAACAAATTTGTAATGCTACAAGATTGAAAAGCAATATTAAAAAATCCAAACAGAAAAATATATATATATCTTTCGCGGGTCATAGGATTGAACTTATGACACCGTAGCACAGAAACACACCGCCTTTAGACGCACAGCTAAACCTATGCAATTAACAAATGGTTTTCCGTACAGGAATAAATTATTTGACACAATTTTTACACTTTTTAATCCCCAATTTCTGCCCACCAGGCAGAACTGCTTTAGGGCAAGAAACCAGAGGTGGCGTACTATTTACCAGACTTGTTTGTTCTATGATTGCAATTTCCACACTGAAGACCTCTCCTAGTAAGCATGAAGGAATAAAAATTATTGCAATTTATTTTATTTTGATTTTTTTTTTCAAAAATAATGACTGATGGCACATCTAGAATTGACTTTGAATTAGTATGCTCAGTTTCACATCTACAGGTGCAGCAGCTTTTTTCAAAAAGTGTAAAAATCGCTCCTAGTATGACATTTATCCTGCAAGTACTTGTCAGAGTTTGCAAGTTGATAAACAGAAAAAGCTGCAGGATTATAGATACAAGAAAGCACGAAGCTGGACAAGATTAGGAAATATGTGATTGTGACTGTTTAGTTCCATAAAAATCTCGCATACAAATAGATCATAACCAGAATTGGTGAAATATTTCAGTAGCTGAAATCTGCATTCCATCTGGTAATTAAGCAGAGATGCTTCCTGTACAGAATAATATGAACTGTAAATACGAACCGTAATATACCTTGATAAATTTTGTTGGCATTATATATGTATCCTATATATAAATGGATGTTGGTACATATATGATTTGGATGCATCGAGAAAATGTCCTTGTAAATTGCTTGAACCATCTTACTACCTTTAACACTCTGAAATTCACATTCCCACACCCAGGCCACATTCTTGGATGTGGATTTGCCCCTCTCCAATGGCTACCTCAATTCCTCAGTCCACATCAAATCCACCAGCCTTCAACAGTATCTGCATTTTAACAGTTGCCACTTATACCATACCAGACATTTCCTCCCCTACAATTTTGGCATTCGGGGTAGTCGTATATATCCAACCAACAGTCCCTTGCGCATTGTTCAAACAACATTTTACAAACATTGACATCTTTCAACTATCCTCCGGCTTTGGTTAACAGACAGCTTTTATGGGAAACATTACAACCTACTCAGCCCATCAGTCATCCCAAACCAACAAAAACCAACCACAATATAGTCCTGGTCTCTCAATACTACCCAGGCATTGATTCCATTAACAGAATCCTCTGGCAGGGTTATGATTTCCTGCAAACCTGCCTAGAAATGAGATCAATTCTTTCCAAAATCCTCCCTGCCCTTCCAGGACTTGTTGCAGCAGGCTATCTAACCCCGGTACACTCCTAGTCCACAAACATAATCTTCCTCGTCCCAACAGTGAGCCCCAACGCTCTTTCCCATGTGGTAGACCTCACTGCAAGATATGTAGCATACACCATCCCACCACCACTTTCACCAATCCTGTCACTGGGGAAAGCATTCCAGTTATAGGACATGCAACCTGCCTTAAGTATGAAATCAGTTTATTTCCACTCTCAAATGTGGATCCTACTGTGGTGGACGAACGAACTTTTCTTTCCCTTCTTCTGTTCACCTTGCCACCTCCCGAGAGGAATACATATAAGTGGTTAACCACTTTGTCATGTGAGTCTTAGCATTATAAATAATACTCCCAGTAAAGATATTTACATATGTACACTTTATTACAACAATTATTTACATCCAAACATCTCTTTAGCTCCCTCTATATTTTTCTCCCAACTACCACTCTCTTTCTCTGACTTTACTTCTTGCTGGCTGCATTTCGTATAAACCATTGGCTATCTCCCACCTGACTTTGAAGTCTGCTGGCTGCATCAATTGTAGTCTCCGACTCGCTCCAGCACTGACATCCCAAATGATGACTTGAAGCAGACGACCCTGATCATCCTCCCTCAGCTCCTGCAGGCCGGTTTTTGTGTCGTTTTCCCCTCCTTGACACCCGTAGGATTCGCAGGAGGTAGTGCCCTCCAGCCAATCAGAATCCTTCCTATCCTACCATCTCTCCTACCTGACGTAGTGCCAACTCCTAATTTCCGCTGACACTCTGCTCCAGTTTGGAGTAGTTACAACCTTGCTTACATTCCAGCCTCTATTGTTTAATTCCATGTTGTAACTTGCCCTGGTTTCGACTCTGCTACAGACAATCACTTTCACTTGCCAATATTAACTTTGCCTCTAATTATCCTAAAATTCCTTGCCTAGACCACCACACGCCCCATCCTTCTGTAAGCTGCAGCTCCACTCTGTAGCATCTTCATCACTACTCTGTGTTTCTTCCTCCCCCTCTTTCACATAATTTCCTTATAACCCTCTACTTCTTTTTTTCTCCCTTTTTTTTCTTACATTACAGTGTATTGAAGCTACATGTCTTTGTATATAATAATTTTTTGGTGTGGGTGTGTGTGTGTTTTAATCATTGTCTTCCGTCCATTCCCCGCATTGCTTGTCCACTATCTTATCACTGCAAACACGCCCTCTCTCGTGGTTGTTGTCGCCCGCTCAGCTGTCAAAGGTTGTGCGCCACCGCTTCCGCGAGCTCAGCAGCCTGGTCGGCGCTCGCCTGCCGCAACGTCACTGTTGGCACCGTATCAGCTGCCTCTGATGTCGACGCGCACGTCACTCGCCACGCCACTCTAGCGTAGCAATCTCGTCCGCTGACTGCGCACCCAACTGCTAGCGTTGATTCGCCTCTCCGTCTAGCGATGATCTCCAGTGGTCGACGTGCTCCTTCCCGTAACATACTCTAATGATGAACGTGTATTCTAGTATGCTTCAGCATTGCCCTCAATTCTTCTGTGTCTCCTCCTTTCGTCTTCACGTCGTCCTGGGCTGCACTGAAAATTCATAACATCTTTATACTTGAACTTTGCACATAAACACACTTTTTACAACATCTCTTCGTCTCTCTCGCCAGATGCTCAACTTCTTTCACAGGGTTTCCTCTTCTTACCATACTTATTTACTTAATTCTGGCTTCTATACTACCTTTTATACCCCCCAGTTCTGTATCTGACCTTGCTCGTTCCGCGCCTGGCGTGTAGACTGTCTGCTGCGCACACGCTCTCCGCTCCATCTTGATTATCGATATCTGCCGTGCTGTGACTTACGTCCTTCACTGTTGCTTGTTCTTTCGTGCGTAACACGTATTTATGAAACTGCGTTCTCGTCTTCTTGACCTTGCTGCAGCCCTATTACTGCGGTTACAACTCGCTTTTCCTCCTTTATAGTTTAATAAAAGAGGTGCATTCTTCACGCTTGTATACTGCGGATGCTTGTATGCACTGCTTGCAATTTGTAATACAGCTTCCCAATTTTTCAGCGATCGTCGAAGTCTTGCTTTCCGCCTCCTGCGGTTCTTTTTCTTGCGGCTTTTTCGCTTCCATTTTTTTCTTGAGTCTGGGCTCCTTCTTACGGCACTTGTGCAATAATCTTCCCCATTTTGTTCGTGTGGTTCTATGCTGCCTTTTTCTTCTATTAAGTCGTAGTTGCTTTCGCGCTAATTCTCAACGCAGAACTTCTGAAACCTTCATAGATTCACTCCTTCATTTATCATCGGTCCTTCACGCTCAACGCTATATCTCCTATTATCGCTATTGCCTGCAGCTTTCTTCAATTATTGTAACATTATCGGCGACTTCTGCATGGCCTCGTTACCCTGTACTTTTCCACTCCCCGACGTATTTTCACTTTTTATCACCGGCGTACCTTTTTCCTTTCCGCTACTTGATACCTCATCGCATTCCTGCGTACTTTCTTCTGTTAACTTTGGCAAACACTCCTGGTTCCCGTTAAACGGCACATCTTTACTTGCATGCGTACTTCCACTGTTTATCTTCGGCAAGCTCGGTTCGGCCCCCGTTAACTTTTCCTTTATTTTCGTCAGACTTGGCCCCTTTGGCTGACGATAAAATTGCGTCAATATCTCCTGCGGTGCACTTTCCATACCGCTATTTTCTTCCTTTAATGCTACTGTTGACGTCTTCGCTGCGTCTTCTTGACTTTTAATTAACATTGACAGCGTCTATGGCGTGCAATTACCACTCCTGCCGATGGTGGTTCTCGTTCGCGACTTTCTATCTTCTGCGGACGTATATACTTCTGGTCGCAGCGTTTCTCCTATGCCGGTACCCAAAATTCTTCCTGCCGATGGCGCATCCCCGACTCCACAGAATTTCTCCTTTATTACTATGACCTGGCTCGGCCATTTGCTGCTGCTTCACAAATCACTTGCTTGTCTTTCGGTTCTGCCTTCCTGCCGAAAGTCGCCATCTCTTCTTCCACATCCCGACTTCCCTGGAATTTCTTGTTACAATGTTTCTTGTGTCAACAGATATATCTTCAAAGGAAAACTTAATTGATCTCTTACACCTAAGCTTCTCGTGTCTATCTTCTCTGCTGCCGCTACTTCTCGGTGTAATTCCTGCTCCTTAATGTCTTCGTACTGTTGCGCCCCTTTCTCCAAATGGAAAATTGTTAGTTGCGCTGTACATAACACCCCTGCAGACTGTTTCACCAACTTCTCGGCTCCTCCGCCTCCCCTTCTTAACTCATTGTGCTCCTGCGACTTAGCACTTTCCTCTGCTTCCGCCTCAAGCTTGCATATCTCCTCGTCTCTCACTTCCTGGCGAATGCATAGCGTACTGTCCTGCACTACAGCTCCTTCTCGCATTTTCTCCGGTCGATGCTCCACGTCGGCTTTGTCCTCGCTGTGCATTTTGAGGGTACATCCCTGTACTCGTGCTACAGACTTCCCATAGTCTATAATGGCCTGATTTTGCTTCAACCAATTGTGTCCCAGGATCATATCAAATAAGGTATCTACCCCTGGCGGAACCACTTGCATCTTGAGATACATTCTGAGTTCGAGTCCTTCTCTCAGGGTGACCATTATCGCACCTTCTGTTTGTATCGGGTTCCCTGTGATTCCTTGTATTTTTATTCCCGGCTGCATATGCTTCTTAAAGCTATTCCTTATGTGCTCCGATTTCACAATAGAGGCGCAACTTCCACTGTCGATCAAGAGTCTGAGTTTTCCCT
Source organism: Vandiemenella viatica (assembly GCA_031002005.1). NCBI lineage: Eukaryota > Metazoa > Arthropoda > Insecta > Orthoptera > Morabidae > Vandiemenella > Vandiemenella viatica. Next base: position 145,039,041 of record JARYHS010008075.1, read on the forward strand.
TGATGCTTGCTTCACACTGCAGCTCCACATTATCATTTTGTTCTTGCTGGTTGCAGGCCTTTTCCTTCCACTTCTTTTTCCGAACGGGGCTAGACTGCACACTCTCGTCCGTCTTCAGTTTAATGATGCTCCTCTCTCTTTATGCGCCCTCTGTCCTTGCGTGATCCATGGGCATGCATTACAATCTCATGGGTCGTGGCCCAGGGGTTGCATTTTTCACATTTCGCTGTAGCCGGTAACGGTGATATTCTCCTGGGTGACTTGACAAATGACATCGTTCACATGGCCTTGGCTTCCCTAGATTCACATCTCGTCGACAATTTCCTCTGAATTCTTGCTCATTGATGGTTTCTATTTTTCCGGGCCCCGTCCTTCACTGGTAAAATTCCATTGCGGCTTCTTTCTGCTCTGTCAGCGTGTTTACAAACTCATGCCATCGCATAGGTAATACTTGTGTCGGGCTCGTACTGCTTACGCCACCAATCCTGCCTAACAGCTGCGTGTTCCACTTCGCGTATTTTAACCGCTGTCACACACTGCCTTGCGTTGTGTATTTTGCCTCCACACAATTGACAAATTTCTGGTCCTCCCTCGTTCCGAGGATTCCAATTTTGGTTTCTGTTACTTTCCACCAGTGACCTCCGTTCGCTTCCCTGGTACTGCTGCTTTTCTCTGCTTGACAGGATTACCTTTTCCTCCAATAATATGGTTTCCACTGTTTTGGCTAAAGTTAGCTCCAAACCCCAAGCCCTTAGCACAGCTATAATTTTCTCATCTAACAGTCCGTTTGTAAAGACAGCCCAACTCAAGTTGTGAATTAATTTCAGCGCTCCGTTTAATTCGCTTCCTTTCAAATCCTTCTTCATGGCTTCTCTTAACTCGTGCACAGTTGCATCGAGCCTACTTGCCCAATCTGACACTGTTTCTCCTGACCGCTGATGACTTGAAAACATACTTATTGCAAAATGGTCAACCGTCCGTCTTGGTCGGAAGCTTTCCACTCCTTAACCTTTCCTCATGTCAGAATTCGTTGTCTGGTTGTGCCACCGATTCTTGATTTTACAAACTTTAACATTAGGTCATGCTCTTCTTCTGTAATAATCCTGAAAGCAGTATCACAATCATCTAACAATTGATCTAAGGTCCCTTTTTCTCCCAAAAAAGGATTAGGTATCAGTTTTAACACCTCCACAAACACCACTTGCGGTTTCTCCTTTTTCAGTGAACTTTCGCTTTTACCCGTGTCACACATTCCTGCACTGTTTGGTATTTTGCTTAGCGTGCGTACTCATTTGTGAAGAGTCAATGCAGCTGTCTCAGCGACCTCTAACTCTGTTCTGCTGGCTCGTGTTTATTCCGCCTTCTGCACTCCAAGCAGATCACCTCATCGATCCTGTAACACTGTTATATTGGAGCAATAATCTCTGTCTCACAATCTTCTTATCTCTAATTTCTCTAGCATTACTTTTCCTTTACTTCTTAGTGCTATTATTTTTTCATTGCTAGCAAGTGACAATTAAGAGCTATATAAAACAGGAGCTCAGTACATAGGAAATTCTCTCTTACTGGAGTAGTGCTATCCTCACCCCCAATGCATTATTGCTTGGCTGACACCACACCATTGACACCAATTGAAATCCTTCTGCGGTGGACAAATGAACTTTTTTTTTCTCATTCCCTTCTTCTGTTCGCCTTGCCATCTCCCGAGAGGAATACATATACGTGGGTAACCGCTTTGTCACGTGAGTCTTAGTATTATTTAAATATCTCTACTGGGAGTATTATTTATATGTACAATTTATTACAACATTTATATACATCCAAGCATCTCCTTAGCTCCCTCTATATTTATCTCCAACTACCACTCTCCTTCTCTGACTTTACTTCTTGCTGGCCATTTCGTATAAACCATTGGCTTTCTCCCACCTGACTTTGGCTGTGAAGTCTGCTGGCTGCATCGGTTGTAGTCTCCGACTCACTCCAGTACTGATGACCCAAATGATGACTTGAAGAAGACGACCATTATCATCTTCCCTCAGCTCCTGTAGGCCGGTTTTGTGTTGTTTTCCCCTCCTTGACACCCATAGGATTCGCAGGAGGGAGTGCCCTCCAGCCAATCAGAATCCTTCCTATCCTACTATCTCTCCTACCTGACATAGTGCCAACTCCTAATTTCCACTGATACTCTGCCCCAGTTTGGAGTAATTGCAACCTTCCTTGCTTACATTCTAGCCTCTATTTTGTTTAGTTCCATGTTGTAACTTGCTCTGATTTCGACTCTGGTACAGACAATCACTTTCACCTGCCAATATTAACTTTGCCTCTAATTATCCTAAAATTCCTTGCCTAGACCACCACAGTACTGCTTCACTCCGTGCTCACAGCACGTCACAAGAGTCAAATTGGGATAAAATGCTTTGAAAATTTTGGCTGCATTGATCATATAGGGAGCAACATCTGAGAGAAATATAAACATTCTTTCATCTGCAGAAAAATCAGAAAATATTTTTTTAATTCCTTCATTCACAGATCTGACAACTGTAGAACATGCTGCCTTTTCAAGTCTTTGCAAGCCACCAAAAAGGAAAAAGAAGGTTCTAGTTTTAATGCACTGGTATTTAAATTTGCAATACAAAAAGTGATTTTTGTTTTGTTTGTCTTTGCTGCTACTGCTACTTGCTGCTGTTAAAAGTTGTTGTTATGGGCCTTTCTTTTGCAATTCTGCGATATGAAGATTTGTGGGGTGTATTTGAACGTTTTTGTGCACAAAACATTTCTCTCACAAACTTGGCAACATAAACCATTTCCGTCATATGTAAATGTTCCAGGATAGTCAGCTATCCATGAAAAGACTCTTTTTTATCTGAATGCATGGTATATATTAAACTTTGTACAAATAAATAAAAACTAAACTCATGCAATGAGCATTTGAAAAATAACATGTGTAATCTAATAGAAAGATTGCTGCAGTAGTCAAACGTGATACAGAACGGTATCGTCTGTCTTTATCTTCACAAGAGTTTGTTCTACTTGGCCGCATAATAATATTATCTATCTAAACAATTGATGCACGACTGATAGGAAGTAGTATGTTTAGCTAGCCATAACATAAGATTTCATTTATTAAGTAAACACCCACCCAAAAATATTGTAAATACAGCGAAAATATGCATCATCACTAGATTTTAGGTAAAATGTACAATAACTGGCGCAAATGGGTTTAATATGCATATGCAAACGCATGTTATCCGGTCTCTAGTTATCACATTGCCAAGGCCTTCGATTGTGATTGGTGTGCCACTGCTTCTTTGGCAATTGTGACTGCGTCTCTGCCCTGGGATTTTTGTTTCATCCTGTCTTGTCCTCTTGGCATGCCCTTTTTCTTTCATCCGCATCAGCCATGTTCAGCGTGCCTTGAAATTGTTCTAGTGTTGTTACATAAATTGGATTTAGCAGCTGCTGAACAGGTCTGGGGTAAGAGGAACGCAACAAATTCTCCCTGAAAACCATCCATTTGCAATGTCATGTCAGTCAATTTTCAATCAATTGCATCACGTCGCAAATCTGTCTCCTCCAGTTGTGATTTTATACCCTTAAAGAAATCCATTATTGTTTCCAGTTTTCGCCCATGAATTTATTTAATCGGCAGGTAATTAAAAAAAGGTCCGTGTTCCCGTATTTCGAATGGATTAACTGGTTCCACTCCAACACTTGAACCAGGTAACACAGAATTTCCCTTGGCATTCATATTGATGTTTCTACTTTTTAATCACATTAATACCAAACTAGAGCAAACAACTCCAAAGGAATATGGAATTTATCCCAACAAGCAATGAAATTCAACGCAAAAACAAAACAACTGTAATTGAACCAGCATACTGTAAAAACAGAAAATTTAATCCATCAATAAATCACAATCAAGACAAACAAATAAAGCAATGCTGCATTCGAACCAACATACCACAAGAAAATTCAAAGCATCAAGACACAACAAAATGTGACAAAACAAATTAAAAAATTGACCACAGGATCAGGCCATTCTACTCCATTTAGCTGTGACTGGCAGAGAGGAAAAACTCACTTTATATTCTATAAGCTCTATACAAAGAAAACAAACAACAAATACAAGAAACACATCTCATTCACTCTGCCAAGACAGAAATTCACCTGTTTGCCATGTGACAGTAAGTGACATGCATGCATCAGCATTGAAACATTGCATTAAATATCTCATGAGGCGAGATGAATTTTATTGAAATATTTGTTAAAACAAGCTCCAATTAAAAATAGTAGAAAATTAGCATTCAATCTGAGGACAAATTTTGACCACCAGAAGCCACATGTTTGGTGCCATTTATGAGGTGTCCAACCTGATATTTTCTGGGACTTGATTAATTAATTAATAAATAATTTATTTTGGGTGTGGATCTCTACCACAAAGGTCATTCACATTAATACAAGTCAAACATCATAGATATTCAAAGCACATATTGACTTTATCACCCTTGAGCCATGGAAAACCAAATGTATTTAATGAAACAATTACTGTCATAAATGAATGGTTCTTTCCTTACAGGCAGTGGAATTTACAGTTCTTAATTTCTTTCAATGAGTAGCTTGTTGTGGTAACTTTGTTGATGATTGCAAACATCGAAGATACTGTAATGTTGAACAGGTGATACAGGAGATATTGCATTAGTGAGAAGATCCATGTTGGCAACCCACAGTGCATCATACTAAGCTGTCTCCCAAGACGATCAGCTGGGCAATACCAGGAGACACTGCACAGCACCAGTGTGTGAAGAGTTCCACTGCCACGCTCCAGGCTCCCCAAATCAATCTGCCACAGGCAGGCCTTGTCCCCTTTCTTCCATGATTGGGCCATACATATAACTAACACTAACAATTTATCAGAAAAGAAGTGGATTTGCTCCTATTGGACCACACATACACCTACCACTAGCAACATTTCCTAGGTGGGCCATCCCCTCCAAAAATCTATAGTTTCTCTATTCTCATTGGCCTGCACTTCCCACGCACAAGTCGTTTATTGTTTCCTTTTACTCGTTTATTAATGCCAATGGTATCTGTAAAGTGTTTAGTAGATAAGATCCAGCTGACACTTTGTGACTGTGGTTTGAATGAGGCATGTCTACAGAAATACAAATATCATCCTTTCTTATATGTAACAATTAAGGTCAGCAAATATGCCTTGTGATCATTCGTGAACTACACTAACTGAATAATAAAATTAATTTATAGTCAAATTGATTTTATTTATGGAAATTAATATGATTTATGGCAAGAGTAAATCTTTAATCAGTGCATTACATTTACTGTTGCTGCTGGACATTGACAATTATCGAATGGGACATCTAAGCACTGATTAGCCTTGTTCTAAGGTAGAGTTTTTTGTAACTCTGTGACACAGGTCAAGTTTAACACTGGCCTGCATGAACTACTAACCTTGAATAATGATATATTTCAAATCTTATCTTCTAAAAATATGGGGGATAAATTAATCTCCCAAACTTACTACTCTCGGGTCCAACGTTTCTGTGGCGAGACAGTATAAAAACCTATGTGTGTGTTCGTGTTGAGCGGTGGAATCAGGACGATCCGATTGTTGAAAGTGTGACGCGAGATGCGAGTTGGATTGTCGAAGGCAGTCTGTGACTCGCTGTCTTGGAGGTCGGTCACGGTTGGTTGCGCGCGGCAGTGATTGTCTGGCGGTGCGTTCTGGCACTATCATGTGGACCTAATGAAACATTATAAGTACGCCGCCGTCATGCAGATAAACTGCAGTGTTTCGTAAATAGCTGTGAACTTGTGGCCGTTGAACTAAAGCATCCAAACCAAGTGATAATAGTGTAGCTCAGAACTTGCAGTTTGTAGGAGAAGAAGTCCTGAATAGCCTTTACATACGGTCAAATTATAATCGTTGGTGGTGGTGGCTTAGTAATTGTACGTTCGGTGAATAAATCGAATGATTATCTATTTGGCGACTTTGTGGATTATTAGTAGAAGAACCTGCAATCCTTTGATACCTAGACGAACAACAATTACCCCACCCCAAGCTGCTAGTGCATTATCGCCGCCAGCAGACGCCACTTTATCGTTACAGTTTCATTACTTAATAATTCAATACATTACTCTTCAGCCCTGAACTACACCATCCCAAATATGCCAGACAGCAACCTGATGAAGACAACCGAGCCGGTTGTCAAAACGTTGTCTGTTTACGACGCTATCCGACTGAACTCGTGCGAAGAATTAATTTCAGCAACCTTCTTCCTCGTTTCACATTTCAATGCCTTTTTTTTATATCCCTATATTCTTGGAACTAATTTAATCTAGAAGCTAAACTGACACATTTAAATAACTACACAGTTCTTATGAAATTGATAAAATTCCTTTAAAATTATCAGAAACTGCTCCCAAATATGTTGAACATAAAGATTTTATTTGAACCAACTCTGTAAATTCTATTTAATATTGAAACACGCTTATGTTCCCTGATAACTGCTTTGTCACAATTCATTTAACACTGAAATAAAGGCAAAATAGCAAGGTTGAATTCCAAAAACTTAGCTCAAAATGTCCGGTTAGCACATACACTTCATAATCATTGATATTTAGAATTAGATAGGATAGGGAAAAATACCTGTCACTTACCACAGATGAAGGCAGGAGGGTGAGAAGAACACACACACAAACAAAAAATTGCACAATATTCATGCCGAAATATTGTGCAACTTGTTTGTTTTTGTGTTTTTTACATGTTCTTCCCCCCCCCCCCCCCCCCCCTGCCTTCATATGTGGTAAGTGACCAGTATTTTTTCCCTGTCCTATCTAATTCTTAGTGCCCAATGGCAGTTTCTTTGTTTCCATTATCCATATAGTCATTGATGTAACATTTAAAGCACAAAAGTTCAGAAATATCAAAATAAGAATCCATCAAAAATTCAATATGATTCTGATAACTGCTTGTGCTTTGCTGGAGATACAATTTGTAATCATAGAAATCAATATTACAAAAAGTATACAGTCTGTTTCTATCCTCCTACAAACACCGGAAATAATCTGAACAAATCAGCAATCAAAAAATGACAAGTTTAAACACATGAAATGCTGAATAATGTTAGTCTAATGCTGTTGAAAACAAAAACTCAATAAATACAAAAATATTATTTCACAAAATAAGTTGTCTTAAATGTTAATGTAAAGAAGCTAAGTGCAATTTTTAATTCACAGTGCATACAAGGTAACATCTATCAAGTAAATAACACCATGCCCTTGATCTATTCAAATGATTTTTTTAATTCGGATTTTTTTTTTTTTTAATACTCATAAATTTACAATTTCACTTGCAGCGGTGTTTAAATCTGATTCTCTTTTCTATTGAATGATTGTACAATTATATCAAAACGGTGTTTTAAGTATTTATGGCTAATAAGTTTCTTAAAATTATATATGTCTATTGGTAAAGAAAAAAATACTGTAAATTTAATTTTATATTTAATTAACTCCTGTTAGTTAATAATATCCTGTTTCTAAATAGTTTAGTGGCAAATTGTAAAAAAATATATGTGGAGCTATTGAAATAATTAATACAATGTATTCTACACAAGTGTCCAGCCAGGTGGTGTAGAAAAACAATTCATACAAGTTTAGCCAGCTGGTTTTATCAGGCGTCAGATAGCTCCCGATGGTTGTTAGCCTGCTGTTACAGCCTCGATTAAACTTGCCTTGTCATCATCATCCATCATTTGTCAGCCAAGCAGGTCTGAATGACTAGTTGTTTTACCGTTCACCCGTCTTCTGCTTTGGTGTTTCAGTTGTGGTCGTGAAGCAGTTCTGATAGATATTAGAGGATTCAGTAAACCAGTGGCCAAAATTGAAGGGGGAAAAATAGGTACAGTTATAAAAACTCACAGATTTTGAAATTGAAGAGATATTTCAGGGAAGGTTTCAGCAAATTGAAGGATGGCACAAATGCAGTTGTGTCGAAGTGGGAGGAGTTCAAGGAGATGATTAAAAAATATAAAGAAATATTTATTGCAAAACAGAAAATAAAGATAAGTACTGAAGTTGAGGCATTTAAGTTTGTTGGTGAGAATAGAACATAACAGAGCTGAGAGACAGCAAGGCAATAGGAAATACTTGACACACCTAAACAAGGAATTAATAATAGTAAAGAATGTGGCTAAGGATGGGTTTTATGAAGAATGTTATTGGTGCAGGTGGATCACGAACAGAAGCATCTAGAAATTTCTATGGCTACATTAGAAAACTGCGGAGAAGGGAGAGAGTTAAGACAGTTATAGGTAAAGATGGAGGAGAAGTTACTGAGGACTTGAAAATGCAGAGATATTAAGTAACTGGTTTAGTGAGACCATTAGGGACAATGATTCATGAATGGGAGCATGTAAACTGAAGAGTGAACTTATCGATACAGTTAGAAATTACCAGACTAAGAAATTTGAAATTCATTCTGAGGATATTATGAAGGAACTAAGAAAGCTGAAAAAGCATAAAGGGGCTGGTGTAGATAATATAACTACTGATGTCTTACAGATAGCAGACATTGTATCTTGTCTTGAAACATTATTTAAACTGAGTCTGGATACTTGCTGCTTACCAGAGAACTGAAAAGTATGACAGTAATAGATAGATAGATAGATAGATAGATATGTTCACTTTGATCCCATGTGAGAATAATCTCGGGGATGTGGAACAGTACATACACTTATTAGTAATGTCAATATTACTATATAATTGATAATATTATTATTTATTTATTTATTTATTTATCAATCTTGTTCCATGGATCCCTGCTGAGGAAGTACCTCTGGGATGTGAAACATGTCATTGTTGATACATATACACATAATATGAGTCATATCATAGTAAATATATATATATAATATACATATTTTACAAATACAAGAAATAATAATAAACATACATTTTTGCAACTGAGTTTTGCAAACGTCATAATGAGTACAATTAATTATTTTCTTCAAATTCTTGAATGGAGTAGAAGGAGTTGCCAATAAGATAATCTCTAAGTTTTTGTTTGAATACATCTTTATTATCTGAAAGCTGTTTTATACGATTAGGTAGTTTATTAAACAGATGTATCCCAGAATAATTAACTCCTCTTTGTACTAATGACAGAGATGTTTGTGTTTTATGCAAGTTATTTCTGTTTCTTGTATTGAAACTGTGTACCTGTGAATTAGGTGTAAACAGGTTAAAATTTTCTATGACAAAGCTCATGAGAGAATATATATACTGAGAATACATTGTAAGAATATTGAGTTTCTTAAAGAGTTGTCTGCAAGAAGTTCTTGGTTTTACCCTACACAGAAACCTAATAGCTCTTTTCTGTGCTATGAAAACTTTTTTACTTTGTGAAGAGTTTCCCCAAAAAATTATGCCATATGACATTACTGAATGAAAATATGAGGAGTACACCTGTTTCATTAATTCTAGATCTGCTGTTAGAGAAAGTGTTCGTATTGCGAAGGTGGCACTACTTAACTTTGCCAGTAGTGTAGTGATATGATCATGCCAACAGAGTTTCTGATCTATTTTAATACCAAGAAATTTTATACTCTCTGTTTCTAAGATTGTGTTGTTTTTATAGTTTATACATATATCTGGCTGTGCATAGTTTTTTGTTTTAAACCTAATATAATGTGTTTTTTCAAAATTTAATTTTAATGAATTTGCCTTAAACCAATTTGCTACTACTCTAAGTACTTCATTTACATTAAATTCTATAGTACTGTTTGGTGTTTTACGCACAGTCAGGTTAGTGTCATCTGCAAATAAAACACTCTTAACTTTGTCGGATAAATTTCCAGGAAGGTCATTGATGTATAACAGAAAGAGGAGGGGACCTAAGACAGAGCCTTGTGGAATTCCATGTTTTATTTTCTCCCAGTCTGATGAAGCATCTTTACTTATTTTAGAATCAAAAATTGAAACTTTTTGCATTCGGCTTTCAATGTATGATTTAAACCATTTACCTGCGGTCCCAAAAATACCATAGTATTCCATTTTTTTCAAAAGTAATTCATGATTTACACAGTCAAATGCTTTTGCAAGATCACAAAATATTCCTACAGGATTCATTTTATTATTCAGTTCCTCAAATGTGTTATTTAAAAATGAATATATAGCCATTTCTATGGATGATCCTTTTTTGAACCCAAATTGTGAATTAGTTAGGATATTATAGTGTGTAACATGTTTTATTACTCTACTATACATGACTTTTTCAAAAACCTTTGAGAATGTTGAAAGTAATGAAATGGGACGATAGTTGTCTACACATGTTACGTCTCCTTTTTTAAATAATGGTTTTACAACAGCATATTTTAGTCTATCAGGAAAAACACCTTGTATTAAGGATTCATTACAAATGTGAGCAAGTACATGACTGATACAGTCTGAACATCTTTTCAGTAATTTACTTGAAATATTGTCATAGCTGGAAGAATTTTTAGGTTTTAATTGTTTAATGAGTTTATTTATTTCTGAGACTGTTACTGGTGGCAATTTCATCTCCACAAAGCTATTTGGGAAAGCAGTCTCAAGAAGCCTTAGAGCACTATGTGGGGATTGCTTTTCTATGCCTAATTTATCTACTACTGACGTAAAATGTTTGTTAAATATTTCACAAACTTCCCCTACTTCGCTATACACATGTCCATTTTGTTCTATTTTTATGTCTTTAGAGTGATTTACAGTTTTTCCTGTTTCAGTCTTTATTATATTCCATATTGTTCTCATTTTATTGTCTGAATTTTCTATTTTCGCCGATATGTACCTGTTCTTGGCCTTCCTTATTACATTTCTTAGTATTTTAGAATAAAGTTTATAGTGAACTTTCAGCGCATAGTTATCTGATTCTCTCATTTTTAAATAAAGGTCCCTCTTTGTTTTACTAGAGATTCTAATACCCTTTGTTATCCATCCCATGCCCAGTTCATTGTTTGGAGTGTTGAGAATTTTCCTTTTTTTGAAACTACCTTCAAAAAGTGTTAGAAATATATTCAGAAAGGAATCAAATTTCAGCATTAACACCCTGCGCATTATATACTTCTAACCAGTTTTCATTGTTTAAGGTATCTATGAAGTGTTTTATATTATTTTCACTAATATTTCTTCTATAAACCCAGCTTTTCTTTATCTGTTTAACAGTGTTCCTGGACTCGATACATAATAGCTGGGCATCATGATCTGAGATACCATTTATTACTGGATGTATGCTGTAATTACTGCACTGAGAAATATCCATAAAAAATTATCAATTGCAGTCCTGCTATTATTTTGTATTCTCGTAGGAAAATTTACAAGTGCTGTTAAGTTAAAAGACAACATCAAGGCTTCCATATCTAATCTATCATTGCTGTGATTCAGAAAGTCAACAGTTGAAATCTCCACATAATACTATTTGTTTGCTATTTGTAAAACTTAGTAGCAAAGACTCTAAATGAGATAAAAACAGTCTGAAATTACCTGAGGGGGCCCTGTAAATTGCTATCACTATCAGCTCTTCCTTATCATATTCTAGTTTAGTAACACAACATTCAAAGTGTTGTTCTATACAATACTTACTTACAACTACACTACTGCATTCAATATTATTTTTAACAAAAATGGCAACTCCCCCTTTCTCCATTTTACATCTGCAGAAATGAGAGCTTAATTTATAATTTGGGATGGACAGCTGAGATATTCCTGTATCAGACAAATGATGCTCAGATATACACAAAACGTCTACATTAAAATTTCTGGAATTTTGAATCTCTTCTAGGCTTAAGGTAATGTCATCAGTTTTACTAAATATTCCTCTTATATTTGGTGGAAAATACTGGTCTGAACACTTTGACGCAATGACTTTGAATTGTTTATTTCATTATTACATACTGGTATATCAGTTGGAATTTTTAATTTCAACAAATTATGATCATCAGAGACATTAATTTCCTTAAGACATCTTAATAATATTGACAACAAGTTAGCAACAACCCATTAGTATAACCAATATCTCCTGTAATCTACAAATACAATCCCGAGTTAATTAATACTTATTATGTGGAACAGTGTATACACTTGTTACCAGCATCTAATAAACAGTTATTTTCTTACCAACCAGTTACCATGTAAGGTTTCACTGTAATTTGTGACTACATATTATATTATGTTAGTTGCTATTTATGTGGAACAGTACACACACCTATTAGCAATATCAATTATATTACCAACAACTCATAAGCAGTCAATTACTTAAAAACCTGTTAATATGATAATTTTTCACAGCAGTTTTTGAGTGCATGCTATCCCATGTTAGTTACTATATATAAGTGAAATTTTGTAAACAGTGTAATTAGTTCATTTGTCAAGTTTCAACAGAAAGAAAAACCATATATCATTTTAGTAATTGTGGATAATTTTGTCACCTTCCCCTTCCATACACCATATATACTATTTTATCAGTCATTCTTAGTTACCAAATTCCAAGAAGAAAATTCTTTTACAGAGTAAAATGGGTTCTGAAGCAGAAACTCTTTCAGTTTGGACTTAAAGTAGTTGGGTTTTTGTAGATAACATTTAATTTCTGTTGGTAATACATTGAATAAGGAAGCTCCAGTAAATGTTAGCCCTTTCTGAACAATTGACAGTGATTTGTAATCCTTGTGAATATTATATTTATTCCTAGTATTATGGCTATGTATGTCAGCATTAAGATTGAAGTGTTCAGGATTTTCTACTACAAATGATAATACAGAGTATACATACTGTGCTGGCATTGTTAGAACACCCAGGTATTTAAATAGATTTCTGCACGATGTCTGTGGGTTTGCTCCACAAATAGTTCTTATAGCACGCTTTTGCAATTTAAATACCCTCTGTGCTTGTGACGAGTTTCCCCAGAATGAGATGCCATAAGTGAGCAGGGAATGAAAATATGCAAAATATACTAACTTTCTGGTTTCTATATTAGCTATTCTAGATATTACCCTCAGTGAAAATGTTGCAGAATTCAGTTTTTTAAGAAGTTGTTGAATATGCTGTTTCCAGTTCAATTTGTTTGCATAAATGAGGTGTAATAAATAGAGTCGAAAATTATAGGCCAATCAGTTTGACATCACTGACAGGTAAATTAACAGAGAGATTGAAACCACCAATTTTGAATTATAAATGGTTTTCAACATTGCTTTTGATTAGATTATTCACACAAACTCGGTTAGTAGGCTATGTACAAGTTATTTTGGGCGAAGTGGACAAGGGAGTCCAAATGCATAATGTAACATAAGTTCTTTCAAAGATGTTTGATAAAGTGAGCCTTGAAATGGTGGTAAATAAAGTAAAACTATTAGAGTTGATGAAAAAGTGATTTGCTGAGTAGACCAATTCTTAAAATGTAGTGTATAAAATGCAGAGCCGAAAGCTCGTTGTCGCATTTCAACAACATACGGCGGAAAACCCGTGAAGACTACATTTCATGGTTATCTTTCCCCTTCCATGCACTATTCCTAATTCTTCGACCAATATCCCTCCAAGCCCTATCACTAGCATATGCCTTGTACATCCCTAGCACTCTCTTCAACCTCCTCTTGTCTTCCAATGACTCCCAATCCAGCTCCTTTATCATACCAGTTACTGACTAGGTCCTGTGATAATTTCCACAAACAAATCTAGCTGTCTTCTTTGACAGCCCTCCAACTCCTGTGTTTGATACGATACCACCATATTCAACCAACGGTCTGACCAGAGTTTGATAACCCAATCCATTAACATCTCTGGTACATCCTCTCATCACAATCTAATGTAGGATTTTGTAACCTTTTCCTACCTTCTGTCCAATGTGCTATGCCTGTTCAATTTATTATCAAACATTATGCCGAGATATTTACATTTCAAGCCTCCAGCAAGCAATTCTGAGCCCACCCTATAATCATAAACAATTTTTAGTTTTTTTCCTAATAATTTATCTTCATTCCATGCTGTCCTACCCATTTAGTTATTCTATCCAGGTCACCCTGCAGCTGTTCAGTCTTCTCATGTTTTTATACTATTTCATACCATGCAAACAATCTATATTCTGACTGTAAACCATCACACAATCAGTCATTAAAATAATGAACAGCTGTGGTCCCAATACACCACCCTGTGGCACTCACATATTTAGTTCCACCTCTTCTGATATTTTTTTTTCCTATTCTAACAATTGGCTTTATGCCTTTTAATATTTCCTCTGTCCAGAACATAACGTTTTCATTCAATCCAAATCTTTTCAGTTTATTTCAAACTATTTTATGATTCATTCTGTCAAATGCCTTCAAAAGATCCAGTGCTACACTATCAACTTGACCTCCCTTGTCCAATTCATCTGAAATATCTTTCATATAGCCCACCATCTGACATTCACATGAAAATCCTTGCTGAAAGCAATGTTGTCGATCTGCAAACCAGTTTCTTTTCTCACAGATATTTCTGATATAATGGTATATCAATCTCTCCATCATTTTGCCTGACATTGCTGTCAAACTAATTGGCCTGTAATTTTCAGCCCTATTTAAACTGGTACTACTATAGCTCTTTTCCAGTCCTCTGATAAGCAGCAAGGCTCCAGATTCATTTTAAATGAAATTTCCAGTTAAGGTACAAAATTGTATCCTACAATTTTTATACATCTGTAATAATGTTATCTACATCATTGTATTGATGGTTAGGTTGTTTGCAGATGACATAATGTTTCATAATAGGATCAGAGTGATAGAAAACTGAACAACTGCAGGTTGATTAGGACAGGTCAACATGGGAAAAGATAAATGCAAAGAAGAGTCAGCTTATTAAATAAACAGATAAAATAAAGGTTGATTATGGTTATAAGGTGAGGAAAGAATTTCTTGTTGAAGACTTGAAATATAAAAATTTTGGCATAACATTTGATAACAAGCTCAACTGGGCATGAAATATTGGAGAGGTTGTAGGAAAAAGTTTCAAAATCCTGAGGAGGGGAGGTACCAGTAAAGCAAAGGAATTTGGTTACAAATCTTTGGACTGACCTTTGATTAAATATGTAGTCTAGTCTAGAACCCACATGTTGGGTATCAATACAGGAGTTGGAAGGGGTGCAAAGCAGGACATGTCTCTGGAAATTACTGCAGGACACAGTCAGTAACCAATAAGATAAAAGAGCTGGAATGGGATTCATTGGAACACAGAAGGAGAGTGTAGAGAGTCAAGGGAGTGTACAAGGTGTACATTAGTGAAGAGGTGGAAAAGATATTGGTGTAAGAATTAAAAGTAATGCGTAGATTACCATGACCACAAGCTGGCACTCAATTTCAGGCACAAGGGTGTGGGAAGATTTTCTTTCGTAGATGAGGGAGTCAGGGATTGAAATAAATTACTAAGAGAAATGATGAATAGTTTACCAAAAATGTTGGAAGAATTTAAAGTTGAAATTTGTAGAAACCAAAAGTAGGTGGGTCAAGGAAAGTGGGGAAAAAATGGGTGTGTAGGGAAATTCTCACTGGTGTATGCATTGCAATTAAATTAAATTAAGTAAATATGTGCTTTTACTACAGTTAACTGCTGTTAGAAACTTTTAAATTGAACCATGATTTTTAAAAATTAAGTAAATATGTGCTTTTGTTACAGTTAACTGCTGTTAGAAACTTTTAAATTGAACCATGATTTTTAAGCTATGTAATCTTGAGAGCATTTGTAAGAACCACACTAAAAAAAAGTTTAATTTAATTTAATTGCAATGGAGCACAGGCTCCGGTGGCAATTTCCCTACACACCCATCCTCCCCCTATCCTGCACCCACCTACATTTGCCCTCTACAAATTTTATCTTTAAATTCCTTCAAAGTTTTCGGTAAATTATTCATCATTTCTCTTGGTAACTCATTCCAATCCCTGACACCCTTACCTAAAAACGACAATCTTCCCACACCCTTGTGCCTGAAATCGAGTGCCAGCTTGTGGTCATGGACATCTTTTCCCTTCCATGCACTACTTTTCATACCTATTGCAATATCTTTCCATGCCTCATCACCAGTATAAGCCCTGTACACTCCCATGGCCCTCCTCATCCTCCTCCTGTCTTTCAATGAATCCCATTCCAGCTCCTTTATCATATCTGTCACTGATTGCATTCGATAATTTCCAGAAACAAATCTAGCAGCCCTTCTTTGCACCCTCTCCAACTCCTGTATTTGATACGTAAAATGAGGGTCCCATACTACACTACCATATTCGAGCAATGGTCTGACCAAAGTTTTGTAACCCAATTCCTTGACTTCTCTCGTACATCCCCTCATCACTCTCTCCAACAAGTGCAGAACTTTGAAACCTTTTCCTACCACCTGTCCTATGTGTCCTGCCCAGTTAAGTTTGTTATCAAAAGTAATTCCAAGATATTTGCATTTCAAGTCTTCAGCAAGCAATTCTTTCCCCACCTTATGTTCATAATTAACCTTTTGTTTTTTATTTGTGTATCTAATAAGCTGACTTTTCTTTGCATTTATCTTCATTCCATGTTTACCAACCCAACTAGATATCCTGTCCAGATCACCCTGCAACTGTTTACAAGTTATACAACAGAATTTTACAGGAGATGACTTCCATAGCACAACTAGGCTACTGAGAACCACCTCAATAGCCAGAAAGATCATAAGTTGGCCATATGCTAATAAGCCTAGAATAATTAATACTTTTGAATCATTAACACTAGTCTTTGCAAATATTATCAAAGTTGACTTTGGTATAGAAATGGCCTATGCCCTTTTTACTGGGGTTGAAATAATTATCAACAAGATACTCTAATTCAGTTTTGAGCAGTCTGTTGTTTCAAGCCTAATTGAACAGATTTTTCCCCCACTCTTCATTCTACTACATTCCCAGTGTAATGATTGAGGGTTCATCATTTCGTTTGTTTGCCCTAATTTATTCAAAACATTGGAAACCTACACCTGTCAGGTTATTAAATCTATGGCACCGCTACTGACCTCCATTTCCTTTTATCACCTGAAAAAGAGGTTGTGTTTTTTTGTATTCCTGCTCAAATAGGCACTGAATATAAATGAGCAGAGCTCCACCCAAATAGACTGTAATGAAGCTGTAAATGCCTTCACACCAGTCATAATGTATAACCTCATCTTAAAAGATGAAGGTTATGGAGTTCCTACTGTTACCGCCACTTCCTGCAAGATTTGCAGAGGAAGAGTTCCCCTTTCCCATAACAACCTTTCCAGCATTAAAAGGGATGTGACGGGGTCAGCACCATGTTCTGGCCATTCTTTACCTTCCAGCAGAGTTTCCTCCTTTGAACTTATTAGATAGCAGGCTGAGTCAGCTTGGGCAGCCATTTGAGACATTCAGCTTTTTAATTTAATTTAATTACAATGGAGCACAGGCTCCGGTGGCAATTTCCCTACACACCCATCTTCCCCCTATCCTGCACCCACCTACATTTGCCCTCTACAAATTTTATCTTTAAATTCTTTCAAAGTTTTCGGTAAATTATTCATCATTTCTCTTGGTAACTCATTCCAATCCCTGACACCCTTAAAAAAGAGAATCTTCCTACACCCTTGTGCCTGAAATCGAGTTCCAGCTTGTGGTCATGGTCATCTTTTCCCTTCCATGCACTACTTTTCATACCTATTGCAATATCTTTCCATGCCTCATCGCCAGTATATGCCCTGTACACTCCCATGACCCTCCTCATTCTCCTCCTGTCTTGCAATGAATCCCATTCCAGCTCCTTTATCATATCCGTCACTGATTGCATTCTGCGATAATTTCCAGAAACAAATCTAGCAGCCCTTTTTTGCACCCTCTCCAACTCCTGTATTTGATACGTAAAATGAGGGTCCCATACTACACTACCATATTCGAGCAATGGTCTGACCAAAGTTTTGTAACCCAATTCCTTGACTTCTCTCGTACATCCCCTCATCACTCTCTCCAACAAGCGCAGAACTTTGAAACCTTTTCCTACCACCTGTCCTATGTGTCCTGCCCAGTTAAGTTTATTATCAAAAGTAATTCCAAGATATTTACATTTCAAGTCTTCAGCAAGCAATTCTTTCCCCACCTTATATTCATAATTAACCTTTTGTTTTTTATTTGTGTATCTAATAAGCTGACTCTTCTTTGCATTTATCTTCATTCCATGTTTAACAACCCAATTAGATATCCTGCCCAGATAACCCTGCAACTGTTTACAATCCTCTATCGTTTTGATTCTTTTATACAGCATTATGTCATCTGCAAACAATCTAATTTCAGATAGTAAACAATCAACACAATTATTAATTAGAATAATGAATAGCAATGGTCCCAATACACTACCCTGTGGCACACCCATTTTTACTTCCACTTCTTTTGATACTACATTTCATACCCTAACTTTCTGTTTTCTACCTTTTAAAAATTCTTCTACCCAGCAAATGACTTTCTTATCCACTCCAATGGTTTTTACCTTATTTACTACCTTTTTATGGCTTACTCTGTCAAACGCCTTAGACAGATCTAGTGCTACACCATCAGTTTGGCCTCCCTTGTCCATTTCATCTGAAATATCTTGCATATATCCCACCAACAGAGATTCGCATGAATATCCTTGCCTGAAACCATGTTGCCTGCTTGAAAACCACTTACGTTCCTCACATATATTTCTGGTGTGATTGCATATCAATCTTTCCATTACCTACCACTGATGTGAAACTGATTGGCCTGTAATTCTCAACTCTATTTCTCACCCTTCCCTTATGTACTGGTACTACTATTGCTCTTTTCCAGTGCTGTGGTAAGCAGCAAGTGTCAAGACTCAATTTAAATAATATTTCAAGCTAAGGTACAATGTCACATCCGGCTATCTTTAAGATATCTGTAGTAATATTATCTTCACCAGTCCCTTTATTTTTTTCAGCTTTCTTATTTCCTTCATGATTTCCTCAGGATGGATATCAAATTTTTTACTATCGTCATTTCTAATTGTGTTGTTATGCTCGTTCTCCGAATTAGACCCTCCTGTTTCTGATTCATTGTCCCTAATGCTTTCACTGAACCAGTTACTTAAAATCTCTGGCTTTTTAAAATCGTCAGTAACTTCTACTCCATTCTTATCTTTTCCTGTTGAAGAATTCAATCCATGGAATTTGCCAGTAGGAATGACTGGAAGTCTTACTAGAACTGGTCAGACTCACCTTTCAGTTTTCTAAGAGATCCTTTCAGCCTGTGAGGAGGGAAAGAGAGTGGTTTTATTTGTCACTAAGTAAGTCAGGAAATTGAATCAGTTAACAAGGAAGGAGCTAAACAATATACCTGAAACAGGAAAAATATCAGAGTAGGAATTTGTGTTAATCATAAGGTAATGTGTAGAGAAATTGTAATTGGGGCATTATAAAAATTAAATGTCAATAACTCCCTGAATTAGACTTCTTTATATAGTTTGCTGCAAGTTGTTTGAGATGAAAATTTTGTTTTGTTGAAAAGAACAACAGGTGCCTAGTGTGCCAGGACTAAAAGTAGGCATATTTTATCTTGATACATCATTTTTAAGCTGAAAAAGTAAGAAAAAACTCTGTCAATTTGTTTGCTTTGTTTCACACAAAACTGCTGAACAGGTATTGATGGGGTTTCACAATGTACAGCCCATGGTCCTAGGAGCAGACTAGGACAGATTTCATCAAAAAGTTCAGAAATCGAGATAAAACTGTGTACATTTCTATCCAGGGAAAGGTTACTTCTTGTTGTTGAATTTTTTCCTAGATACACATCAACAGCATTGTCTTATTCAAAATCAGAATTATTTGAAATTGAAATTGATTTGCAGCATCATTATTTCTGAAATTATAACCTCACTGGATTTTTGACACTATTGACTGTAAATTATGAGGTAAAATTGTCCATACAAGCAGCTTCAATAAAGGAGTTTATTCAATTTCATAACCCTTTCTAAAATTGAAACTGTCAGTTTCTTAGTTGATACGAATATGAAACAATTTATTCTCAATCTTTTTCAAACCAAGTGCAATTTAAATGTCAGAAATAATTCTACAGCCCATTAACTTAATGGGCCTAATTTTTTACCTATGTATATATTATTAGCATTTGTGACATATTCAAGTACTATAACAGGATAAATCTAAAAGCATGTTTTGATTACCTGTAAAATACATTTAAGAAAGTGGAAGAAAACTACGAGGGTGAATCAAATATAAACAAGACTTTCGGCCGTTCGGGCGCAGTAGTGGTGGGAGAACGTTCCCACTTCGTTTGGCGATAGGTAGGTTTGTCAGGAGTGGGGGAAGACCATTAGCCCCCCCCCCCTCGACTCGCTCAGTGCCAACCGTCACGATGTCGGAGCAAGAGGTACACTCGTCGATTGCGCAACGTGTTATAATCAAGTTTCTCGCTGCAGAAGGCGTAAAACCGGCAGAAATCTTGAGGAGATTGACTGCCCAGTTCGGGAAAGAGACACTGTCGCGAGCCAGAGTGTTTGCATGGCATAAACAGTTTGTGGATGGTCGTCATCATGTTGAAAATGAGAGCCATAATCGCAGACCTCGCACCAGCATTACAGAGAACAACATCAGCTGTGTTAGACGGCTTATTGAAGATGACAAGCGTCTTACCACTTCTGAAATTGCAAGTAAGGTCGGAATAAGTTATGGGAGCATTTACTCCATACTCACAGAGGAGCTTGGGTACCGTAAGGTGTGCGCCAGGTGGGTTCCTCGCCTTCTCACAGCAGAACAGAAATTGAATCGACTTCAGGTGTGTGAGCGTCTTCTGGCACGATTTCGGGAAGAAGGGGACCCATTTCTGACTCACATCATCACCTGTGATGAAACTTGGGTGCACCACTACACCCCTGAGTCCAAACAAGCGAGTATGGAGTGGAGAAAAAAAGGAGAACCTGGACCAGTGAAAGCCAAGTCACGACTATCGGCTGGCAAGGTTTTGGCTACGGTTTTTTTTTACCAGCGTGGTTTGCTGCACCTCGATTTTTTGCATGAGCGCAGGACAATCAATGCGGCCTACTACTGCGACATTTTGAGTGAGGTCCGACTTGCATATTGCCGCAAAAGACGAGACCTACCGATGAGGAAAGTGGTTATTCTCCATGACAATGCTCGCCCCCTCACAGCAGCCTTAACCAGGGAAAAATTGGAGAAACTGGGGTGGGAGACACTGGACCACCCTCCTTACAGTCCAGACCTGTCACCCTGTGACTTTCATGTGTTTGGTCCTCTCAAGGAAGCTTTGGGAGGCCAAAAATTCAACAGTGATGCTGAGGTGGAAGCCTACGTGCGCAATTGGCTGCAGACACGACCTGCATCTTTCTACATGGAAGGAATTGGGAAGCTGCCTATCCGCTGGGAAAAATGTGTTTCTAAAGCAGGAGATTACGTAGAAAAATAAGATATGTACTTTTTGCACTTAAAATAAAAATAATATTTTTAAAAATAAAGTCTTGTTTATATTTGATTCACCCTTGTATTGAAGGTTTACCATTGATACTAATTTATTTTTTGTTGTGATATTTTTAATTCAATTCGAATTAAATTTTTAGTATCCTGTTTGCAGACCACATTTGGATCTTTGCAAACAACAGGTTGTCTACAGACCACAGGTTCAAAATCAGAGGTATAAAGCAATTGCAGTAATAGTACACACATCTTTGATGCAGAAAATTGATGATATTCGTAATCACCTTTAATATTAGTTATGAACTATTGAAATGTCTTTGAGAAAACAATTGTAATCAGTAAGTAGTTCATAACAATTGATGGTTCTAATTGGTGACATAATGTAATTTACAACATTTTTTTTGCTTTTTAGTGATCCATATAGATATGAAAGCAGAATACTTCAAGCCAGGAAAAAAGAATTATGAAAGAGTTGTGCAGTGCTTGAAAAATCAGGAAAGCATGAAGTTTGATTTACTTGTGTCATGGGATCCACCAGGTAAGTGCCATGAAATAAATATTTCAAATGCATTACAATAATTTATAGTCTACATACAGAATCAGAGACTGTTTACTACCAATT
The DNA here is from genome assembly GCA_031002005.1 of Vandiemenella viatica. Taxonomy (NCBI): domain Eukaryota; kingdom Metazoa; phylum Arthropoda; class Insecta; order Orthoptera; family Morabidae; genus Vandiemenella; species Vandiemenella viatica. The sequence continues at coordinate 145,061,138 of JARYHS010008075.1, forward strand.
TGTGGTGAATGTTCTGTATATACCATTTCTGGCCAAAATGTCAATGCTTTGTTTATTCTATATAACATCATTGACATACATTTTTTAGTCTGCTCTGTCTTTCATGTTTATGAATATCCTGCACTGGTGAACTTTGTCTTGAACCACAGTGTCACTTTTTTTACGGAGGCTAGTTTGAGTTTTCCTTATTGACTTATGGTCTGGATGGAGGAACTTACACTGTCTGTGGTAATGTATTTCCTGTTTCTTGTTTATGAAAAGTGATGGACATATAAAATATGCTATGTCATCATGGAAAAAATTGTTTTTAGGCTTTCTTGTACAAAGTTACAGTATAGAGAGTGATCTGAGGAAGGTGGTGAAGGAGGTGTAGCATACCAGGGTTGAAATCGTGCAGGTCCTAAGTCACCGTGACAGTGAACCATGCTGTGAGGTGGGTAAATGTGGAAACAGAGCTGCTACTTGGGAAAGGCATCAGTTCTGTCTGGGGGTTATATCTATGGATAACTTTGGTAGATGAGGTTTCATTAGACATGGTCTACATCTAAATATAAAGGGCAAGAGGGTACTTCATGAATTTATAGCTAAAGCTATAATAGAACCCACTTCCAGTGATGATGAGTTCCTTTTTAGGTTAGGGGCTACTGGTTAATGGATTGAGATAGATGATCAAAGGGATACTGATTGTAGATCCATGGCAGGAAAAATAAAAAATGCTAAAGAAATAGATGAAGCTACCAAAACAATAACTGACAGGTTCAGAACTGTGAAGAAGAAGGTTAATGCTAAAAATTTCACAAAGCCATTAATAAGAGTGGGGAAATAGATTTCAAAATTAAAGAGATATTTCGGATAAAGTTTCAGCAAATTGAAGGATGTCTCAAGTACAATGGAGTTGAGGTGGGAAGAATACAACGAGATAATAAAAAAGGATGAAGAAATATTTATTCCAAAAATGAAAATAAAGAGAAGTGCAGAACCTACGTACTGTAACAGTGAACTGTGGCAGTTAAAGAGGTTGGTAAGAGAGAACAAAACAGAATTAAGGGAAATGTGGATAATGAAAAAAAAAACTGCCATTAAGCTCTGAAAATAAGATAGGATACAGACCAATAAGCCATCACTCACCACACCTGAAGACAGGAGGGAGAAATGAACACATAAAAAACGTAAACAAACTTCACAATACTTCAGTTAGTAACCTTAGTCCTGCATGACTCACCTCATACATGGCTAAGGTTATTAACTGTAATTTTGTGAAGTTTGTTTGTGTTTTTTACATATTCATCTCACTCTCCTACCTTCAACTGTGGTAAGTAATGGGTTATTTTTCCCTACCCTATCTTTTATTTTTCAGAGAGACAGGAAGGTAATAGGGAATACTTAAGACAACTAAGCAAGGAATTAATAATAGCAAAGAACATGGCTAATGATGAGGTATGAAGAGTACTATTGGTGCAGGGGAACCACTGACGGATGCATCTACAAATTTCTATAGCTATATTAGAAAACTGAGGGAAGGGAGGATGTTGAGGCAATTATAAGATAAGGATGGAGAAGAAGTTACTGAGGATTTGAAAAAGGCAGAGATTTTAAATTACCAGTTTAATGAGGCCATTGGGGACAGTGAGTCAGGAATGGATGGATGTAAATCTCAGAACGAGCTTAACAACACAATTAGAAATGAACAGTTCAGAAATTTTGATATTCATCCTTATGATATAATGAAGGAACTAAGAAAGATAAAAAAACATTGAGGGACTGATGTAGTTAATGTTAGAATGGGTATCTTATAGATAGCAGGATGTGATGTTGTACCTTACCTTGAAACATTATCTAAACTGAAATGTGATTGTAGTACCAATACATAAAGAAGGGGTCAGGGTTGGAATTAGTTACCAAGAGAAATGTTGAATAATTTACCAGAAGTGCTCTGAGAATTTAAAGTTTAAATTTACAGATGCAAAAGTAGGTGGGTATGGATAAAGGAAAAATTGATGTATAGGGAGAATGGCACCAGAATGTGCACTCCATCACAATTTAATTTAATTAAATTAAACTGAAAAAAGAGTTGAGCTAAAAGAAGTAATGTTGTACCTCCACAAGTCCAGTATGTAATCATCTCAACAATCTGAAATTTTAATCAATATTTTTAATATGTAACCATGCTGCTGAAAAGCATTATTATGGAAAAACTCCATTGATAAACCTGTGACTGGAGAAATAATGGTCTTTCTGATTCTTCATTTCCTACCTATTAAAAATTACCCAGCAAGTCACTTCCATCCTAATAATTTTAACCTTGTTTATGACTATTCAGTGGTCATTCTGTTCAGTACCTTGTATCCTGTGCAACACCATCTAATTTTCCTTGTCCATTTAATCCAAAATGCTTTGCAAATACACCACTTACTAAGACAAATTAATAAAACTATTTTACTGATTTAAAAACCTCTTTCTTTCCTCACAGACTTTTCTGATGTAATTGCATTTCATGCTCTCCAACAACTGGCTACCACTAAGATAAAAACAATTGACTTGTAATTCTCAGTTCTACTGCTTTACGTAGTGCAGTGTTACTTATCTTATCTTTGGGCATGAACGTATCTACTGGCTCAATCTAAATAATATTCTGTGTGTGGTACAATGACATATCTTTCCATATTAATAGTATCCATACCAGTCTCTGTATACTATCATCAGCTATACAGTTCCCATAGCTGGGCGCAGTTAATCCACAATTTAATCATCTTTTCAAATGTATCGGATTCTACAAGATATAGTTCAATCATGTTGGCAACAAGAAAGTTTAGATTGCATTGGGCCATACCAGCTTGAGGTATGCCGCTGTCGGTAACTACAATGCAAATGTAGATTGAAAAAAAAAGACAGAGAGATAGAGAATACTTCTGCTGCTATCTACGTCAGAAGAGTCCACAGCACTTGAAGAAGACTTTAGATTGTTTTTCCTTTTCCCACTAGTTGGCCCTGTTTTTACTTTTTCTTAAAACTGTAAATATTTGGATGTATGCATCCTCTTCATGTGTTGTTTAAGATTATTAGGGCTAGAAACATGAGTCTTGATGTAGAAAGTTTAGGCAAACACAGTTTCAACTCATAAATTAACTGTTCTCCCAATCTTGATTAAAACGCAACATAATCACATAAATGTGGCCAATAATTCTTGAGCTTCTCATCGCTATTGATAGCATTGCTACTTTCACAAACAGATTCTGCATCTTCAGTTTCAATGATGTAATCATGTAGCAAATGTTAATTTAATCTATTTCACTAACAAACTCCAAACCAACACAAACTCAAATTTGAAATGAATAGTGATTGCTGATTTGCATACTTATAATACAAACACTCCACAACTCTAGCTTTCCTACTCACCCCTGTGCCATGCTTATCATAACAGTTATATATGCATCACATTCTCGCACTAGCGTTACCTAATTCATTCACTATTTGACTCACTGAACATACCAGCGTCCTGTGGCACCCAATTCAAACAAACAGAATGATGGTAACATCCATTAAAATGAACTAAAATTAATGGAAGTTTAGTTAGAAGTTAAGAAGAACATTAATGATTTTTAAGTTAACTTAAGAGTTACATTTTTGCAATTTTGTTAACTTTATTAACTAACGGATTAACAGTTTTTTGCCCAGCTGTGGCAGTTCTCCCATAATGTCCTCAATATTAGTTTCTAATTTAATAGTCTGCTCATTTCTGCTAATGCAGAGAAGCTCCTACATTATAGACACTTTCTTTTGCATCCCTGGATTACAATACTTTATGTTTGGATAAAGGAAACAAAGAAACTGCCGCGAGGCACTGAAAATAAGATAGGATAGGGAAAATAAACAGTTACCCGTCACTTACCACAGATGAAGGCAGGAGGGCGAGACACGTAAAAACACAAAAACAAAAGAATTACACAATATTTCGACTTTTTAGTCTTCCTCATGCCATATGTCTCCTACATGAGGAAGACTAAAAAGTCGAAATATTGTGTAATTCTTTTGTTTTTGTGTTTTTACGTGTCTCGCCCTCCTGCCTTCATCTGTGGTAAGTGACGGGTAACTGTTTATTTTCCCTATCCTATCTTATTTTCAATACTTTATGTTTTCAATAGTTCTGCAAAAGTTGCTGGTCTGTAATGCCTCTTTCATCATCTACCTCAGGTTTTATTTATTTCATGTCAGAAACATACATAGTTGTACAATAACAAGCTTCAAATTGTACAAGACCTAAACTTGATGACTTCCAGTGCATTTTTCAAAGCCTCATATAAGTCAACTTCCGTGCAGAAGGTTGGATGCAGTCAACACTGGAGCATGTGTTGAACAGTCTAATCCTTTTCACAGTCATACTTGATGTTATCAACCTCAGCACAGTCCCATCTTGCTACGTAAACCTTAGATCTTCACACTCCTAATCTCAGCCTAATCATAGGCTTTCATATCAGCCATCACTTGTCATGGCCAGGTGGTAAGGTTTCAGACAATCTTCTCCAGCCAGTGGGTAGGGGAGTCTTGGTTTCCGACAGTTGTAGTTATAATTTACTTTGATGTTCTTCGGGGACTTTTCCTGGATTTCAGTCTTTGCCTGTGTGGTAAATGCCCATGTAATGTATAACTTCTTTCATAATACACTTTCTTTGTTTCCTTGTTAGCTGCTATTTCTTTTCGAACTGAAGTTGGTATTCCTGTGACGCGGTGGAGCCATTTGACTGGATTTGATTTTAAGCAGCCTGTTATGATTCTGTAGGCGTCATTGACAGAGATGTGACTTATTTGAGATACAAGTATTTGAAATACAGATCCAAGGTACAAAATATGTATTTTCGTCTTGTATCTGAAATATTTTTCTTAATCTGTATTTTGTATCTCGTATTTAGATACTTTTTCTTGGTATCTTTGTATTTTGGAAGTACTAAATGCTATTTGCACATTTTTTACATTATGGCATCATAAAGACAAAGACAACAACAAAACACATTCCTAAAATTCATTAATCTATATCAAAGGACAAGGTTGTATGGTCTAGTTACCTTTGCCTGCCTTGATTGTGGTGAACTATGAAAACCACTAACAAACACTCACCCGCCTTTCTATTGTCTCTTGTCTTTTCTCTGAGCCAATTTTTATCATATAAAATTATATTTGGTGCAATGAAGTCAAATTATTATTATTGAAACATAATTTTGGATGGTGGAATTGAAATGTAAGTAAATAAATAAAAGAATCATGTTAATTTTTATTTTATTTAAGTAGGTATTTACTTGGCAGGGACTACATGATTTCTGGTTGCATTTGTTAAGGCTGCTCACAAAACTCCAATTCAATATACCATTAACTAAATTTTGTTTACTAAATTTCTATAAAATCTTTAATTTGTTAGGATTATTGTTAGTGAAAAGAATTATTTATATTTACCTATAAAAATAAGTTTCAAATTTGTGTCATTATTGCAAGATAGTCTCTTTTCTTTATCGCAAGATTTATTGATTTACAGATAACTGAATCCTTGGTAGTTAGTTTATAAAGAATACTATACTATAGGTAAACATTGAGGTATATATATATATATTTCGTTTCAGCCATCTATGGACTATGATTACACAACTTGATTTCCTCTTCTGTGTTTCCCTCCTCCATCACCACCGTTCATTCGCTGACTCACTCTTGCTTTTTCTTCCTCTGAAAATACCCTCCTTTTCCTCATTGGTTTTTCTTCAGTCAGATCCTTTACTTTCACAATTTATAATTCCTTAACTTGGATGTCTTCCATGCTGATTCCTCATCTTTTCAGATGGACCTCCTTCACCCATGGAACTTGAGTCTTCCTGTTCTCTTGAAAGTTGAGTATTTTCTTTGCCATTCTTTCTGGTGCCATTTTCTTGGTGTGTCCATAAAAAGCTAATCTCCTTTTCTTAATTGTGTTTGATACCTTTTCAATCTTTCTCAGATATGTATCTAATTAAATATGATTAATTAACTCTGATTATTGAGGTTACTCTATTACTACCAATAGTAGGAGCTGTTCTGTTTATAATATGACAGTTTGTTATTTAATAAGTTCGAAACATTAAACAAAGTACCTGCCAGTAATAAACAGTAATATTAATAATAATAATTTGTAAATAACTATTTGTTTTACTACCGGTAGGATTATGCAATATCATTATTTTAAATTGCACATGCTTGGAAAGCGTTGTGTCTGTCGCAAACATGTGTGTGTGTAAAAAGTGGTTTCAATGCGAATGCGGGGTAGAGAGAAAAATGGAACTAAATGAGACTCTTCCATGATACAGTCCACGCTATTTAAGGAATTGGAAACTTTCCTACCAGAATAGGAAAATTTCAGGGCAGGATAAAATGATTATGGATGAAAGAAATAATCAGGGAATTTGTAAGATCAAAGACTTTCCCAGCGTATGACTGCACTCTAGTCTTCATGGGTGTAATACCGGATTGTGTTGTGGAAACACGATATTTCGACGGCTAGCTCCGCCGTCTTCAGGTGTAGAGACATCTGCACTAGTCGGCTGATCCACAGATACTGAGATGGTTCGGGTGCCGCTCTTCCTTACATACATGTCCGCGTCCGGCGGCTTCATGGCCTCGGTGATGGCTTACTATGAGCAAGGCCCACAACCAACTGGCCAGTGGGCATGGCTATGGTTCTTGTTCTGGCCCGAGCTAATATGGAGCCCTCTACGATGACAGCTGGATGGAAGTACAACATTCTCTGCAGATATTTGCCAAGGCTGGTTTCCATGCCTCACTAAGACATAGACCACTATCTCTGTTGAATGTGTTGGCTAGTCGAATTTCGATCGCTTCTTTGATAACAGATTCCCAAAAATGTTAAGTTCTAGCCAGTATCCTAATGTTATTGAACTCTACTTTATGGCCATGGTTGTACACGTGCTCGGCGATCGCTGATTTGCTATACTGTCCCAGACAGAGGTGGCGTTTTGTTCTTCACATCCGTTTTCTATGGTTCGGATAGTTTGACCAATGTAGGTCTTTCCACACTCGTACGGTATGCTATAAATCCCCGGAACTCTTAGGCCAAGATCATCTTTGACTGAATGGAGGAAGTCCCGTATTTTAGCTAGTGGTTGGTAGAAAGATTTTATTTATTTATTTATTTAAACGCCAATCGGCTTTGTACATATTGAAATAAAATTTATCATCAACATACAAGCTACATAATGAATAAGTGATTCACAAAAGTCTTTTAATGTTGGAGATCAGTCCAGTATAAGAACCTCCAAAGAAGTTGACGTTGGTTGCATATAGGTTAACCAGGTTTACTATCCTATGGTACGGCCCAGAAGCAACATAATTTTTGTTGGGTTTTACAGCATCCAGCAGTCGTCTTGTTCGTAGGTCTACCCTAGAGCAATTAAATTGGAATTGTTCGAGTATATCTGGTGAATCAATAAGTCCATTGATGACTTTGTAGAAGAAGCATAGGTCAGTCAACTGCCTCTGACTTTGCAAGCTGTTAATCTTATAATGTTGATATACATCACACACATCTTCCATGTTTTCACGATGAAAATAGTGTAACAGAAACTTAAAAAGCTTGCGTTGAACTTTTTCGACACGGCTAATTTGCTGGTCTGTAAAGGGTGACCATACAATACTACCATAATCAAGTAATGGTTTGACATAGGCAGAGAAAAGTCGAAACAATGTATTAACGTTTTTGAATTCTTTACCAGCTCTACATATGAAACCCAGAACACGAAATGCTCGCTGAGTTATGTAATTAATGTGCTCTGAGAAGGTAAGCCTGTCATCGATTATCACTCCCAAGTCTTTAACTGAATTGACTGTTCCCACGTTTTGACCACATATAGAGTAATTAACAGGTAGCTGGTTGAGACGTCGAGAAAACACCATGACAGCACATTTTTCTATATTAAGGTGTAACTTATTTAACTGACACCATACCTCTAACTCAGAGATATCTTGTTGTAATATATCAATGTCATGAGCACTGTAAATAGCTCTGAAGATCTTCATATCATCAGCATAGAGCAAATAATCAGACATTAACTTTTCACCAATGTCATTTATGAAGATGCTGAATAGAATAGGTCCTAGATGGGAACCGTGTGGCACACCAGACATAACAGTGTACTCATTCGACAAATGGCCATTAATTCGCACTTGTAGATGTCTGTCAGATAAGTACGAGCGAAGCCAATCCAAGGCCTTGGATCTTATACCATAACGACTTAATTTATTTATCAGAATATCATGGTTCACCATGTCAAAGGCCTTGCTAAAATCAGTATATATAGAGTGCACATCCTGACCTATATTCAAAGCATTAAGTATGAAGTTAACATACAGGTAGAGATTAGTTGTTGTAGATCTTCTGCCAAAGAATCAATGCTGTCTTGAGGTTATGACATTTTTAAATGCAAAAGTAAGCTGTGGCAGGACAATTTTCTCTAGAAGCTTTGCCAGTGAGGATTGAATGCAAATTGGCCTATATTTGCTGATGTCGGATTTTGCACCTGATTTATGTATGGGTTTAATATATCCTATTTTCCACGTTGAGGGAAAACTTCCTGTTTCAAGAGACTTATTGAAGATGGGAGTGATTGGCTCACAGAGTCCAGCAGCACAATTTCTTAATAAGATGTTAGGTATCTGGTCGGGTCCAGCACCCTTATTTATGTTCAGTCGTGTAAGCTCACGAAATACATCATCAAAGTGAACTTCAAATTTAGAGAAGTTCACATCTGGATATTTACTGCTACTGTCATGCATAGTATCAGCATTTAGAAGTTCTGATGGTTCTTTGTATATGCTCTTGAAGTATGATGCAAATAAGTTGCTGACATCAGCACCATTACTCACAGTTGTGCTGTTCCAGGTCATGGTTGAGGGAATGTCAACATCACTGTGTCGTCGCTTATTCTTAATAAAACTCCAGAATTTTGTAGTGTCAGTTTTCAGGATATATTCAATTTTATCAATATAATTATTATAACAAGCTGTCCTTAGATTTTTGCATTCTGATCGTAAATTACTAAATGCGATGTAATTACTGCTGGTTCTTCTCTTCTTGTAATTTCTATGAGCGATTTTCTTCTGTTTTATTTTACATATCAGTTCTTTAGAAAACCAACATGGATAATTCACATTTTTTTGATAGTGCACCGGAACAAACTGATTAATACCCCTGTGAACAATCTCGTTGAACCATTTTACTTTATCATCAATATTGTCCAGTTCATATAGATTTATCCAGTTGATACCAGTGAAATATTTATTCAATGCAGCAAAGTCAGCACTTCTGTATGCGTAAATAGGGGCATCACTTGATTTCAGATTTGTCTGAAATTTTAGTAGCGCAGCTAATGCAGGGTGATACTTGTCCTGTTCAACAATTGCGGATGCCTTGTCAATCAAGACATCAAGGTCACTAAAGCACAAGTCCAGCAACCGATCACTATCATTGAGAATGTTGTTTAGTTGAAGGCATCCAAAGAGAAGAAAATTTTCATTCAACAATGTTTCACATTCTACTTGTTGTAAGCTACTGTGCAAATTATAATCACCAAATATCATTAGTCGACAGTTTGGGTACTTATTTCTGATGTAGGATATAGTTTCAAGATGAGTATTGTATGTATCAATGTGAAACTGTGGTGGAATGTATACACATCCAACTATAATGTCACCAACATGACCTTTGATTCTCACATAAATTTGCTCTAAATGATCATAATGAATTACAACAGGTTCAGCAGAAATACAACGCTTTACGGCAATAAAAACTCCCCCACCTCGCTAATGAGCGCTAGTCTTAGAATCTCTATCTTTCCTGAATATAGAATAACTTTTGTCAACTACTTCACCATCCATGATCGACGAGTGAAGCCACGACTCGGTGATACATAATACATCATACTGACTACTGGCTGATGTAGTAAGAAAATTATTAAGTTTCGTTCTTAGTCCTCTGGTATTCTGGTAGTAAACTAGCAGATCCTGATTCAGATTTTTAATTCTCCTTGGGGGCACGAAAAGTGGTCACATTTACAATCTTGGGAATACCATTAATGTACTTTATTGTCTTGGTTTCACCGTTAGCATTGAGAGTCTCCAATTCGGCACGTAAATTCTTCAGATGAGCTTGCTGCGCACGAGTAAGATCCAGTTTGAAATGTATTTTATCCTTGTTGCCGACTAGTTTTGTTTTCAGTATTTCTCTTGCATCTGCGACCGACTGTGTTTCCAGTAGCAGCGGGCGAGTTTTACCATCTGCTTGGCGACCTATCCTGTGCAATTTCATCTTCGTTACATCAATAGTGAGGTTAGTCGGCAGCAGATTAGAAACAACTGCACGATCATCGTTGAGTCGCTCTTTGCCAACCAGCTTCTTAGACTCGGGAACATTGAAAGCAATAACATTTTTTTCACGTCTTTTTCTTTCAGCAGTTTCAGAAATAATGTTATCAACACTGGAAGTACCACAATCGAATGTCTTTAACTTGTTTTCCACGGCACTGATTCTTTTCTCTAGCGATGCACATTGTTTTGACGTGCTCAGATTCTGTTTAGAGATATTCTCCAGTTCACTTTTAATGTTCTTCAACGTATTTTCAACACTGTATTTGAAAGGAGTAAAATATTTATTAAAAATACACTCCAATTTGGATACGACCGGATCATCGTTTTCGTCCAGAATGTCACCGGAGACCACAACACTAACCTCACTTCTGCACCCATCACAGATCCATTTAAAGCCATTCTTCTTTATTTCAGCCGCTGTCTTTTTAAAATCTTTACTGTCAATACCAGAACATTTCTAGTGTATCCAACTATCACATTCGGAGCACAAAATACTGGATACACTTTCTTTTATTATTAGCGCGTAAACGCCACACGTGTATTTACTCGGCGCCATATTCCAGAGCTATGTAACTTTATTCCATGTCATGCGAGGATTCTGCCAATTTTCCCCGAGGTCTTTCTGGCAAAAGGCAGAATGGCAGTGGCCTTGGGTGTTTCTTCCTGTTGGACTGGAATTTTCCCTGGCTTATGTTCAATTGCCCTTTCTATATGCCTCTCGGAGCCCCCATGGGTCTGGGCCTCCCTTCGGGGAGACTCAGATGGCGGGTCTGGTGCACCCGGGGGTCCCGATCCCCCCCCATTGCCGTGCTCACATCTAGGGAGGCGCGAATCAGAGCATAGGGGAAAATTTTTCTCCCTCTGGACAATGTGGTGGGTTGATTGAGCTGGAGGGGTTTGTAAAAAGCTTTATTCTGAATTGTGATGACTGGAAAACTTTGAAACCACTAGTCTTGGTCTTGTACCTATTGCGTCTACCAAGAAAGGGGACTGGTTCCTTGCAGGGGGTGGTTGCAGGAGGTGATTGTTTCCGCCTCTGCCACCCCCCCCCCCCTCATGTCCGGCGTCCACAGTCCCGTCGCTCCCGGTTTGAGGCTGGGGGTTCAGAGGGGATCGCGTCCCCTGCTGGATGGAAGGCTTGTGGGTAGTCAAGCTGCATCTATGGTGCACTACGGTGTTGGCCGCAGCTCAATTGCAGAGAGCAACCTTGCCCTGACTGCTGTTGGAGGTGTCCTGGTGAACAATGACCAAGCATCCCAGGGGCTTAGTGTACCCCTGCTGTCAGTGTAGCATATACCCTTGAGTCGAATGAAGGGGCCAGTACCATGGTCTCGGGGGCTATTCTTGGTTGAGGCTGCCGCCTCTGGGTTCGGCCCCTGGGGCTCAGGATTGCATTCCTGCTGGTGGTAGCATTACTATGTGCCATAGCAGGTTCACTACATAAGTGTGAACCGGTAGCGTGCTGGCTTGCCAGGGGTTGGGCAACATACACCTTGCGAATGCGTGGGAACCTTCGGGCCTCTGCAGCAGGATCGTGTGCTGCGACGGTTTTCTGTGGAGCTGGGACTGGTGCGTGGGAACTTGTGCTCGTGCTGTACACAGGTGTCGGGCAGGTGTGGCGGAAAGCTTACTAGGAGCAACCCCCTCAGTGTGGGAAGTCGCCTATTCAGGGACAATACGTTCGGTCTGCTGGCGTGATAGATAATGCGGGGGGGGGGGTGTTCTTGCACGGCTTCTGGTTGCTATGGCTTCCGCCCACCCCGCGCGGCTCAGGCAGGGCTGGTGGCTTAGTTTGGGGACCACAGAGAGGCATTTGCTATACGGCCAGGTTTTGGAAGGGTCTTAGGTCTGGTTCGTGGCGGGCGCCGCCTCCGCGTGGTCCCCTTGGGCGCCCATTCTAGGTGGCAAAAGGCGCCTTGCCTCACCGTCCCTGCTGTAATGGCGGGTAATTTGGAATAGCCCAATTCTGTGGCGGGGGTGTAGTGTGGGTAGTCAGGTATTCGCAGTATGATTCTTGAGGGGGGGGATGAAGAAATTTTGGTACCCCCGATGACAGATTCTAGCGCCTATAAAGCGACTGCTGGTGAGGCCTCATGCTGATCCTACTGACTTACTTACATGCCTCTCAAAGTAACCATTCCGCCTGAAGACAGTTCTCAGGTGTTCCAGTTCTTGTGGCAGGCTGTCTTTGTCAGCAATCGCTCTAGCCCTATGCACAAGAGTATTTAAAACAGTGTTGCGCTTCACAGGATGGTGGAAACTCGTGGCGCCCAGATACTGGTCTGTGTGGGTTGATTTTCTGTATACACTGTGCCCCAGTGCTCCGTCTGGCTTTATTTCAAATTAGATGTCGAGGAAGGGTAGGCAACCGTCTTTTTCCATTTCCATAGTGAATTTTATGCTAGAGACTCATGTAAAGGCTCTTTTCCATGGGGCCACACCACAAATGTATCATCGACATATCTGTAAAAACATGTCGGCTTGAGAACTGCTCCCTGAAGGACTTTCTCTTCGAAATACTCCATGTATAAGTTGGCGACAACAGGAGAAAGTGGACATCCCATGGCAACCCCGTCCACCTGTTCATAGTATTTCCCTAATTATGTGAAATACGTGAACGTCAGTACATGTTTGAAAAGGTCCACAATGGCTGGTTCAAACTGATGGCGCATCAGCTCCAGTGTATCCTTCAATGGGACACGGGTGAATGATGTGGTGACGTCGGAGCTCACCATTATATCTGAGTCCTTCAGTTCCATGGTCTTGATAATCTTTACAAATTCCGTGAAATTTTTGACATGGTGGTCGCAATGGCCGACTGATGGACTTAGAAGACGGGTCAGATATTTAGCCAGCAGGTAGGTCGGAGCTCCGCTGTTGCTGACGATTGATCTTAGAGGTACACTTTCTTTGTGTATCTTCGGCAGACCGTATAGCCGAGATGGTCTGGCAGCACGAGGTCTGAGCTTCTTATTGGTCTCTTCAGGAAATTTGGCCTTCTTCAATAAAGCCGCAGTCTTCCTCTCAATCCTGCTGGTAGGATCGTTGTCCAAATGCTGATAAGAAGGGTCATCAAGGATGTTCCTCATCTTCTGCTCGTACTGTTCTGCCACAAGTACTACCATAGCATTTCCTCTGTCCGCTGATAATACAACCACCACATTGTTCTGACGCAAGACATGAAGTGTTTCGCGTTCCTGCTTGGTTGTGTTGGTCTTCAGGGGTTTTGCTTTTCCAAGACCCAGCAGGTCTCCCTGCAAACCTCTTCCACTGTCTCCCATGGTAGGACACGAACAGCCTGTTCGACAGAGGTGATGATCTCAAGTATTGGTACGCATCTTGGCGCTGGAGCGAAGTTGAGGCCTTTAGACAAGACAGAAATGGTGGCGGATGATTCATGGGACTGGGTAGATGCTGCTACATTCACTCAAGAAAATCTGGAGCGGGAGAGAACTACAGCTAGACATTTGTCTAAGTGCAACCGGTTGGCGGGAACTCAGCGCCCCAGGAAATGTCCCTGAAGTGAGTCGCACAATGGTGAACCTGAGCGGGATTCAACTTGATTATGCCACCATTTCTGTCTTGTCTAAAGGCCTCAACTTCATAAAGAACAAAATCTTTTGTTATTTCGTTTACGTCTTCCTTCTGGTTTAGTACTTGCTTATACTTCGCAAATGTAACCTAAATTCAGTATCAATTAATTTATAAAACGTATGTTTGAGCAATAGGTTATTGTTTATAAAACTGAAATAATGCTATTTAAGCTTATAATGTGTAATTGACATTTGTGTATACTTACAACGAAGTTTTAATATTGCGGAATTCTGATTACCAAAAGTTGATGTTTGATGCGAAAAATCTTCCAAGTGTTATGGCGTCAATTTTGGGCAAATTGCTACTGTTTGCTTTGCTAAATCCTTGTTCCTTAGCAAATTACACTTGCCTTTCAGCATATAACTGAGAGCAACGGTATTAATGTGACAAAAGTTCCTACAAACGAATAATTTACCAAGTGATCTGTTCTGTTCTACGAAAATGTTAACAACAACTTTGCCATCTCGGGTGGTGTTATGCAATGCTTTCTCATTGGTGTTCGCAGTCACATTACTGAATGCCTGATTTTGCTGAATTTATTTTCTAGACATAATAACCATCTTTATCTTTTATAGTAAATAATTTTGTTTTTTGTTATCTCCTTAGCATGATTAAATTACAAGGAAAGGGAAAATGACTCACCACTCACCAAAGTTGAAGGATATATGTTCTTCTCCCATCACTGCCTTCAACTATGGTAAGTGATGAGTCATTTTCCCTTTCCTTGTAATTTATATTTCCTAAAGCCGTTTCCTTTTTCCTTTGTTTAATTATTCTTAGCATGATTAATCATTAAAAATTGCTATGCATCTGATTTATTCTTAGTGGACCTGTTACCTGAGTCAGTGGAGGAAGAAGAGGAATTGGTAAGGTGCAGCAGGCCTTTATTAATAGAGGCATGTGGATGGAAATAAGTAGGAAGAAAAAGGTTCTGCTGTTACATAGTAGCCATGAGAGAGGTGTAGGCCCTTCTACAGAATGAATTACATGCAGGCTATCAGGTCACAAACGTAGTGCAAAACTAGGGCAGGTAGTAGAGGTTATAGGATCACTTTGTGGTGATTTCACAAAGGACGATAGAGTAGTAACTGTGGGAGGTGCGGACATAAATATTGACATCCACACAAGTTATATTATAGAAAGTGACCTGAGGAATGTGGTGAAAGAGACACAGCTTACCAGGGTGGAACTCATGCAGGTCATTAGTCGCCATAGCTGGCCACAGTTGAATCACGCTGTGAGGTGGGTAAAAGTGGAAACGGCGTTACTACTTGGGAAAGGTATTAGTTTTCTGTTTGGACTTGTGCCTGTGGACACCATTGGTAGTTGTGGTTTCACTGGGTGTGATCTATACCTAAATAGTAGGGGCAAGGGGCTACTTTCTGAGTTGTTAGTAAAAGCTGTAAGTGATCCCACTTCCAGTTATGATTGGGTTAGGACTGTGCTTGTTTTTAGGTTACAGGTTGCTGATTAGGGGATAAAAATAAGTGATCATAGGGATAATTATTGCAAATGCACTATGGGAAAACACACAAATGCCAGGAATCCTCGAATTTATGTTCTGCATCATCAAAAGTATGTGAAACATATTTGGAATTGATGGGGAAATCACAAACTTCTCCGTGTAAAACCAGTTGGAATTCTAAAAACGCCTTTTAGCAGCACTAGAGTGTCTTAATGAAACCACGAAAATCCTTAAACTACATCCTTTTAAGGAACATGGAAACATTTTTATGAGAATACTAGCTGATATCCGCGACTTTGTACGCATGGATTAAGAATTTCTTTGCCAGAATTGAATGTAGAAAGTTGTTGGTAGCGAAGGATTGGTCCCAAACAACACCGCGTTGGCATAATATGACAGGAAAGCTATCACTATATCAGTCTACCGTTGAACCTGTCTCTTGAAGAGAAACAGTTTCCAACATATTTCTGTCACCATTCAATAAGCTCTCAAAATTTCGTGACTACAACCATTAATCATAGCAGAAAAAAATGTCCTGTGCCTTTCCTACAGATTTTCTTGTCAAATTCCATCAATATCGCTATAGCCATTTAGTCGTCTAAACGAAACAAAAAGACAGAGACTTACTTCCACGTTTATAGTATTATTACTGCAGATCTCACACACACACACACACACACACACACACACACACACACACTGACTGTAAACAACCCCTGAGGGATCTTTATAATGTTAAAAGTGTACACCTACAGCATTGCAAGACTACCTATAATTTGTCTCACATTGAACCCCTAAATTTATGATATCTACAGTTTAACATTCAATCCGAATAACCGATGGTCCAGGCATGACTCTTACGATCAAAAACAATTTTTAAAAATCTTTGCCTACACAGAGATTTTAACTGGAGACCATGATCCAAACAGCAGTAAGAAAGCATTTTAACAACTGAGCTACCAGACCACTATAAGGAAAGGCAGTACAGAGACTTACACATCCTATGCATCTGTTTATCGCCATCAGTAATTTTTCAAAATTATAAGACAACATGTATTATTTATACATAAAATTTTTCAACCAAATGCAGACAGTATTTTTCTCCTTGTTTCAAAGGATAATTGTGCAAACTTTCATTGAAATCAGATGAAAACTGTGGATTTGTATGAGGAACATACAAACCATCAAACAAACAAACATACATATATTCATATTTATATATATAGATGTGAACTGTTGAAAGCCAATAGCAGAAGTTATTTGAAGCCTGCAAGGGTATAAAGATACCTAATACAATTGTCTAATACCTGAACTAATGAGAATCCAGCATATGGTTAAATGTCTTCAAATAGAAATAGAAATATTGTGGCATTTTGTAAGATGTCAACAAAGGAAGTCTAAATAAATATCTCAAAAATTTATTGCAGTTTGAGCCTGCAGCAAATGATGCAGTTAACCTCAGCGTCCCATCCATTAAAAAAAAAAAAAAATGAAATGTGTTTCAAAAGTATTTAAGAAAACATGTAAAATAACATATCTTGATTGAAACATAGAAAATTAATTGATCTGAAAAAGAAAAAAAATATGCAGAGGTCTCTGAGTCCTCTATTGCTAATTCCACTAGAATCTACTGGCAGAAACGCTGACTTAAAAATACTTCATTATTTAAGTAATAAGCACAACCTCCTAAAAATTTTAAATGCTTATCCAACAATAAAAAAAGTTTCTTAAATTTAGCACCTGTTTGTCGAGTTCCGCCCCTGTGCAGATAATGATCAGTTGTTTGAAGAACTGGTTTTAACTTACTTAAGTCTCTTTCAAAATTTTAAAAAAAGGTCTTGCTCATTGGAGACGAACAAACATGTTTCAAAATAAAAATAAAAATACATTTTTAAAAAAGATTTTAAAAAAAAAGTATTTGGAAAATATGTATTTTGTACTTGTATTTCAAATACCATCTCCAAAAAAAACTTGTACCTGGTAACTGAAATCCATTACTTAAAAGTATCTTGTATTTCAGATACTTTTTATAAGGTATCTCGTACATCTCTGTTCATTGAGAGCTATGTCCACCTGTTTGGCATGAGTTATTTGTACCATACAGGGCAGATATATTCTGCAACCAAATAACACAGTGCTGAGTCAGAAGTTCATATGGTTTCAGATTGGCTACCCCATTGTGATCCAGCCAGTTTTGTGGTGGAAATTTTCAGCTTGGAATTTATGCAATGTTTCCTGAATGCAAGGAATCTTTCAAGGGTCACTCCTAAATATTTTGACCTCAGGTGAATTTCTATACTATAACTCCCATTTCTTTCAGTACTATTTCCCACACACTCTAATATTACTACTCTATCCTTGTTTGCGAAACCATTTACAGACTGATTCTATTTTATTTATTACTTGACGAAGAGTTGCACTATGTGTAAGGTACCCCTCCTTCTATTTTCAAGATTTTGTTAGAATCCGATCAAGTATGGGGTTCGTTTTAGTATCCGGTACCACAGTTAAAATCAAAATAACCACACTTCTAGTAAAGTAAAGTGAATAAATAACACATAACCAACATAAATAAACTATAAATTGTCATAAAGCCTTGATATTTCAGCAGGAAATAGGTCATTTCACGTAAAAGTAAACTTTCCACAACAGATCCTAACATTAATCAGAAAGATATTCTAAACGGATTTAAAAGAAGCAAATGGTATAGAATAGTAAATATATTGCCTAAATAAACCTTTCATCATGACTAATAAGCGTTATTCCTGAGATAAACAGTGAATTTCAACATAAATCAAACCTAACCATTAATTTTGGAATATACCAGTTTTGGTATCTCTAATGTGATTTTCATACAGTAAAGAGTGTAAAGAACTAATAATAGCCAAGCCTAGACCCACAATAACCATAACTTCACAGTTAAATATAGTTTAGCAAGTATTTTAAAGAAATAAACTGGATGATTGAATAGTAGACTGAAGCAGTATGAAAATAACTCATTGCGATGGAATTTGACCATTTTTAAAGTTCTAAAAGTAAACAGAATAATGCCTGAGACAGTTTAGTAGGATATTTAACAGGTTTCTGATAGTTTTAAAGTATTTAATACTCACGAGAAGTAATTATGAAGAAGTTTGAACACTCATTTTCTTAAACAGTTCACACAAATAATTTGAGGTCTTTTAAGTAAGTTCAGGAGTTAAAAAGTAGACAAATATAAAGGAAATAAACTAATCTTTCAGTTTTAATAGGTTTTAAGCAGTTTCAGTCCGTAAAATATGAGATATCAGTGAAGAAACAGACACCGGTAAACCGATAAAATTGTTCAACTTTTCAGAATTAATTCCGATAAAATTAAATCATTTCAAGAGCGCTAAGAGCATGTAAATGATAGTAAACACACATAATTAATTTTCTAAACACATTTATAGACATTTTACTGACCTTCTGTCTGGTAATCCAATTTTGAAGTAACTTTCTACAGACACTGCACACATTATATGCTTCTACACTGATTTTAAACACAGTCACACAGTATAAAGTAGCTAATAAATTAAAACAGCCATAAAGAGAAGTAAATTCAAGTAAATCTGATAGTTTCCAACACTCTAAGTATTTTTAAATATAATCTGAACACGTAAAATAGACCACCCACCTTCAACATTTTATATTCAAAAGCCTATTCAGATTCCGGGTTAAAAAGTAGTTTGCCTTAACAATCCATTCTTCTAGTTTCGTACATATTAATTTCACGTCATTTAAAGCCATAGAACCGATGTTATGAATTTTCTAAAAAACACTCTGTAACAACCCACGTGTAAATAACTAAACAATTTATTGTGTCTCAGATATGGCACTTACAAAGATGAAATAAACTCTAAAATACGCAGTTTAATGTAGGCTACACATTGATAATTTTTCCGGCTTGATAATCCATAAAACTTCAGAGTTATACGACAAAACATAAATAATAATTACAACTGATTGTTAGAAGTCACTGTTTCTACAAAAACTTAACCATTTCCTGACAGATTTTAACGAAGTGTATATTTTCGAGAGACTAAAAACGGGAATAATATTTTAAGCTTAATCTCGAGTTAGTAACTAAAGCCAATAAAAAAGGTTACGAAATATTGACTAACGTGGTAAGTCTTTTCACACATCCATATTTAGTAGTCTTCGGAGAGACTCAAATAGAACTATCTGCTGACACTAAACACTTCAACTCGAAACACACATAACTTTCCCATTTCCGCGCTTGAATCAGACTTATAATGAAGAGGTTATTAGAGTAAACAGTAGGGTATGCGTCGCAGCGGGGATGCGCACCACGGTAATACGGCCTCACGTGAGGCAAGTCTATATAAGATTGGTGGTAGAGGCCCTACATATGCTCGGGTTCCAGTCTCTATCCAGATGTGCAAGTGAGAGCACGTTCGTGCTAGGCGCTGCGTGGAGAGCGGTGGATGTTGGGAACTCTGACGTCATGGTAGGATAGGCGGGAAACGAGTCTACATGGACTAGCGCACGCCTAACGGCAGCCATGTTGGAACATTCAGACGAACAGTTCTAGCCAAGTGATGTAAATTTCAATTCAGTTTTGGGGGTTCTTTCTTGCGGTTCTTGCTCTTGTTTCTCAACCTGTGATCTTTGGAGAACGTTAATATCCGATTGCCTTGCTAACTGTGACTTGTAATATTTACGTGAAAAATTTTGAGAATATAATTCAGTGATTCAACATGTGACTTTCATTTCTACAATAGTACCTTTCTTGCAGTAGGTTATAAACTGTAAGTGGCGACTGTGGTCAATTTTAACAGTTAGCATAAATATTTCAACATGGTAACAGAACTTTTTTGGACTTAGAATATTTTGGAAGAAGACTGGTTCAGGTTTTAGTATCCGATACCAACCCCCACTATCGGCAACGCCCTGACATATGTTTAGAAACTATTGTGATGTTTGTGCTTTATTGATCACAAAAAGTCAGCATACATTTCTGTTAGTGCTACTACCTGGCAGCAAAACATAGTTCTTCTGACTTTTTTACATTCATTCTTCTAAAGATCTTCTGCACCCTTCATGCTGCTGCTTTTATGTGAGGCTTTACCCCTTTCTTTGTTAGCAGCTTGTAAGGGTCTACGCTGATATGGTGGTACATGTCAGCCTCGAACTCCTTAACTAGTAACTTGCACTTCCAATAAATTTTGTCAATACTCCTTTGGAAATTAAATCAACTGCTAATTAAAATGGTCGCCACTCTCAATGATGTAACCTTCTGAGAGAAAAGGGTTCAGTTCAAACTATGAAAATAAAGTCACTTGTAAGATTTCACAATTAATATATTCTGATATCAAAACACCAAAAGTTCCCAATTACAGTTGATTAGGCAATTGGATATTCATTTCAAAAGATTACAAGTTATGAATCGCAGAAGACAGACGGCACAAAATCCCTGAAAACTTTATGTTAATGATTCATTGTCCCAACCACATTTCACTCCTTTGAACCTTTTTCAATGGCAGCCAAACGGCATGTTGGCTTTCGTCATTGCAGTAATAACAACTGCTATTTTATGCTCCAGAGTGTCGCAGATCCAACACAAATGAATTCCCAGGACAGACTGCCAAAATAAGCCTTGGAAGGCCCTATATAGGACAACCAAATCTTCCAAATCACGTGACATCCAGAATGTAGTGCACTCAAGATACTTGCAGTAGGGCTTTCAAATTTTAATATTATTTAGAGATCCAATTTATAAACAACTTTCCCCCGTTGGATGTTTTTCAAAAACTTAATGGTTTGGCTGTAATTAATTTTTTCCTGTTTACTGCGTAGTGCCTCGACGTCACTGGTCACAAGTTTATCCTTACATAGAAAAAAGTTCCTATTTACTCCTCCATATTCAAAATTTAAATTAAACAGAAATAAAAAAAGTTTATTGTGAATAGCTCTGAATGTAAGGCATATCTCGACAAATGAATTTTGGCGTGGTATTCCTCGGTATCAAATACATTTTTTGAAAGTTATTTTATTCTCTTATGATGCTTAGTTTGGCCATAAAAAATGTATATACGCCGGCAACATGTGAATTTAGATGCAGTATCTTTTAAAAATTCCTTTCAAACTTTATTTACTGTACAGAACTTCTCAAAAAGTTTAACGTGTTGTTCAGGAAGAATTTAAGTTGTAAGAACCGTATTGAATAGTATCTGAAATGCTTTAAATGTGTTGTATTTAATTTTTGAAAGTGCCAGTTGATTAAAAAATTGTGTTTTCTTACTTTAAATTGCTTGAAACTGTATATTATGTGTTATTTACTGCAAAATTCTTTTTCTCCGGTTTAATTATTATTATAAATATTCTTTACTGTGATGAAAAGTGTTGAAAAATGATGATATGGTCTCGTAACAAAAATCGAGTGTTTACAAGTTTAACTATAGAAGATTGCTATGATTTAGATGAGTTTAAAGGCTGTTTTCTATTATTAACTGTCTGTTTAAAGCTGTTATTACATGTTGAGTGAGTTTTTAGATTTCAAATCGCCCTGTATTCGGCTATGAACTGCAGTATCGGCTTCTATATGATTCCCGCCCTCCCCCCCATATCCTGTAGTGACAAGGTGAAGAATTTAACAAATTCTGAGATGCTTACAAGCTCATACCAATTCATCCCAATTCCTGACATGTCTGACATCTTTATTCTGTTAACCCTAGTTGTTTCATAATTTGCTTCAGCATCCTTTACTACATCAAAATAGAGAGCTGCAAGATAACATACATCAAGTGAAATCAGAAAGGTATTGCTACAAATGAGCCAGTTTTTCTTTCAACCTACTACATCATGGTTTATTCAGGAAATTTTCACATGTATCATCTATTCTGTGATTAAATTCTTTTCCATGCATAAAATTTCTAATGAAATTATTTTATAACCCCATACTACCTCCATTCTGAACCTAACAGTAAAAAATGAACCATTCATGTAACTGAGTAGACCACTGGAATATGTGAGAACCCAGTCATTTGCTTCAACTTCAATATTCATGAGTATCTAAAAATTGTGCAGTTCATGTTTATGTAGTGTTTTTTGTCATCAAAGCCCTTCTACCTTAAACTGCTGTAATTGCTAGGCCTACTTTATTTCCCATTCCATTTTATTTATATATATTTTTAAATGTATCAAATGTTTTTGCAGACCAATCTTCTTTAATGTTCTTTATTAAATTTGCAGAGGACAAAATTTGTCCATCATCTGTGGCTGCCTACTTCAGTGAGAAAGGATACTCCGTACAGTTATGTCAGCCAGTATTCACAAAGCAAATAAATTACAATGTTCTTGTTCCCACCATATATACATTCAAAGAAAAAAATGACTCTGATGTCTTGGAGCTCTTGGAATGGCTCGGTGCTTACAGTATAGGTGCTGAATTGTAAGTAAACTACAAAACATATTCCTTACAATTATTTGGAATGGTTGATTAATATAAATTAGAAATAACATTCCCATTATGAATTTCAATAAAAAAGAAATTGAAATATTTTAAATTTGTTGATAATTTCAACAATAGGTTTTAATTTTTATATATTATTAATCTTATATATTAATTCACTAGCTGGTGCCTGTAACTTCATTCACATGGACTGTCAGTGTCGGAACTCTCTTTTAATCTAATTATATCACAGTTAACACATTATCAGCAAGAAAAAATTACTGTAACTTCATTCTTTCAAATAATACAATGCCACTTGAAATCATGGTAAATACTTTGACCACAGGAAGTAAAACTTACCTTTAGACGGATATTAATGTGTTCACTTCTCATCTTTCCAACTTGACATCAAAATAAAATATATTTTATTCTTCGGCTGGGATCATGGGCTGAAACCCCATCAAAATTCTATTTATATTTTTACAGTATCACATACAATAAAAATTAAATACTAATTTGTGGGCCACTTTACCTTAAATTTTTCATCTTTCCAACTACACGTCAAAATGAAATATACCATATTTTACACCTAGGACCAGGGACTGTACATTATTCAAAACCCCATAAAAAATCTGACCAGTAGTTGTTACCTTAATCTCATTCATCCAAACAGAGAGGGAGAGATTGAAACAAACAGAGAGAGACAAATTTTAAAAACAATTCAGTTCTTTTTCATAGGTCAGGAACAGTGCCCAAAATTCCATCTTTTTTTCATAAATATCTTAAATGTTTAGCCTTTCTTTTGATTACAGTTGTATAATATCAATACTAATAAAATTCTAAGTTTGGTCATTTTGTAGCCATCTCAATAAGACTGTGAAGTCGCGCTCCCCGCCTTCATTGCTAAACTAACAACAGGCAGAGGTTGTGCACATTATCTAATAACAGCTCTATTTAGGTAAGCATTGATGATAAAGAACACTGAAAGAAAAGTATGTATTTGACATATTCTTTATTAGCTGCTTTTTGTTTGTTTATGTTCGTTCAATGTAAATGTTTTCTTATAATCTCTGTCCAGAGATACCACTTTAATTAATTGTGATCGAACACATGCTGCAGTGGCAATTTCCCTACACACTGACTTTACTCTTATGCTGTACCCGCCTACTTTTTCACTCTATAAATTTCAACTTTAATTTTTTTCAACATTTTTGGTACATTGTTCATCATTTCTCTTGGTAATTTATTCCAGTCTCAGACCCTCTTACCCACAAAAGGAATTCTTCCCACACCCTTGTGCTTGAAATCAAGTGCCAGCTTAAGGCCACGGTCATCTTTTCCCTTCAATCGATTACTTCCAATTCTTACACCATTATCTTTCCACAATTCATCACCAGTATATGCCTTCTACACTCCCGTGATTTTCTTCACCCACCTCCTGTTTTCCAGTGAATCCCATTCCAGCTGTTTTATCATATCAATTACTGAATGTGTTCTGTGGTAATTTCCAGAGTCAATTCTAGCAGCGCTTCTTTAAATCCCCTCCAACTCCTTCCTGTATCTGATACCCAAACTGTGGGTCCCATACTACACCACCATATTCAAGCAATGGTCTGACCAAAGTTTAGTAACCCAATTCCTTTACTTCTCTGATACCTCTGCTCATCGCTCTCTCCAACAAGTGCAGGATTTTGAAACCTTTTCCTACTACCTGTCAAATGTATTGTAAGGTAACTATTAGCTCACCAAAACCATTTCTACTAGCTATCCCCAGTTGTAACATACTCTATAGGTAGCTTTCAGAGTCGTTTTAGTAGAATATAGAAATTTCAGATAAAGTTGTTTTCAATTCTAACAGATTTTGTTACATTCATTTCCACTGTGAAAACTATTCATAAGAATCATTTTAAAGTGTATTCATTTTACCTGGAAAAATTTAGTTTAAGATATATTTGATTTGTTTACGTTTTTAAGCTACGTGGCTAGGAAGGCTAAAATCTAAAATTTTAAATAATTTTGAAACGAGTAAAGTCACAGCTGAGCTTTAATCCCCAGCAATAGTCAGCACTGTCTAGCAAATTTTGAAAGTAAAATTAACTAATTAGGCAAAGTTTAATTAGTGGTTTTAATTAAGGGAAAAATTAAAGATTTTAACTAAAAGAAATAAAATTGAGAAATTTATATCAAAATTGAGAGTATTAAATATATATAGTGGTTTCTGTAAAAAGTTTAAGCATCAGTAAGATAATTAAGATTTTGAAATTACATTGTCGTGAATTGTCGAGAAAGTGTGGCAAGTCGGGACAAGCTGATGATGTAAGAGACTTCAAGGTTAATCTTATAGAAATACCCTTGAAGGTTGAATTAAATCAAAATAGATAGAACAAGGTATCAGGAAGTCCATGTATTAATTGCAAGTTAAACCATCCAGTACATTGGGAGATATTAATTTTCGAAGGTTCTTGCTGACCTCATAGAAATCTATTAGTTAATAAAAGGACCTGCAGCCATCTTGAAAATTCACAGTGTTCCAGTAGATTTTAAACGGTTAACTTCGTGTCGGTTAGTGGAGCGAACTGCTCCACGCGGGTAGTTGTTGTGGCATATCTTAACATGCTGTAATCATTCTCTCACTTAAATTAGGGGTACTTACTGAGTGTTTGTCTTTTCAAGGTAATGTGGTTAACCTGACAATCTTCTAAGAAACAGTAGTCCGATGCTTTATTCTTAATTTTGGTACCGACAATGAAAGAAAGACCTTTTCAAGAATACAAGTATTTTGTGATTCTAAAACTGTATCGAGTGAACTTATTTAATTGTACTCTTCACTTTTGGGGTGTATAACACAAATGTGTGGTGACCGCTTTATTAAATATTAAGGTACCAGAAGGCTACACTGGTCATGAGTTTAATTGTTCACAGTTCAGGCAAAGTGTGCCTAGCTCCCAGTATACACTTTGTGCCTGACAGTGTCCTTCCAAGTTGAGCTTGTTATCCAATGTTATTAAAAAATATTTACATTTCAAGTCATCAATAAGCAATTCTTTTCCCTCCTTATAATCATAATCAACTTTTAGTTTTTAATCTGTGTACCTAATAAGCTGATTCTTCTTTGCATTTATCTTCATCCCATGTTTACCAGTCCAGCTAGATATCTTGTCTAGATTACCTTGCAACTGTTCAGTCCTCTACCATTTTGATCCTATTATACAGCATTATCTATGTCATCTGCAAACAACCACTTCTGATAGTAAACCACCAACACAATCATTCATTAGAATAATGAATAGCAATTGTCCCAACACCCCTGTGACACTCCCATTTTCACTTCTACTTCTTTGATACATCATTTTCAAGTTTGTGATTGTTATTTAGTAACAATTCTATTTAGTTAGCAAAGAAATGAATCGCCATGTGTTTGACACATCATTTTTGACAAGCTTATAAGATATTCGTTTAGATGTTTCCACTTTATTCTATGTCACTGTTAAGGTAAAATCAAAGAAATGAATTGCCAAAACATTGAAATAAAAGTGTACATTGCATTTAAATTAACATATTAATTATTAGATGCTTTGTATTACTAATATCACTATATTTACCACATGCAAATACAGTAGTTTCAAAGGGTCAAATTAAGATCACGATACAGCAAAGGTATTCATTCATACATGGGTAATAAAAGCTATGATTTTTGAATGGCAGTATTAGTGGAAGCTTTGCTATTGTTTAAATGCAGGCAGGACCAGAATGACAACTGACACACTTTTTTACAGCATAATTCGCAATGAATTTAGTATTATAAATAATTAAAGCTGCTTTAATAAGCACCATATTACTGAAGTTACTAGCTCATGCAAATGAAGTGGTTCCATATTTATTCGGCTCTATGTGGCCTAGGCCTGGTTATGATATTATTATTGTTTAATTGTGACATAGCACAGAGCCCAGGGGAAATTTCATTGCAGATCTGTTCCTACATCTTACAAATTTTTACTTTAAGTTCTTTCATTATTTATAGTTAATTTTTCAGCGTATCCCTGAGTAATTTTTTCTAGCCTGTGACTCCTTTACCTACAAAATATATTCTACCTCTAGATCAAGTGGTAAAGATGAACTCTTTCTTCCATACTTCTAATTCTTCTACAAGTTTCCAGCCAGGTGTTTTTAATACTAAAAGGAAGCCACTTTGGTGATTGTGTCATCACATCTATAAAACTGAGACATTATGCACCTGGCCTCCATTGGTGGCTTAACAACAGTCATAGATGTTTTCACTCTTCACATAGCTGTCACTTTCGTAGCAACTTAAGAATTTAGGATACCTATTTATGTCTCTCTAATACTTCAATATGTTTTAAATTACAAACTAACCATAAAGAAAAGTACATTTTTAATTTAAATACACATATTCATTATTAGTTACATTTTTACACCATATTATTGGTGTTTTACGTAATAATAGTTATGTTTAGTTAAGTAACACTGCAGGGCTTAAAAACTAGTAACTTCACCAATTCTCCTGTTTTTCAGTTACACACATCTCTACTCATTAATCCTATCAGTTACTGATTGTGTGCTAGCAATTCTAAATGCCCTCCTATACATCCTCTCTGAATCCTATCCTTGATAATGAGGGTCAACATAATTATGTTGTTAGGATTATTTGAACTTGAACATAATGTGACCTCAGAAAGTTCAAGTCAGTGGCGATTTCTCAAGTTGTCTGAAGACTAAATGTTAGATTGATTTTGTCTTCTTATATAAAAATAGTTCATGTATGTATATTTTTACATCAGTCCAATCTTAAGAGTATTAAATAAAGGTTTCTGTAATCCCTTGCACATCTAGGGCTGGTGGCACTACCCACACTATAAAGTTAAATAAAAAATGGAAGCTCTCTTACCAGAGTGCAGAATTTAATATTGGTCACTTTAAGAGTATTGATGTGGATGAATGATTTGTTTTCATGAATGTAGATTTTTTACTGTGATATTGGTGTTGGCATGGTTTGTATAAAACAATAATTTTGGGCACATGAATGTAATGGCCAGATGGAAGCTGTGTGCATCACAAATCTAACATTGTACCATGTTTAGGTTTAGGTTATAGTAGCCACAACAAAAACAGTTGGCATGACTAATTGAAAACTCTGTGACTAGGTGGCCTATCAAATCCTTGGGGTCTCCTCACCAGTAACACCATATGCATTTGCTTTACCTTCTATGCTGAACTGTCTGAATTGAGCATCTATTTGCATACATTGACATTCTGACTGGTAGTGGCTTAAATTAGATTGTGTACTGAATGCACTGTAGAGGGTAACATCAGGTGTGATATTGTTTGCAGGCAGTGTATATGGTCCTGGCTCATATATGCAGCATCTGCTATGTCAACAAAGTTGTAGAGTTAGAAGTCATTCTCTTCTCCCTCCCCACCCCCTTTCCCCGAGTAAACTTGCAGAATTATACTAGCACTGCACAGTACCTGGCTGTATGTGCAGGAATGTTCATTGCTGTTACTGCTTCTTTCTAGGCCAGTATTGTTGCCAGATATGTTGCCTGCTGAACATGCCTATAGATATGGTCTGTCAGCAGTTCGTCCAGTTAAAATCTCAAATATTTGGTACTAAGAGACCATTACTTCCAGTAGATCAAGGAAATTCCTAAGATATTTATGATTTGACTTCTGTAATGGGCCGTAGTAATTTGGGAATAAAAATTTATTTAATTTATTCATTGCTAATACGAGTTGAGGCTCTTGTCTTCGAGCAGCTGTGAGTCGCAGCGGAAATGCTAGCGTGGCAGGTTGAATTTCGCCCTGTGTAGCGATACATGTGACAAACATGTGAACGGCATGCCCTGTCCGTGCAGTTAGCATAGAATATTCTAGCACGTTCTGGTGCGGAACAAAGCTCCCACCACTAAAATGTCACAAGTGTTTTTGTCTCTGATTGGCTGGTTGAGCAATGGCGGCTGCCGATCCACATGGCAGGACGAGCTCCTTAGCAATTAAAGGCAATATCACCATATTGGTCTCTCTTCATTCTGTTGGAAGCATCCACGAGGAGAAGATGTAGTTGCTACTAGAACATCTGAGTAGCAGGTAAGACGAATAGTGTTTCACTGGCCTGGCTTGCCTCGTAGTAGCAATGTCTGTTGATTGGTTAGGTTTCGTAAAATTATAAAGTATTAATTATGGAAACAGTTGTGTCAAAAGTGTTATCTAATGGAAGTTATTTGATAAGTGTTAACAGTTTCATTACATTTTCTAAGTGTTCGATATGAGTTTGGTGAGCTTCGTAACGTGTTATTTCCTCAATCCGTCGTAACAGACGAATGTGTAATAGTTTTTATCAATAAATGTTGGTAAATTGTATTCGTGCCTCTTGTTTCACTAACCACATAACACTCTTGGTTAAAGAACTCATGTTGCCTTCCTAATGAGCTATATAAATTGGTTTTCAGTGTCAGAATGTGCTAAGTTGATTGTAGTAATTTTCTGTGGTTATTTTGCCCACATAAATCTTTTGGAATATTATCTAAAGTGTAGCTCAGAGTCTCTACGTTAAAAATCGACTGCCCTGGTGTCAGCGACATAAGATCTTACGGCATCTGCCACATGAAAAGCTCTACATTTCTACTCGTCAAAGGTAAACACTATTTCATAATATCAGTGATAACGCCCATGCTAAAAGTGTGTGTTTGACCCACCCATTCGGTTTTCCATCCTGATAATAGGGGTTTAGTTGGCTTTGCAGTGATTAGAGTAGATGTTGATATTCAGAATGCGGTTATAAGTTTATGTTTTGCTGCACTCAGTAAGTCACTAATGCATGTTACATTTATTGTGAACACACACACAAATCACAAAGACCCTATTACACTTCACAGTATACAGCAACTTGCATAGCTTAGCAAGATTCTGATTTTCCAGTTTATAATTTTTATAATGTAACATGAATTTTCATTTTGAATTCAAATACTGTTTAAAGTAAATTATTTGTCACGTCCCTCACTAATTTATTCTAGTCCTTGACACTGGAAACTTCCCTTCTCCTTTAAGTATGAAATCAAATGCCCTTCCCAAGGTTTTCTTCTCCCAGTATACATCTAAGCCCCATAACCAGTGTAAGCGTTAAAGGCAGCATTCTCTTCATCCAACCCCTATCTTCCATTTACTTCTATGCCAGGTTTTTTAAGTTTAAACATAAAAGTGACATCAAATTTTTCAGTTTTGATGACAACATTTTATGAAAAGTAGGTATCAACCATTTTCAATGCTTCAGAGACAAGGGGCAGTTATCAGCTGTTTTTGAACTGATGTGAGTTCTTTAAGGAGTAAATTGGGAAACAAGCTGTAAATTTTCCACCTTTATGGAATTTATCATTAAAAAATAATATTTGGGTTTGATCAGAAGAGTTGTGACAGAGATTAAAAACAAAGCTGACTAATTTAATTCAACGTTAAGAAAAGTGGTTAAAAGTTGTCAAGCATTGCAGAGGTTTGACAAGTCTACAAATAAAGATTAAAGATAAATTTGAATGCAAAATTACTGTATAAGTGAATGGTAATGTAGGTTCCAATATTGATGAGACAAGTGTAACAGTTGCAGAAAATTACAGCAATCATGGTGTGGTTAATGATAAAGGAGTCAGCTACTTGTGTCAGGATGGCAGGGTTTGGTAGTTGTTCTCGAGCAATAATCAGTGTTTTAACTTACTTGGTGATATTTACTTCAGTTGCCATCAGTGCTACTTGCACCGGAGGTCAATGCTACTCATATACCATGCATCAATTAGTAAGCGAATGTTCAGGCAGTCTTGAAAATTAAAGTAGCCATTTGCGTAGCTAATTTATTCTGCCACTGAGCAGGGCTTACACGGCACTGTGGTCTACTATGAACAAGGTTCCAAGGACCGAAAGTGCATTCAAAGTTAAGTTAAAGTCATACTGATGCATAGATGGATGGCATGGACTTGGCTCTTCTTCACTGACGACCCCTCAATCATCAGAGTGGCATGTTTTATACTGTGTCCGAGGTCAGGCTAACCGGAAACCACTGTCTTTATGCCAGACCATCATATGCCAATCCGCATTATTTGTTACAATAACCTCCAGTAATTTTAGGTGTTTGCATTGCCCACAGTGTTCGATGGTGCTTCCAGAAATTTTTACACATGGCCCCTTGCACATTTCACGGATCTGCTTAAAAATCATCTATTACATTCTTTCCCTCCTGATTGAAGACCAGCTTTGTCCTCAATATTCATTTTAATAAAATTCTACAATTTAATTTCAATTTTCATTCACACAATGGACCCTTACAACTGGTTTACAGAGTTTCAACAGCATTAGCTTTTTTTAATCCCAAATTGTCTGTAAAGCATGGTATCCAATCGTGTGACACTAGAACAAAGACATTAGTTCCCATTAGTTCACCAGTAAATACAAGCCTCAAACAAATTAAATATATGGTTTCAGGCTAACATTTGGTAGTACTATTTTCGCTAGATTTGGTGTTATCTTTATTTGTATTTGGTAATGTCATTACAATTCAGTATTTAGTGTAGCTGACTTTTTAGAATATCATTTGTAAGCAAACAGTATAGGGATAATTACTATATATTATTAAACTGATTGTTGTTACTATAGTCTTGTGCTTAGTTTCGTCCTGAATTTGAATTTCCATAGCAGCTGTTAGGTTATTATAATTCACTGAATCTGGTGCTTGTTGCAAGTGTTTGGATAATTCAGTGTTGTAACAAAAACTTAACTTCTGGATTTACAAAATGCATGCTAATTATAATAAGAAATGATTCAAGGATTTGACTAAATAATGACATAGAAAAGATAAGTTAAAAAATAAGCCTTGAAAATTATGAGTGCTTATTAGAAAAAAATTTAATGAGTTTGGAATGTGAATTGTAAAGGACAATTATTTTGTAGTGACCTGGCCTATGAGTCACCACTAAAGAGAGAGAGAATATGGGCAAGGGTTGCAGGAATAACTATTTTAATCTGTCATTCGGGTTCGCAATTTTTACGCCATCAGAGGAGAGCTCTAGAAATAAGTAGTCTCAACATGGCACATATCAAAACTAGCTAATGCTACTGCATCTCCTAATATAGCTGTCCCCAAGAATTAGGCAGTCAGCCCCATCTGACTATTGGCATCCCTTTGTCGATCCGGGAGCATACCCGATGAGAATGGCTGGCCTGGAGTGATGAAATGTCTGCATCCTGCAGTGGACAGTCTCTGGGTGATGTCTTCCTCTACCCCAGTCTCCATCAGCGGCACTCCTCTGGAGATGACTTGTCAGGTTGAGCCTGCATCAGACAGTCCTCTTTTCCAGAGCCTACGGTCTTACCATACCCCCACCCAGCGGTCCTTTCCTCAACTGGGGACAACATTTGGCCAAACCTAACCTGTTATGAGGTCATCTAGTGGACTTCTTTTGAGACTGTCATTACTCTAACGTCTATTGATCAGCACTTTCTGAGGACACTGCCTTAGAAAGTGTGCAGCCAGTTGCTGCCGTTATTTCATCTTCAGTATGCATACCAGCAGTGAGAGCACTAAAATTTGTCAGTTTGAAAATCGTATAAAATCATTGATTGTATATATTTAATATATATTTTAAGTTTATATGAATGGATAGTTTAAGATATGTATATTTGACATCATTCTAAAGAGATTTTATAATCGTTTCAATCAATTTTTCGTCTTGGGAAAATTTTTAAAAAATGTGAAAATAATGGGTGTCAGTGTATTAAAGGTAATGTAAAGCCTGTCACATTAATTAAATCATTATAATTGGGGGTGTTGTGTAAGCTACAATATATAGAAAGAGATTTTGGATGTTTGGAATTGTTTAATTTTGTCTGTTTGATATATAACTGCTAGTAATATTTCGTGATACCATTTAAAATTGTTTCCTTGTCTCCCAAACTAAAACTCCTCCTTTGTATGGTGGGAGATGGGCAACGACATGAGGTATGAGACTGTCTGTGGGGGTGAGGTACAGTTGGGACCTGGTTTGCCACATTACCAATATTTTTGCTGCAAGTGCTCTACAGGAACCCTGAAAAAATAATGGCCAATGAGGCTCTGGTGAAGCTATGACAGGCCTAGCCAGCGGGTAGTGCCTTAAGTTTGCTTTCAAAATACCAACAAGCCTTGGAAAGGATGGATCAAAGGATAAAAGACATGGATATACAATTGGATTACAAATTGAATCTCTAAATATACAAGCACTTACTTTAAAACTGAAGTGAATTGTGGACATGATGGAAAAAAGAAATTGAATATTTTGGGATTTGGAAAGACAAAGTGTAAAAGACAGGGCAGAAGAGAACAGAAATAAAGGTTTTCGATTGTACTGGAGTGGAAATGAAGAAGGTAGGAAAAATGGAGTAAGGATAGTTGTAAGAGCAAAACTGATAAGTAACAAGATCATAAAGACAAGGTAATAGTCAAAGGAAGAAGTCTGGATATACTGTAAATATATGCCCCACAAGCAGGCTACCCAATTCAAGATAAAGGGAAGTTTGAACAGGAGCTGCAGAGACAGTTAGATGGGCAAATTGTTATAATTAGGGTTCAGATCTTTATGACAAAAAAAAACCAGAGAAATACGCATGCAAAAATTACCTTAAAAATGGGTAAATATGACCTTAAAAATGTGTAAATATGAGCTAAAAATGACAAAATATGACCAAACATTTAAATTTACTATACATCAAATCATGCTCAAATGTACATAATTCATTTTATCTAGTAGTGTCCTTTTCATGTAGACAGCATAATTTGCTTCCATGGACTCACGTTCCCATTGGGAAATTTAATTTTAAATCATTTTGTTGAAGTCACTGTATTTCACATAATTTACAGGAAAGAACTCTTTCATCTGTACTAAAGTACCACTCTCCAAATTCCCTTGCATAACTCTGTAACATCAAACTTTTAAAAAAAATAAAAAAAATTAGTTTATGGCATCTCGGTACTCACTGATCCACTGCAGATTTAACATTGACTGAGGATTATTTCCAAAAGTATTTCATTGAAACATTGATTGACACAGATCGACACAGGCATGCTGCTGCTGCATTGTCGAAATTATAAGGCGGGTGAAACATTAACGTTTAGAGCAGGGATGGACAGCCCGCGGACCGCTTGCAGCCCACCATATGTCAGTATGTGGCCCGCGGAGCAGGATCATCGTATAAATTCCAACCGTGGTACCAAACACTACATCACTATGTTAAGATGATTTTAAATCTATATCATCACTCGCTTGA
This sequence comes from Vandiemenella viatica, assembly GCA_031002005.1. NCBI lineage: Eukaryota > Metazoa > Arthropoda > Insecta > Orthoptera > Morabidae > Vandiemenella > Vandiemenella viatica. Next base: position 145,095,325 of record JARYHS010008075.1, read on the forward strand.
TCTTGAGACAATGGACAGTCGACTGAGCTGGTGTGCAACCAAGCCTTATCATGGCTTATGGAGATACATTCCACTATTCTTCAAGATAATTTATGCTCCAAGTCCCAAAACACGGATCATGTTATGAGCATGGTTATCAAAACTGTTATTAGGGTCTCTTGGTGGTTTTATTACAGTAGTAATTCATTAAATAGTCCACCATAAGACTAAGTTTAAGATTTTGTTTATTTTCAAAACAATGTCAGCGATATTGTTCACATGCAAAGATACAATATCCAGAGATACTACTGATGCAGTTCCAAAGTGAATCTGTAAACTAAACTTTGTCCTTCTGCTGATTTCTTTATATAGGCTCTATCGAAATTTCTGGAATTCTTCAAAGACTCCCGCGAGATATTTCTCGAGCATTAACAATTACTCAAACAATTAAACATATTAAAAACAATCAGAAATAGTACTTAATTATTTAACATCATTACAAAACAGTCAGAAATGGAAATTAAAGATACTTAAAACACAAAATTATTTACAGAAATCATTTTAAACTGTAGAAAATTGTACTGTAGACATCGTAACTTGCATTAATACTTGCAATTACACACTTTAATACAATTCTCTTGCACAATTCAATTCTTAAACATATTAAATGGCCTTTAAACAATTTCCTTTCATAAAACAAAGTCTATATACACTGATTTACAAGAAATTACAAAACAAACATACCAGATCATATTCAAGCAAACTTTAGCTCACTACAAATACTTCATTAAATACAATTCTATCTAAAGTTCAGGTATGAGGGCTGTTACACCGAGAATTCTATAAAATCGAAGTCGCTTAACTAAGGTCAATTTGTTTCTGGAAATTATCGCAGAATGCAATCAGTGACGGATATGATAAAGGAGCTGGAATGGGATTCATTGCAAGACAGGAGGAGAATGAGGAGGGTCATGGGAGTGTACAGGGCATATACTGGCGATGAGGCATGAAAAGATATTGCAATAGGTATGAAAAGTAGTGCATGGAAGAGAAAAGATGACCATGACCACAAGCTGGCACTCGATTTCTGGCACAAGGGTGTAGGAAGATTCTCTTTTTTAGGTAAGGGTGTCAGGGATTGGAATGAGTTACCAAGAGAAATGATGAATAATTTACCGAAAACTTTGAAAGAATTTAAAGGTAAAATTTGAAGAGGGCAAATGTAGGTAGGTGCAGGATAGGGGGAAGATGGGTGTGTAGGGAAATTGCCACCGGAGCCTGTGCTTCATTGCAATTAAATTAGATTAAATTCCAAGAATTCACCAAGCATTTGGAGTCAGAGTATAATGACCTTACATTTTATGCTGAAGTAAGATGGTTATTTGGCGAACAGTATAAGCATAATGAAGAAAGTAATAGAATTAGCAAACTTAATAGAGATACATGAACCACAAGTGATTTTAAGGTTAGAATCTTCATTAAAAGAAGGAATACTAGGAAATGAGGTTTTCCCTGAAGGTTACAGATGCACCACAGAGACAGAGGAGCAATTGGTGGAGGGGTATTCATACTGGTTAGCAAAGATTACTATGGTTTTCTAGTGTTCATAGATCAGGACCATGAGATACTGGGGGTAGATTTTTGGGGTGATAAAAAAGAAAAAATCAGGGTATTGGCTACTTACCATAGTGGAAGAATGAATAATGGAGATAAGATTCTTGTATAGAAACTAAATTCACATTCACAGTTAAGAGGTGAGTGTAGAATGGTCATTATTACATGGCATTTAAATTTACCAGAGGCTACCTGGGTAGGAAATACAATTAATGACACAAGGGAATAGAGATTTGCAAATACCTCAGTAAGGGAAGGAGGCTTTACACAAGTGGTAGAACAAAATACGAGGCGCGTCCAGAAAGTAAGTTCCGTTTCAATTTATCTCCGCTGCAGCGCTGCGATTACAGTTCCGCACATGCGCTGTAGACGATGTGTATCAAGGGGAAGAACGTGCGCTATTTGGAGATCGCTGTCAGTTACGTATGCTTTGTTGTGCTTGTTTGAAATGTCGGCGTCGATTGAAAATTCCGCCGCCTGTGAAATCAGGTCTGTGATTCGGTTTCTGAATGTGAGGAAAGTTAAACCAAGTGAAATTTATCGGCAAATTTGCGATGTTTACAGACCAAATGCGATGAGTGATTCGATGGTGACAAGATGGGTCCGACAGTTCAATGGCGGGCGTAGTGATGTGCACAATGAAGAACGAAGTGGGCGTCCACCTTTGATTACAGAAGAACTGGTTCACGTGATTGATGACAAGATCCAGGAAAACCGTAGGTTTACAATTAGTGCTCTCGCTATGGACTTCCCCCAAATTTCACGATCACTGATGCATGAAATTGTTACCAAACAACTGAAATACCGTAAACGTTGCTCACGTTGGGTACCAAAGATTCTCACTGAGCAACACAAAACACAACGGATGGTTAGTGCACTTGAGTTTTTGACCCATTATGCTGAAAGCGGCGAAGAATTTCTGAGACGGATAGTCACAGGAGATGAAACATGGGTTTCTTACAACACCCCTGAGAGTAAGCGGCAATCAATGGAATGGAGGCACACTTCATCCCCACCAAAGGTTAAGCCGAAGCAAATCAAGACACCTCGGAAAATGATGTGCACAGTGTTCTGGGACTGGAAAGGCATCCTACTCATTGACTTCTTACCGCGTGGTCAAACAATCAAAGCAGATGCTTATTGCGAGACACTTCGGAAATTGTGCCGTGCAATTCAGAATAAGCGCCGGGGACTGCTGTCAAAAGGTGCTGTTTTGCTTCACGACAACGCACGACCACACACTGCAAACGTGACGAAAAACCTCGTATAGGGATTTGGCTGGGATGTGTTTCACCATTCTCCGTACAGCCCTGACCTCGCTCCTAGCGACTTTCATCTGTTCTTACATCTCAAGTCTTTCCTTGGTGGTCATCACCAATGACGACGAGCTGAAAGAAACTGTTTCCAACTGGTTGAAGACACAGGCGGCAGATTTCTATGAAGAAGGTATACAAAACCTGGTGCCACGCTGTGACAAATTCCTGCAAAATTTCGGCAGTTATGTGGAAAAGTTGTAGAAGTTTGTGCAGTAAAAATTTCTTCTGTATCTGTGTACAATTTCATTTTATTACCAAACGGAACTTACTTTCTGGACGCGCCTCGTATGAGGGGACAAAACATGTTGGATAACTTTATAATAAAGCCTGATGAAAATCTTGTAGTGTGTCAGGTAACTGAAAGAATAAGTGATCACAATTGCAGTACTGATGTATATTAGGGGATTCAGTAAACTAATGGCCAAAATAGAATAGGGAAATAGATATTATTATAAAAGGGCACAAACCTTAGAATTAAAGAGATATTTCAGGGAAAGGTTCAGCAAATAGAAGGTTGACACAAGTACAGTGAAAGCAAAGTGGGGAGAGTTTAAGGATATAAAAAAAGGCATGGAAATTTTTATTCTAAAGCAGAAAATAAAGAGAAGTACAGAAGCTGCATACTACAATAGGGAGGTGACAAAGCTAAGGAACACAACAGGGTTAAGAGACAGGTAGGCAGTAGAGAATACTTAAAACAACTAAACAAGCCATTAATAATAGCAAAGAGAAAAACAAGGGATAATCTTATGAATAATATTATTGGTGCAGGAAGATCACTGAACAATGTGTCTAGAAATTTCTATGGCTAGAATACAAAACTAAGTGGAAGGAAAGGTATTCAGGCTATTGTAGATAAGAACAGAGATGAAGTCATTGCGAATTTTAAAATGGCAGAGATATTGAGTGCCTGGTTTAATAAGACTACTAGGGACTATCATCCTGTGATGGGAGGGAACAAATTAGAGCAGAGTCTCCCTAAAATTATAAATGAGGGAACTACTAAATTTGAAATAAATTCTCAGGAAATTATGCAACAACTCAACAAGCTAAAAATATGTAAAAGGGGCCGGTTTAGATAACATTGACACAGACATATTAAACGTTGTGGAATACGATATTGTATCTTATCTTGAAATGTTATTTAAAATGAGTCTGGTGATTTGCTGCTTACCAGAGAATTGGGAGGTGGGTTAAAAATAGGGTTAAAAATTACAGGCCAATAAGTTTGAAATTAATGATGGGTAAAATGATGGAGAGATTGATATGCAACTATATCAGGAATGTCTGTGAGGAAAGAAACTGGTTTCCAGATCAACAACAAGGCTTTAGGCAAGGATATTCATGTGAATCTCAGATGGTAGGCTGTATGCTATGAATTGGACAAGGGAAGCCAAGTTGATAGTGTGGCACTAGATCTTTCTGAGGCATTTGAAAGAGTGAGCCATAAAATGGCTTTCAATAAACTGAAATCTATTGGATTGGATGAAAAAGTTACTTTCTTGGTAAAGGAATTCTTAAAAGTCTCGAAGCAAAGTGTTAGAGTAGGAAATACATTATCAAAAGAGGTGGAAGTAAATATAGGAGTGGCACAGAGTAGTGTATTGGGACTGTTGCTGTTCATTATTCTAATAAATGATTGTGTTGATGGGTTACAGTCGGAATTTAGGTTTTTTTGCGAACGGTATGATATACTGTACAATTGGATCAAAACAAGTGAAAACTGTAAACAGCTGCAGGGTGACCTGGATAGAATATTTAAATGAGTATGTCAGTATGGAATGGAGATAAATGCCAAGTAGAGTCAGCTTATTAGGTATACAGATATAAAACTAAAGGTTAATTATGATTATAGGGTGGAGTCAGACTTGCTTGTTGAAGGCTCGAAGTGTAAATATCTTGGCATAAGGTTTGATAACAAAATCAACTGGGCAGAGCACATTGGGCTAGTGGTAGGAAAAGGTTATAAAATCCTTCATTTACTGGAGAGGGTGATGAGAGGATGTACCAGAGAAGTTAGGGAATTGGGTTACCAAAACTTTGGTCAGACCTTTGGTTGAAAATGGTAGTATAGTTTGGGACCCACATTTTGGCTATCAAGTACAGGAGTTGCAGGGTGTGCAAAGAAAAGCAGCTAGATTTGTTTATGCAAATTATCACAGGACCCAGCCAGTAACTGATATGATAAAGGAGCTGGATTGGGAATCATTGGAAGACAGGAGGAGGGTGAAGAGAGTGCTGGGAACGTACAGGGCATATGTTGGTGATGGTTGGTGGGATATTAGGAATGGTGCATGGAAGGAGAAAGATGTCCATGATCACAAGCTGGCTCTCGATTTCATGCATAAGGGAGTGGGAAAATTTTCCTTTTGTTGGTAAGTTTGTCAGGGATTGGAACAAGTTACCAAGTGATGAAATAATTTACCAAAAATGCTTAAGGAATTTAAAATTAAAATTTCTAAATTGGGAACATAAATGGGAAAGGAATTTATCACTTCAATGTCAAAAAATAATTTAAAAAAGTGGGGATATTAGATGAGTAGGTGTTTGCTACCAGAACATTTGTTTGATTGCAATTAAACTGATAATATGATGTGAAAAAAGGGGAAGGAAGAACAAATTTGCTGAAGCAAGCAAAAGAACAGACTAAAACAATGAAGTGCTCTCCCACCACTTTTAACTGTAATCACGGATGATATAAATGAGAACAGGGCATCGAGGATTTGAGAGGAAAGCATGAAGGTGGTGTCTTTTGCGGACAACCTTGTGATCTGGGGAAGTGATGAAGAGGAAGTTTGGCAGCAGTTGAATGTGTGGGCAGACCGTGTGGAGGAGTATGGCATGAAAGTTAATGTGAAGAAATGTGAGTACATGGTAACAACCAGAATAAAGAACAGGATAACCAGGGGAATCATGATGGCATGTGAACAACTGAAGGAGGTAAGCAGTTTGGGGAGTGTGTTAGAGGAATGGGGAAGGAATGATGGTGAGATAAGCAAAAGAGGAAGACAGGTGTAGGCACGCACTTTTAAGAACTACCAGAAGCCTGATATGTAATAGGAATGTGCCATAGAAAGGCAAGAGAGTAATTTATCACACATACTATGACTATGTGCATATCCTGACATATGGTGCTGAAATCTGGTCAGAGAAGACGTGTGTCATTAAGGATAAAGAATGAAACAATTAGACACACCGTAAAAGAGGAACCCCCACAGGAAATTGTAGAGAAAGCCAGACTAAGATGGTATGGACATGAAAAGAGAATGGAAAAGCAGAGAATCCTAAGAAACATCTACAAAATTAAAATGCATTGTAAACAACCCTGAGGAAGGCCAGGGGATGAATGCATGAGAGGAGTGGAGAAATGTGTATGGAAGAGAGGAGAGGACGGGAGCAAGGTGGCGACAGAGGGATGGTGGGAAGAAAGAAGAAAAGGGAGGGGCTTATACACAAAGTACATCTGGCTGGCAGGAAGCCGTTAAGGATGATGATGATTTAAACATTTTTACTGATTATTTTAAATGATTTTGACTAGGTTTTAATTGTTTTTGATTAGTTCCAGTTTTTTAAATAATTGTTATCACACCCAAAAAAAACTGTCGGTGCTTTTATTGTTTTCCAGAAATTTTCATACTATGTATGCCGATAATAACTGCCAGGAAAGCTGACTCAAATATTCCTAACACCACATTATGTCATTTGTTTCATATAATGTGTTTCTAAAAATCTTTGGAGATAGTCTGATGTATAATTTTTATGTGTATTTTTTTTTAATGAAATGGAAGTAAAAGGTTTATTGGTAGTGTCATTATTTGAACTACCTGTCATTTAGGTAGTTCAAGAGATTAAGTGACTATGATATCACTTTAGTGAGAGTATAAATCACGTGACAACCAGACAAATCTGCAAAGCTTTAAACAGGTATTATGTTGCTAAAAACACTATATTATTAGTAGTTTCACAGTCACATAACTAATATGTGCTATAAATTTTATTCTAATCATGTGATTATTTTCAAGTTTTTAGTTTTCACAAATATTAGTTTATCCTATTCTTTATACTGGTTTGTATGGTTGAAATTTTGCATAGGTCTTACTTACATGTGTTAAATGGTAAGAAAATTACTAATTTTGATATAATTTAAGTGTAATGGAGCACGTGTGCTGGTTTCAATTTCCCTACACACCTGCTTTCCCATTTCATGGGGGAAAAAACCTCTACAAATTCTGAATGGAATATCAGCAACCACTTACATTTGCCCCTTACAGATGTTTAATTCTTACAGTGTTTTCGTTAAATGTTTCATTATTTCCCTTGGTAATTTATTCTGATCCTTGAATCCTATATCTAGAAGAAACAAATCTTCAGCTAGTGCTCATGGTAAATTCTCCCCTTCAGTGCACTACTAATTCTTATTCTTCTATATCCATCCAGTCCTCATCACCAATATGCATCTTGCACAATGCCAGCACTTTGTACCCCTTCTCTCCCCCCCCCCAAAAAAAAATTCTCTTTTTTTCCTATTACTCCCATCTAGCTCCTTTATATCACTTACTGATTGTGTTCTGTTGCAATTCCCACAAATAATTCTAGTTGCTCTCCTCTACAGCCTCTCCACCTCCTTTATTTGGTACCCAAAATGGACTCCCAAGCCAAACTACCATATTTGAGTAATGGTCTGAACAAAGTCTTGTGAACTAATTCTCTCTCTTCTCTAGTACATCTTGTTTTCACCCTCCCCAAAAATTTTCAAACCTCTAGTCTATTGCGATCAGTTGTGCTTTCAATAATATTGTGGAATTAAAAGATTATAGTATGCTGTTTTTATTTATTATAATTATTTAGCACAGTCACAACTTATCGTCTATCTGATTTGACCTTGCCTTTCGGCTATCATTCCTTCGTTCATAAAAGGAATAATTAACATGGCCACCTGGTTGTATGGAGGGTGGAAATGCTCTACCAATATTTCGACTGAACGAAACACACAAAGAAGTATGTTGAGCACAAACACTATTTATTGCACAAAGTTTTTCAGTTACACCACTGACCACCAAACCATATTTATTTAGTTTGTCATCAAGAAGAATTAATGACTACCCTGAATAATTGTTTGTGAAGATTGTAAGTCCGTAGTGAGTGCAAGCGTTCTTAACATTCCACATTTAGCACAACACTGTACTTTGTTATATTGCAGTGATCGAAATACACTAGTAACAGCAGTTCACCATTTATAGTATTCACTCAGCATTCACAAGTAGCCACTGGCTTATCCAACCGTATGAAACGCCGGCCAGAGCTAGTTACACTGATGCGGAAGAGCGTAATTTGTATCCACGGTGACTGCTTATTTTTAACAACACCATTCTCACAACAGTCAAACTGACTAATCACTTTATCTTCGAGTGACTGGCTTCCACAGGCATTACGAAAAACGACAGCCAGCCCTCATCTATCGTGGTAGCACGAACAAAACTTCTTTTAACACAAGATTACTTCACTGTTCATTGCACCCATGCATACACGTGCTCTCACTTAACACGCAACCTCCCGCCATAGATCAGCGATACTCCTCTCGATCGTTGAGATCGATAGTTGAACTCACACCCGTTAATTGACTTTAGATATAGATTGAAAGGTCCGATAAGCTACCGTAATGTGACAATATGTTATCACTAGATATTTACTCATAACATCTTCAACAAGCAATTTGTCCTCCACCATATAATCATTTAAAAAATTTGTTTATCCATGTACCAAATCAACTGACTCTTCTTGGCATTCATCTTCCTTACTTATGTGTGTAGCCACCTAAAAAATCTTTCAAGATTCTCACATAACTGTTCACAGTCCTGTCATGTTGTAATCCAGTTGTATAACATTTATTCCATTAGCAAATAACCTAACTTCTGACTAATCCACCAACCCATGTATTACTTTGAATAATGAACTGCTGTGACACTCCCATCTATTTTGATACTACATTTTCTATCCTGACTCTTTGCTTTATAATTTTTATGAATTCCTTAAATTCAACATAAAGTGTTAGTAGGTGACAATATCTACCTTTTGTAGCCTCTTTTATTTTTGTCTTTATTAAGTTGTACTTTTTATATTCTCTTGTAAACATATCCAGTTAGCAGTCTAAACTGTCTGTATCATACCTTAAGCCAAGAAATTTGTGTTTTATTACAGGAACACAGACTCTGAAGAAAATTTCTTATGTTCATATGAAGTTCCTGGAAACTGCAAATTGTTTGGCCAAGCTATTTATATGAGCTGGGCAGGATATTTCACAACAAAGCCTATTCTGAAGTTGTATGATGTTTTGAGGTATGTTCCCTTCCATCATGATGAAAGTGTACCTAATTAGTCTGTGAAAACTTTAGATAAGATAACAGCTAACTAGATGAATGTTGGGATAGTATAGGGATAATGAAAGTCGACTTTCAAACTAGTAACAATGATGAGATAAAAAGAAAAGTATTTGAGTTAAAATAGACTAAAAACAGTCAGAGTACAATTAATATTAATTCAAGTTATTCCAGCTTCCAATATGTTCTGATGATCAAAGATTTAAGTAAAAAAAAAAATGCAATGTTTGATATCCATTTAGCAAAATTGCAACAAGGAATAAGTCTGTGGATTTAAAATATTTTTTTAAAAAAATGAGGTAGGGTTAACATTAAAAATAAAGCTAATAAAGTTATTACCTGAAAAAAATAAATCAGATTTTTTAAATGTGTATAGTGTTTTTGCCAACTAGGACTGCATTGAATTTGCTTTGAATGGATATATGTCCACATTCAATCTGGGGTGGTTAGTCCTAGAGGGGACCTAAAGTTTAATATGTAATCTGAACAACTTAACTGTTCTGGCATTCTTCACATTACACAGCAAGATTAAGGGCTAGTGCACAGCGTGTGAGCGATATGAGATGCCGACAGCCTACCGGGGAAGTCAATCATCCCCGTCAGACCTTCAGACGCAACAGGTACTCACTCTGGTGCTATAATGTCGAGGATTGGTAGAGTTTTGGCTAAAAATGGGATTAAGACCATCTTCCTGCCACCACCGAAAACTGAAGAATATCTTGCACCCCCCAAGGATGATCTTGCTCTCCGAATGCCAGGAGTTTTGTGAATGTGGAAAAAGATACCTACGCCAGACGGTATGATACATAAACCAGTGATGTCTGAAACAAGTCTGACACGTGCATCTGGGGCAGAGCAAGAAATTCATGCTTTACCACTTTTCAACTTCAAAGAAAGCCTTCTCCTTCCCTCTAATTCCTAACTTTATTGGCTGAGATTGCCCTGCTGAAATGAACTTTATTTTTATTGAGTAAGGAATATTAAACACTAGCTGGTGCCCATGACTTTGTATTTGTAAAGAAATTTGATTGATAGCTAACAACATGCAACTACCGTGGTGAACAATGGGAGACTCGAGGCTAATACCACACACAAACACCAGCGATCTGCACAGGGTATTTATTGATGCAAAGTGAAATATATTGACACAGACATCTTTGATCTAAATAACGAAATATCCTCAGTTGACCATTTTCAACCACATCCCTCCAGCTACCGCCATACAACCACCATAGTGCACTATGGGACACTTGAAGAAACTATCACACACAAACACTAGTGGCTGGAAATTGGAATATAGGGACACATGCCTTTGGTCGAAATATGAAAATGTCCCAGATCGACCACTTTCAACCACCATATCTCACACACCCTTACAGCTATCAGCATTCGGCCAAAGTTGTATATGATACGAAACTCCATGCTGCTATCACACACAAATACCAGTGGTTTCCACTAGATTGCTGGTTGTTGGCCACCTCACATATGCTGAATATCTAGAGTCAGCTCCCTAGAGCATCCTCAAGCTCTTCACATCTGACTAAGCATGGCTGCACAGAAGGTAATGTCAATGTGGGTTTTCAGATAAACTAACCATAATATGCCTCCCCCATTGCAAATAGGATAGTCGCAACAGAAAGTATAGAATTGGTCTTAACTAAAGTTGAAAGTGGGATAGAAAAAAATCATGCTGAGTGACTAGTTCCAAATAAACATTTGCTTTTTTTTCTCTTACTTAAACTCAAGTTGGGTATTTTTAAACAGTATGCAACAGGAAAAGATTTTAGGTTCCTTTGAGACATTCTTCCTTATGTTTCATCATCAAAAGTAAAGGAAGGTTGTTTAGCTATACCTCAAATTATTCTACAACAGAAAGTTCCAGATTTTCAATCATGTCTAACAAACAAACAAAACTGCAGGCATCAATATATATATTTTTTAAAAGGGGTTCAAAATTTACTTGAAAAAAAAAAGAAACCATAACCACAAACTATTGTTGAATCAGATAATTAAATTATTATTCAATTAAATTGCGATGGAGCACACGCTCTGGTGGCAATTTCCCTGCCATCCATATTCCCCCTTCCCTGTACCCACCTACATCTGCTGTCGGCAAATTTTAACTTTAAATTCTTTCAACGTTTTTGGTAAATTATTCATCATTTCTCTTGGTAACTTATTCCTATCCTTGACACCCTTCCCTAAAAAAGAGAATCTTCCTACACCATTGTGCCCGAAATCGAGTGCGCATATCTGCATTTTGGATGAATTAAGTCTTTAGATGTTCACTTTCTGGACTTACTATTGTATTACTTTTGTGAGGTAAATCCAATGAACATAGTAAATGGTTTCACAAACACACACAATGACATACCCAGTATCTTAACCAGGTGAGGAAACTCATACTGGTTTTCAGGAATTGGGATGGGAAAGTGAGGCAGTGAACAGCCAAGTTGTTTCAAGAGTTCATGACAAAAGACTGTAGTTTAGTACCATATTCATTATTAAGTTTGATGATTAATTTGCTCATTTAATGTTTAGATTATAACTTACTAATCTTTCATATGTGGAGAGGGCCATCTGCTCCCCCCCCCCCCCTATTCTCCTCACTGGATACAACTCTGCTTACAAACTTTGTACAGAAATGGCATCAAAGAAAAGTGGATAGCTTTCATTCTAGCAGATTGATGCTGGGGCATTATTACAGACAAAAAGGAAATTCAGTAGAAACACACACTTTTTTTCTGTCATCAATACTTTGACTGATTTGATGCAATCCTCCATCCCTTTCTATCTTGCACTAACCTCTTCATCTCAACTTACCTCTTACAATCATGTCCTCAATTATCTGCTTCATATATTCTAATCTCTGTCTTCCCCTACAGTTCTTACCTTCGACTGTTTCCTCCACTAACAAATTAGGCAATCCTGCATGTCTCAAAATATGACCTACCATCCTCTCTCTTCTTTCTGTAAGCCTCATCCATATTCTTCTTTTCTCACCTATCATTTCCAAAACTCGTTCATTTCGTACTTAATCTGTCTACCTAATTTTCAGCTTCCTTTCATAGCACCACATTTTAAATGCTTCAGTTTTCCTTCTTTTTGGTATTCGAAAATTCCAAGCTCATTATATCTCTTCTTTCTCTCTCCTAATGTTACTTAGGGTTTATCTCAAATTGCTTAACTTCCTCTTCCTTTAATATAATTCCCATATAACTCTTCCTCAAGACTTTAATCCTCCAAATCTCAAAATCTGTCATTTTACATTAATATACCACTACATTTTCTTTATTGTCTCTCCCTTAAACTCTATAAAACTCTTTAGGGAATGCTTCTCTACTTCAGTCCTTTTTTTTATACTATTTTTCCAACTATTTCGTCAACTGCTGTTCTTACACAAATTATCTAACTCCTTCAGAACTATGATATAGGGATAAACCCCTGTCCTGTTACAATATGAGAAGGTCCATTCATGGTGGTGTGGTGACAAGAAAGGAGGTCTTGAAGCAGATATCTAAATATTACAAACAACCAAATAAGCGAAAGGCAGGTTTCTCACAGAGTAGTCTGTAGATGTTGCTTAATCCATTTCTCCTCTCTGGATTGAGGTAAAGGTAACTGTACAAGGTGTTTTTAAAAAAAGCATCCTTTCTTAATTTTTAATGCATGAACAAATAAAGTCAGGGGGCATGATTTGTTGCACATATTTAGGCGAAACTAATGCACATGCATGAATTGTTTCCAATCTGCAAAAGCTTTTAGTCACCAATGGCCATCAAACAGTGAGGTAGTGTAAGTGAATGTAATCAGATTTTATTTTTTGACAAAATGACAGAAAAATTTGCACAGCGCTGTGATTCTCAAGTGGGAATGATCATTCAAGATTAAATAGGCTGTTGGGGAAGAAGTACTGGGCACCACACAAATAAAGGAGTGGAATAGCCACTTCAAAAATGGCCACTCAGTGTAGAGTGAAGCATATTCTGGTAGGCCCTCAACATCCAGAAATGAGATCATCATTGACAAAGTGAGGACACTGGTGATGCACCATTTGGCACAACGATCTTCATGAAGAATTACCTAAGGGCTCTAAGTTGCTATTGTGACAGCGTGAGACACAAGTGGTCGAACCTGTCAGCAGCAGTCAATTGGCAGTTCTATTATGATAACACACTCACTCAATCCTCACATTTGCTACAGAATTTCTTGGGGCAAACAGAACACACTTACACTCATATTACTTCTGCCTTTTCCCCATGCTGAAAATACTACTGAAAGGGGCCAAATTGCAGTCCTGAGAGGCAATGGCGGCCCTAGGGCGGTGCGAGCGGTGCGACCGCACTGGGCGCCGTCATATGGGGGGCGCCGAAATACAGCGGAAGATCGTCTGCGCAAAAAATAAAAAATAAATTCTATAATAACCCAGCTTGCTGTTCACATATTTTAATACACTAATAATCCAGACGAGTTTATAAGCATAAGAGCTTCATCTTAGTGCATCATAGAATCAAGTCAACTCGATTTGTTACTTGAATCAAGAAAATCAAAACTCGTCCCATAATTAGTACTCACTGGTTCTGCGCCTCCCGCACCTGTTTCCTGCCTCTGAGGCTGTAGTCTTCGAGTAAATTCGCATGCGGGTGCACGTTTATGGCGCGAGATTTAACCTACTTATCTATTTCTACCATGTTAGACCTGGTGATTGCAGTTAACATTGGTATTGTAAATATCTGCAAAGTATGATGTGTGTTTTACCAACAAGACATGTGCTACCTACCAAAAAAAAAAAAAAAAAATGAGAAGTATTCAAAATTGCTTGCTAATTTTTTTAGAGTTGAGAAGTCATCTGAATCGTTGTAACCAGAACTAGTTCAACACGGGAAGGATGGAAACTTATTTAATAAGAGTTCTACAGACGAGGGTCATCATGATAAAGAGCAACATGTACATGAAGATTTAGCATGTCTGGAACGTCGTCTGCAGTTCAAAATATTACACAATGGGGTATACCAGACATATCACCACCGTCGCCTTCTCAAAGCACAAATCATCATATTTCAAAATGGTCACTCATTGACTCTGCAGCCAGAGATGAAATAATTATTCTAGCGATGAAAAAAAAAAGGGTGTCATTTTTCAAATATGTATTTTTAAAGAGTAATATCAAATGGAGAAACTTATTAAAAACATATGGCTTATTTACTCTTGGTCTTTACATAAAGAGTGTTATTTATTCAACAGTAGATCTCTTTTTTTTAGGAAAAAACGAAACTGCCTCAAATTACGAGCATACCATGCTCAGTTGGATAGGAGCGTTGATTCGATTAAAGAACGTCAGTGTAATAGACAAGGGTTTGTAAATACAGATTAAATACGAAAAGTCAGGAGTGGAATACTACCCTCGAATGAATGATGTCCGAAGTATTGTTTTTAACATGCAGGGAGAGCTTTGGATCTTAAACACTAAATACTTCTAATAATGGTAACTTCCCGGATATAGTATTGCTAGTAACGAGAATAATGTCTGTTATTTTGGCAAATGTATTCAAAATGAATGAAGTCCAAAATATAATTTTGAGTATGGATAAGTCATCACACTGAATTGTTCTCCTGATGTCAGTCATGCCGAAAAATTACCTTTCACAATGCTTTTATCGACACTAATGAAGACCAAGTCCAAGTGCTTGAGTGTTTCGTTGCATACAAACCGGAAAGTGACTTTTCTGGATCTGGGAACTGGTCTCACTGGCATGTTTATAGATGATACTTTGCAAAAGTTCGATTTGGATATGAACGATTGTCGAGGCTAAACATATGGCAATGAATCCAATATAATAGGATTCCAAAGCAGAATTCAGAACCAATATCTTTGATCATTTAAAACCCAAGCAGCTGTCATCAAATCTGCTAGTAGCATGTGTCGCCAAAGCATCCTTGTGCGGGTTTCTTTAAAGATTATTTGTTCTATTATCTCGACCAACAAATTGATGAGAAATGGTATCCTTTCACTTGAAGGATTATCACTCTCTGCCTCGCTGCAGTCTGTTCTTCAGTTCGCGACACTATTCTGGAAACGAAAAGAGGCCTTGTACCTGAGCCGGATCACGGAGCAATTTGAGTTTGTAGTTACCATGGTAACTTGGTATAACACACTGTTTCAAATAAAAAAATTAAACAACGCTATGCAGGGTGAAAGTGGATTTATGAAATGCATCACAACTGTTTGAGAAAGAGTGCCGGAATTATTCGTCTGCTGTGATAACAGCTAGGGAAATTGTTTCTCTGACTGGGACGTTTTATATAATTAAACCAGTCAGATCCAGAAGAAAATCGATTTTTTTGAACGTGTTTTATCATATGATCGATACAACCGAGAATGAAATGGTCACTCAATTTATACAACTATCCAGATTTAATGACACATTGTCTTTCTTACATATTATTAAACCATTTCCTTAAAAGTTCGAATTGGAAAAATCCTGTGCAGGTTTAGAAATAAGTTTAATTGATGGAGAAAATTGTGACATATCTGGTTGTGAATTGATTGGGGAACTTTCTGAATGAAACTGTTGATGATGGGACTTGAATCAGCAGAAACAAAGTGGTTGGCTGGATATATTTCCAAACGTGGGGGCAGCGCTTAGAATTTTGCTAACCATATCTGTAACTATCGTTAAAGGACAACGAAGTTTCAGTAAATTATCAAATCTTATTTACGGTAAACATACTCTAGTTAGGCTGTCAGATTTTACAATTTTATCTGTAGAAAATAATATTGCCCAAGTATAAAAGCGAGGAAGATGACAATCCTGGCCTTTTAGTTATGGTTTTATTTCTTTATTTTTATTAAAAAAAAAAAAAAAAATGATTAAAGACCTTCAAAAATTGACGTATACGTGATGTGAGCATAGTGTACGCCACAGCAGCTTAAATAAAAGTTTTCAGACTTAAAGTGTAACTTTTTACTGTTGTTGTTTCTCATTCATATCACTGCTATCTTATACTAATCTGTCTGAGGTTTGAATTGTTACTAACATGTAAAGACTATCTTCTGCTCGCGGCTTTGCTTGAATGGAATTCATAACGTATTCCTAATTTCCTATACGTATTTGAATTTAAATTCGCTAGGGAATTAATTTTTCGATCGGGATAAAAGTAGATTGTCAAAACATTTGCCAAAATTTTATTTTAAGCCGCTTAGCCATTTCGACATGAAACAATAAAAACATCCAAGCAAACTAACATTTACATTTATAATATTAGTAGGGCGTAAAAAAATTATTTTCAGTTTGTCTATATGGTCACCTGAATCACGAATAAGTGATTGCACATCTGGGGCGCCACAATAAGATCTCGCACCACCTGAAAAATTTTCTAGGGCCGCCGCTGCTGAGAGGTCATTATGCACTAGCAACAGACCAGCCACACACCATTCCAGCATTGCTCCTGGCAGTGGTAGAACCTTTGGAGAAATCTTTGGCAGCTCAAGGATACTTACTACTTAGAAGGAAATTAGTTTAAGATTATTGTATCTGAATATGAGTATCTTTTTATGAATAAAGACTGAACTGTTAGAAAACAGGGTTTATGAATAATAGTTTTTGAACACTCCTCATATTGATACAGATGGGTTGATGTATAAAAATTTATCCTTGCTTAAAAATGTATCTGAAAATACTTTTGAGATGATGTGTAAAGTAATGAGAAAATTTAATTACAGGAACTACATTGAAGGGAGAGAGGACATCCCGTGGATAAGTTTACATGTGCAGGGGTTCATGGATTGTCCAGTTAATTGGAAGACCAAAGAAAATGGATTCTTCACTAATGGTGACAATCATTACACAATATTCCTTCAAAAGAATAAAGGAAATATCATCTGTCAAGTGATTGGAACAAATAAGAGATACAAGAAATGAATATTTAAAATATCTTTTGCACTTTATTTCTGTACTCAATAAGCTTTTAGTTTACATTTATGCATTTATTGCAGATATACCACCATTACATGTATTACAACTGCTATTATAACTTCACCAAATTTTATTTTATGTTAACGAAATAATTCAGGATTCTCCCCCCCCCCCTCTTTCTGTCTGATCTCATTGTATCTTTCATGCTAAATATGTTTTGAACTATGAGTGTAATTAAATAATTTGAAGCTGATATTCACTACACCAGATTGCATTAAATATTAGCTTGCTATCTCTTCTTCATTAAGGTTAAGTTCAGTAGTCTGTACTGTATAATGAGGGGGATAAGTCAGTATATTGGCTATAAATTATAAGCAGTAATTGAGATCACTGGAATTATGGAAACTGGCAGAACATTTATATCCATCCAGTTACCGCCCAGACAGTTCTTACAACTCCTTTGATCTCATAGAGTGTTTAACCATTACAGCCATCATTGTCCTTTCCTACAATCAACCCCTTGATATGAATTTCACAGATACGAACTGGCTTAACAACATATCCTAGACCTCAGATGTTTCCATGGGGGTGTGACTCTTTCTCCACTGGTCCTAAAATTGTACTAATCTTTTGAAATTTGGATTAACTACATCCTCATTTTCGGAAAAGTCACCACAAATTAAATTAAAAATGCTGACATATGAAAATGACATGCAGCTATTAGATGCCGTCGGCGCTGCAAAATCAATAAAATTCTCTTTAAATATTGGCTAAATCCTTTGTTGTAATGTTTATGTGCTGTTTCAGCTTCCCTCCATTGTAAAAAGTTGCACGATATTAACAAATAGAAAATATTTGTCTGAGGTATAGTACAGCAACGCTCACGATCTTAGAATCAATAGAAGCGATTGGAGACAGTCGATTGCTTCTGTTGTAAACAAATACGTCATTTCCGAGATGGACACCACAGTTTCATCCCAACCACAACCACTATGACAAAACAAAACTGTTTAGGTTGATATGATCCCTATTCCGATATTTTGTGTCATTTCTGCAGTGCTGGTAACATTTCACGGTTGCACAGCATCTCATATTTTGGCATTTTTAATTTAATTTGTGGTAACTTTTCTGAAAAAGGAGAGCACAAAACATGAAGAGGACATTGTGTGGAAACAGTTAATGCAAATTTAAAAAGTTTCGGACTGGTGGAAAAACAGGCATTCCCACCATCTCTAATTTCGACCTTCATCTTTACTTTCCCGACAACTGGACTTTGGTTATTGTTTCATTTATTCTTTTAAGTTAAATTTTAAAATAATTTGTATTTGTATATTTACATTTTGATTCATGCGTCTTCCAGATTTTATCCTAAATATAATTTATTTGGTGTTTTCATCATTTATGTGAGCAAAGTATGGCATTTGATAAATGATGGATCAAATTTTTTAACCCAGTGTAAATTTATTTCTTCTCATGGATGATTCTAGCTTGCCTATTTCTAGACCAAAGAAGTTGGTTGGCACTCTCGGTTGAAAGTAATAGAATTGATGTCAGTCAGATCATAGAAAACAATTTGTTTACCAGGAGTTTCATAAGAGTGTCTGTATATTTAAAATCATGTATTGTTACCTTGCCAAAATACAAAATTGGAAAACAACTGATCTGAAACATCAACAGTGGCGTAGCTAGGTCAACAAGGACCCCGGTGCAAAAAATTATTTTTGGCCCTCAGGCCAGATGGGCGACCTTTTTTTTTGCTTTGTGTTGCTGGTAAGGGGCCCTTGAGTTGTGCTTAGGGGCACCCTGAGCAGTGGTTGGTGAACCCCCTGAGCAGTGAGAGGGCCCTTAGTGAGGGGCTTCTCCTGTGTCACAGGGGCCCTTAATGACTGTAGAGCTAAAAAAAAAAGGTCGCCAGTTTGCCATGAATGCTGCACTTTGGGGCCCTCAGAAGTATGCTTGGGGGCCCCGGAACACTGCACCGCCTAGCCCCATAGTAGCTATGCCCCTGAACATCAAATGTTGTTATACCACAAATAGTACATAAACAATCACAACATAAAATTAAGTTGATACGTGGTTAAAAAAAACTTATTCAATAGACCTTAAAACTGATTTTCTTAACAAAAAGCTTTAGCGATTAATACACTGCATTGTTGTTGTCATGAGACAGACACCAGAAACTGGTATGGGAAAGATACACCAATCTTGTTGAGAAGATTCGTGAAATTTTGATCTGTGTTTTTATACCTAAAGAATCAAAGTACTGGGTGATTTACATTCCCTGTTTCCAAATTACCCCATTCACAAACATCTGTATTTGTGATGTTTAACAGATGATGATGAGATACTCTTTCTGATTATGGCAACGATATCTCCTTTAGGCTTCAAGGAACTGTACAGCCAATGAACAATGGGAACCCATGGCTGTATGTAACTGTAACAATGGCCCCTTATTTTTTTAAATATCCCATTTGCTTTGTTAGACATTTCACGTTTTAAAAGTCCCAATTTTTTTGAAAGACTGCATGAGAAGCTACGGAACGGCGGGAGAACAGGAAGGGAATATATGGCTTTCAGCGGCCATGAGGCTATTTCACCAGGATATGAGGTTTATATTATTTTTGTTATTCAGATAATTTAGGTAAGTAATTTAATTAATCTTATATATATATAAAAAATAGACGTGTTTTTTCCTATATTTCACTTTTCAGCCACCACTACCTAGCACAGATCACTGATGTTTGTGGGTGGAAGTAGCATGGAGTTTCCTGTCGTGCACAACGTTGGCCGAATGCCGATAGCTGTGGGGATGTGGGAGATATAATGATTAAAGTTGGTCAGTGCAGGGCGTTTTCATATTTCGACCAAAAATTCGTATCTCCGTATACTTCTCTTTCCTGCCACAACTACATAACATAGACCTTTGGTATTTGTGTGTGGTAGTAGAATCGTCTTTCCTGTCAGTGCACTATGGTTGTTAGATGTCGGTAGCTATGGGGGTGTGGGAGATATGGGGGTTGAAAGTGGTCGACCTGTGGCAATTTCATACTTCTGCCAAAGACAAAAGTGTCATGGTGTATCACTTTTCAGCGAAAACTATAGATCACAGATAACTGGTGTTTGTGTGTAGTAGTAGCACAGAGTCACCTTTCGATCACAACAGCGGCCGAATTTCAGAAACTGTGGTACTGTGGTAGATATGGTGGTTGTAAGTGGCCGACCAAGGATATTTTCGTATTTCGACTGTCTCCGCATATGTCACTTTTCTGCCACAACTACATAGCATAGAGCATTGGTGTTTGTGTTTGGTAGTAGAATCGTATCTCATGTAGTGCACTATGGTTGTTAGATGTCGGTAGCTATGGGGGTGTGGGAGAAATGGGGGTTGAAAGTGGTCGACCTGTGGCAATTTCATACTTCTGTCAAAGACAAAAGTGTCATGGTGTATCACTTTTCAGCGAAAACTATAGATCACAGATAACTGGCGTTTGTGTGTAGTAGTAGCACAGAGTCACCTTTCGATCACAACAGCGGCCGATTTCAGAAACTGTGGTACTGTGGTAGATATGGTGGTTGTAAGTGGCCGACCAAGGATATTTTCGTATTTCGACTGTCTCCGCATATGTCACTTTTCTGCCACAACTACATAGCATAGAGCATTGGTGTTTGTGTTTGGTAGTAGAATCGTATCTCATGTAGTGCACTATGGTTGTTAGATGTCGGTAGCTATGGGGGTGTGGGAGAATATGGGGTTGAAAGTGGTCGACCTGTGGCAATTTCATACTTCTGCCAAAGACAAAAGTGTCATGGTGTATCACTTTTCAGCGAAAACTATAGATCACAGATAACTGGCGTTTGTGTGTAGTAGTAGCACAGAGTCACCTTTCGATCACAACAGCGGCCGATTTTCAGAAACTGTGGTACTGTGGTAGATATGGTGGTTGTAAGTGGCCGACCAAGGATATTTTCGTATTTCGACTGTCTCCGCATATGTCACTTTTCTGCCACAACTACATAGCATAGAGCATTGGTGTTTGTGTTTGGTAGTAGAATCGTATCTCATGTAGTGCACTATGGTTGTTAGATGTCGGTAGCTATGGGGGTGTGGGAGATATGGGGGTTGAAAGTGGTCGACCTGTGGCAATTTCATACTTCTGCCAAAGACAAAAGTGTCATGGTGTATCACTTTTCAGCGAAAACTATAGATCACAGATAACTGGCGTTTGTGTGTAGTAGTAGCACAGAGTCACCTTTCGATCACAACAGCGGCCGAATTTCAGAAACTGTGGTACTGTGGTAGATATGGTGGTTGTAAGTGGCCGACCGAGGATATTTTCGTATTTCGACTGTCTCCGCATATGTCACTTTTCTGCCACAACTACATAGCATAGAGCATCGGTGTTTGTGTTTGGTAGTAGAATCGTATCTCATGTAGTGCACTATGGTTGTTAGATGTCGGTGGCTATGGGGGTGTGGGAGAAATGGGGGTTGAAAGTGGTCGACCTGTGGCAATTTCATACTTCTGCCAAAGACAAAAGTGTCATGGTGTATCACTTTTCAGCGAAAACTATAGATCACAGATAACTGGCGTTTGTGTGTAGTAGTAGCACAGAGTCACCTTTCGATCACAACAGCGGCCGATTTTCAGAAACTGTGGTACTGTGGTAGATATGGTGGTTGTAAGTGGCCGACCGAGGATATTTTCGTATTTCGACTGTCTCCTGCATATGTCACTTTTCTGCCACAACTACATAGCATAGAGCATCGGTGTTTGTGTTTGGTAGTAGAATCGTATCTCATGTAGTGCACTATGGTTGTTAGATGTCGGTAGGCTATGGGGGTGTGGGAGAAATGGGGGTTGAAAGTGGTCGACCTGTGGCAATTTCATACTTCTGCCAAAGACAAAAGTGTCATGGTGTATCACTTTTCAGCGAAAACTATAGATCACAGATAACTGGCGTTTGTGTGTAGTAGTAGCACAGCGTCACCTTTCGATCACAACAGCGGCCGATTTTCAGAAACTGTGGTAGTGTGGTAGATATGGTGGATTGTAAGTGGCCGACCAAGGATATTTTCGTATTTCGACTGTCCTCCGCATATGTCACTTTTCTGCCACAACTACATAGCATAGAGCATTGGTGTTTGTGTTTGGTAGTAGAATCGTATACTCATGTAGTGCACTATGGTTGTTAGATGTCGGTAGCTATGGGGGTGTGGGAGAAATGGGGGTATAAATGGTCGACCTGCGGCAATTTCATATTTCTGCCAAAGACGCATGTGTCACGGTGTATCACTTTTAAGTGAAAACTATCAATTGCAGATTACCGGCGTTTTGTGTGGTAGTAACACAGAGTCACCCATCGATCACAAACGTTGGCCGAAATTCGGTATCTGTGGGAGTGTGTGAGATATGGTGAAATTTGTCGATCATGATATTTTCGTATTTCATCCAAAGACTTGTGTGTATCCGTAAATTTTACTTTGCTGCCGGAACTACATAGCGCAGAAGACTGGTATTTGTGTGTGGTAATAGTATCGAGTCTCCCATCGTGCACTATGGTGGTTAGATGTCTACAGCTGTCATATAATTCTTTACAATCACGAACGAAGTTCGTGGGTACCAGCTAGTAAATACATAAATGTTCATGAATTTACCACATTACTCATCAGGGCCGGATTAAGACAGCACGGGGCCCTTAGCAAATGTGAAGAACAGGCCCTAGATTTTCCAGATTGGTGTGAGGCCCTTAGCATTTGCTACCTCCTGCTACGTGGTTAATCCGGTACTGGTACTTATATTATTTATACTGTATTTTGTGGAGGTAGCAAATAGTCTAGCGCCAGCCTCGAAAGTGACACGACTTACATTTTGGCAAATTCAGAGGAAAAATAATACAAGTTAGTGTTATTATTTAGAAAGAAATATAGGATTAAAATTAAAATAATTTTTAAAATATAGTTACTGTATAAAATCAAATTAATTTATAAACTAACAATAAAATATGTTCATGTAATTATGTACCTATTTACTGTGTTTTTAAGAAATATGTTTATAATAATTTATAATATAATTTTTTTTTAGATTTTTAACGTAATGAATAAGAAAAAAGGATGCAAATTCAACAATGAGCTAAGAAGTGAATTTCCTTTTATTAAAAAAAAACTAAAATGGTGAATTTTCTATTTCTCACGGCGGGAAGAATGATATTTCAAAGCACTTGGAGACACAGAAACACAAAAGATATTTAAATACTGCTGCATCTTCCTCCAAAATACAGGAATTTTTTCAAGAAACACCTTTGGAGACGAAGAAAAAAGTTTTTGAAAATGTACAATTCTTTGAAATCCTACTTTCTATCACAGGATAAATGTCCTAGAATTTTAGAAAGAGTTTTTTGAAAAATAATCTTCAAAAAGTTGGCTAGATTTTGTACACAACCAAGAAGGTCTTTTTCAAAACACTATAAAACTTATGGAAGGTGACAAAATGTCGGCAATCGAAGTAACAAATGAAGTTAATAATTTAAAATTTCAGTGTCAAGAGCAGTTAGAAAATAATTTTCTTACTTTATCTATCTGTAATAGTATAACCCAGCTAGAAGAACAAAGTGCAATAAATTGTGCAAATATCGTGAATCACGTTAAAAATTTCTACAGTAACTGCAGAGATTATTTAGAAGAGTGGACGGTACATTATAATAACATTTAACATTTTCATTGAGTTACATTAAAACAATAACTTAACTTGGAATGATGTGCAAAAATCATTGGATCATATTACTCAAAATTTTCCATATAGTATATTTCCGAAAATGATCTTTTTAATGAAGTATCATTAAAAAAATATATTGACAAGGGAAAGGTTAAATCTTGGTCTTCAGCAAAAGTCACAATAGAGAACAAATGGTTAGAAATATTTCATCATTTTTAAACAAACCATGTTCCATACAATAATGCACTAAAATTGTTGAATACGCGCTCTCCTTACCAGGAACTAATGCTGTGATTGAACGCATTTTTTTTTATGGTAAATAAAGTGTGGATATCATAAAAGTCACGATGAAGTGCTGAGACTTTGAAAGCCATAGTATATGTGAAATACAATTTAACAAAGTCTTGCAAAAAATTTCATGAGCTTTTAAACAATGACAGCAATCTACTGAAAAAAAAAATCACTCAAATGAGAAATATGCCAAAGAATAAAATAATATTATACATAATTTTTTAATATATTATACTTGTAAATTGTACTCATGTTGAAATTTAAAAAATATATTACAATACTATTTTTGCATTCTATACAAATTTTTTTCTTTCCCCATGACCGACTCTTTAATCAAGAACACACACACACCAGTCATTAGTGTCCTGCTTTACGAATGTTAAAATCTGGTCACTTTACACTAAGGGCTTCAAAATATTGTTTTTTTTTTATCAAATTTTGCATCAAATTTGGTATTTAGTTCTCGTTGGTTACTGTCTAATTTTGTACTAAAAGCGGCAACATTTGCATTTGGAGCAGTTAGCAAGCTTTGGAATAAGTTTGTTTGTGGTGAAGTCTGGATTAGTGGTGCATCTTGATAATAAGTAGTGTCATATGAGGAATCAGATTCCTCCTGATTGTCTCTTGTGTGTGGAACAGACAGTGATATATGTTTGGTGGTAAGCTCTTCAAATTGCTGAGCATGATATAAGTAACCTGGGTAATTGTCATCTATAATTTGTGGCATTTGGTTTGAGGAAGATAAAATGGAAGGATTGTTTAAATCTGCCTCTTCATGTCCCTGAGAATTTAGTGGAGCCAGTGTGGCCTGAATGTTTTGTAAATTTGCGTTCATTCTCGTTAAAGTAACAACACTAGGATGTGGTGTACTTACATCCCGAGCATGTGTAGGTGGAAAAGTTACAGGTATCGTACCAGCTGATAGAATACTGATCATTGCTGCAGTGTCAACCAGCAACTTGTCTATGCAGAGATATTACTGGACACCATGTTTCGAAACAGATGTATACAGTGCCAAAAGGAAGTACAAAATAAAAAAATACCCAAAAAACATATTACAAATAGAAATACAATTATTACAATAAAAAAATTACCAATAGAAATGTGAAGGTGCATGAATGTCATTACATAAACACAAGAAATATCGCACCTGCAAAGCTGAATGAGGATCTTTAGGCTTGTTTGTAAATAAATCAGTATTATGTCATTGTCAGAACTCTCGGCTGCCATTTAGTAGTACTAATACTATTATTACTCCACCTTTCACTAAAAGTGGGTGGCGGAAGGTGCATTGCACCAATCCTTATGTGTAACCATTTGTGCATAGGCAGGGATATACGGGATATGGCAGGAGGCCCACATGGACTGTTCTAGGAACCATCCCAGCATTCGCCTGGGGCGATCTGGGAAAACCCAGATCAGGATGGCCGAAGAGGTTTATAGATACCTACTCCTATCAGAATCTAAGTTCTCTCGCTCAATAACTCCTTCCTATTCCAGTCCCTAATTGCATGTGGATAAAAAAGAGTATAGAAATGAATCGGTTCTGGCCCAGATTTCTCTTATCTTATTTTCTTGGTGATTCCTAGATATGAATCTTGATGGTAATAATATGTGTTTGCTGTCATCCTGAAATAGGTCGGTTATGAATTTTTCAATCAGCTTCAGCCGAGAGCAACGCCTACAGTGTTCCAGGTCTTGTTATACAAATGTTTGCCCACTTAAAATAATTGCATGAAACAGTGGAAAAAATATTTAACTATCTCACCAAAGTAGATTAATTATCAAAAACCATCATTAACACGGTAGTGTAGAGCGTAAACGCTTGATAGTCACTATTACAAATCAAGACTAGGTTATGAACTATATATATTGTGTACTTTGGTCACTAGGAGGATCTAGTTCATTAACAGGATAGATTGACCTTTGGCAGTAGTCTCCCTACCCTACATTATTGCTAGGAGTTAGAAGGCCGCCCTCCTTGAAAGTTAATTGATTAATAGTTATTTCCAGTTCTGTTTGTATACATGCCATATTAACATAACTTATATTAACACTGGCTTTAACAGTACTTATAGAACTGTGAGCATTAGCTAAGAGTTACAACGATGATGGAAATCGGCATAGAAAATAGTCCATGCACGTCACTTAGCTTAATGTGTTGTTGAGCGAAGAATAGTTGACAACCGTAGTTAGTTGGCGTTCGTGCCATAGTGGATGCAGATCATTTAGGCAGCTGTTGATCTGTGGTAACATGGAGAAAGGTGTCGTGAGATGGTGTCTAGACATGTCTGCCAGTTGTGGACATTTGTGCGCCCAATGGTCCAGTGATGATGTTTCATGAAGCAAGTGAAACGGTTAGTGTTTCTAGGACTTTACACCCAACGAATGCGAGGATGGACGTAAGTGTTTAGTTAAATCATTTTTATCAAAAGATCGCCAACATTGTTGTCATGTTACACTCTCCTGACATCGTGTCGAAAAAGTTCCAACTTTCAGAACAGAACCCGAAGTTAATGAAAACTATAGATAAATTGTTTTGTTCAAATTATTTGATATTTGTAGTAGTTCACTCGTGACTGCCAAATGTTAGACAAATGTCTAGAAATTTGATAAGCCCCAAACCCACTGTCCAGTTTCAATCACCCACAGGTGACTATAGTGATGTTCTTACAGAGAAATGGCATGCACACACATCCTATACCAACCAATTACTGTTTGAAACTGCCTCTATAAGGAAACACTGATTCGCTATTTTTAGTCTTTTCTAATATTACACTGACACGTTCCAAAATAAAGGGGTTTTCCCAAGGGTAAGTACTCTTCTGTTGTAAATTACAACGTATTCTCATGGTACCCTTTTTTTTCTCGGGTTTTCCTGAAACATTTGTGTTGTATAGTCTGATTTATTCCAAATCTTTTAAGTTATTACAAATTTTCTTGTAATTCTCCTCATTTAAGAGCTATTAATTCCTTAGTCAGACTTGGTGATATCATCACGTTTCAACACTAACATTTCTTTTTCTTCCTTTAAATTTAAAGTTTCCTTCAAATTGTTATTATTAAATGAATTTCCCTCTCTTATTTAAGCCTACTTTTATCTTCCTAGCTCTTTTATTTAGAAAGATCAAATTCTTTATTTTAGAAATATCTCCTTAAATAAAATTTTAAGAGCATACAAAAAACATCTAAAATTTTTCATTCTATACTTTCTTAGTGGAAATGAATGCAACAATATTCAGTTTGTCTGAAAAAAAACCTTATCGAATCGAATCTCTTATCGAAGTTCTTTACTGTAAAGAAAATGGTTATAAAAGTTCTTTACAGCTATATGAGATTGGTCCCCATCTAAATGATTTTGGAAAAATAATGGATATATAACAAGGTTATGCTCTGAGCTGAAAAGTGATTTACTACTAAGAAAATTATTACATAAGTAATCGTAGGTTTCCGCGGCCAGAGTCAGTTGATTCTACGCTGTCCGGGTGGCGCCGCGTCATGTCATCATAGCCGACGTTTCGACCCTCATTCTGGGTCTTCTTCCAGGGCAGAACTGCGTCCTCGACCAGTGAATGGTCTTGTTTTATAGGCGAGGCCAGCGCCCGTCTGGATGGTTCGATTTGCCCCGGTCAATCAAAAGGTCCCGAGCCGTCACGTGTTTAGTCGGCTTGGAGGAGGCTTGCGCGGTCTGGCGGGAGGTGACATGTCCTGTTCGCACCAGCGAGCGCCAGGCGTCGTATAATTTCAGCCTGTTGTCTTTGTAATATTGTTTGGGCGTTTTAGCAATTTCTAACGCCTCCTTTACCCTCCTTGGCCACCATTTATCCTCGCGCATTATCAGGGTGGTATTTTCGAAAGTCTATGGCGTGATTGGTTTCGGCTGCATGCCGTGCAATGGCGGATTTGTCAAAGTTATTAGATTTATAATCGCGGATGTGCTCACGCAGCCTCTCCCTTATAGTGCGCCCCGTCTCTCCTATGTACATCCGACCACAGGTGCACGGAATCTCATAGATCCCGGCCACCTGTAGTGGAGGCAGCCTGTCCTTAATCATGACAAGCTGGTTACTGACCTTGCTGTGCGCTTTGTAGACAGGTTTTATATCAACTTTTTTAAACAGCTTCCCGATTCTGTCAGTAACTCCTCTTATGTAGGGTAAACAACTACTTGGCGTTCCTGAGAAGTTGGCTTGATTAGATGTTGAATTGGCGTCTTTATCTGTCGTGGCTGCATGCAATGCCTGTCTAATACAATGATTGTGGTAGCCATTGGACTTGAATGTGTGTTGCAGCGCTTCCAACTCCATCGTCAAAACTATTTGCGTCACACACTTTCGTCGCTCTGGTACACAAGGTCGTGAGGACGCCTCTTTTTGTCGCTGGATGGTGGTGCGATGCGGCATGTAGATATCTGTTTGTGTGTGTCGTCTTCCGGTACACTGAGTGTCCAAGGTTCCCGTCGTCACGTTTGGTTACTAGCACGTCTAGGAACGGCAGCTGTCCTCGTTCCTCCGTTTCCATGGTGAATTTAATTTTAGGATGTGCTTTATTTACATAATCCAGGAATCTGTCAAGCGCACTTCGTCCATGGGGCCACACAACGAATGTATCGTCAACAAAGCGTAACCACAGACGCGGTTTGAGGGGCGCGTTTTCCAAAATTTCCGTCTCCAGTTCCCCCATAAAAATGTCCGCCGCTATCAGCGAAAGCGGTGAGCCCATGGCCGCTCCTTCCACTTGGGTGCAAAATTTCCCGTCGTACTGGATGAACGTTGATTTAAGACAAAACTCGGCTAGGTTCGCCTATTCTTCTGAGATGTTAAGTGCCGATAGCTTGGTGCGTATTATTGTTACTGCTTCTTCCACAGGTACATTGGTATAGAGCGACACAACATCAAAGCTCACTAGAATGTCAGTTTCTTCGATTTTGAGTGATGATATTATTTTCTACGAAGTGTGAGCTATTTCTGACAGTCGAAGCGATGCCTTCTAACAAGGGTTTTAGTTTGTCGGCGACATAGCGGGTTAGTGGATGAGTCGGAGAGTTAATTGCGCTGACGATCGGCTGTAAAGGAACTTCTGGCTTATGTATTTTTGGCAAGCCATAGAACCGAGGAGTAGAGGTGTTGTTTCTCTTCAGTTTAGCCTTGATTTCTTGTTCGATTTATGAAGAGTTATTGACAAGAGATGCCACTTCAGACCTCAGTTTACGTAGAGGGTTTCTATCTAGCGGGGCATATGTCTCATCTTCTAAAAGGGTCAGAACCTTATTGTGGTAGTCTTCCAATTTCATCAATACTGTTGCGTTTCCTTTATCTGCCGGAAGTACCACAATGTCCTGGCGCTGGCTTAGTCTGTTCAATGCTAGTTTTTCTTCTCGCGGAAGATTCCTGCGATGGAGTTTCACTCGACTGAGGATTCGCGCCGTCTCGCGTCGAATTTCGTCTGCCTGTTCGGTGTTTAACTTCCCTACGGCACTCTCTACACCTGCAACGATGTCCAACGTTGGAAGTTTCGAAGGTACCGGAGCAAAGTTTAGTCCTTTAGCCAGCACAGCGTTGGTGGCTGCATCTAGTTCTTCCCCAGTTAGGTTTACAACCGTGTTCTTCGTCTCCACCTTTGTTGTTTCCGGTGTGTTGTAGACTTTTCAGTTTTCCGAACTTGCGTATATGTCTTGTCCTTGCTTTGTCATGGATATTCTCTTCGGATTTTGCTGTGGCTGCGTCGAGCGTCGTCTAATCGACATAGGAAAGAAGACTAGCGAGTTCTAGGTGGATATGGAATATTTTTCCTTCGATATGAGCCAGCTCACTTCTAGTCTGATGTATCCTTTCTCTCAGTAACGCAAAACCTGTGTTGCGCAGAATTCTAAAAGCGGCTCTTGTGTTGAGGTGGTGACGAATCTTGAGGAAAGTCGGTAGCACCTCTTCGTCTCTGCAGCGAGGCCGACTAAACACGTGACAGCTCGGACCTTATGATTGACCGGGCAAATCGAACCATCCAGATGGGCGCTGGCCTCGCCTATAAAACAAGACCACTCACTGATCGAGGACGCAGTTCTGCCCTGGAAGAAGACCCCAGAATGAGGGTCGAAATGTCGGCTACGATGTACACACTTTGACAATAAATTTGGCCGCCGCTGAAAAATTCTATCACTCTTATTTCGCAAAATCTGACGTCAATGTCATCCCAGGAAACAGTAATGTAATACTGGCAAGCCAGTATTGCGTTACTGTTTGATGTACGATTGTGCAAAATAAGAGTGATAGAATTTTTCAGCGGCGGCCAAATTTTTTTTCAAAGTGTGTACATGACGCGGCGCCACCCGGACAGCGTAGAATCAACATTATTACATAAGTTATTTTTTATATGAATTGTATGTAATAGGCCTCATACTAAATGCTTTAGGTAAGGTAATAGACAGGGGCGGATCCAGGATTTTGGTTTGGAAGGGGCTTGAGCGAATTTTGGTTTGGGGGGGGGGGGGTTGGCTTGGGTGAATTTTGGTTCAGAGGGCTTGCCTTAAGTGGATTTTCGTTTTT
The DNA here is from genome assembly GCA_031002005.1 of Vandiemenella viatica. Taxonomy (NCBI): domain Eukaryota; kingdom Metazoa; phylum Arthropoda; class Insecta; order Orthoptera; family Morabidae; genus Vandiemenella; species Vandiemenella viatica. The sequence continues at coordinate 145,126,072 of JARYHS010008075.1, forward strand.
GGGGGGGGGGGTAAGGGGGCTTGAGTCGAACATGGGGTAGTTTTTATTGCCTCTACAGGCCTCAAATCCGTAGAGCTAAAAAAAAAAAAAGGTCTCAAAAATTACAATGTCGGGGGTGGACCTAGATACTTTTGGGGTGGGCTTGAGCCCCCTGGTAATAGATATATAAAATCCTCCTGTCTTCCAATGACTTACTTTATTGTATCAGTTACTGAGTGGGTCCTGTGGTAGTTTTCACAAACAAATCTAGCTGTGCTTCTCCAACTCCAGTATTCGATACCCAAATTGTGGGTGTCAAACTACACAACCATATTCAAACATAATCTTCCAAATGTTTTGTAACCCAATTCCCTCACTTCTCTGGTTCATCCCCTCATCGTCCTCTCCAGAAAATGAAGGATTTTGTATCCTTTTCCTACCTACTAATGTGTGTTGTCAAGTTGAATTTACTATCAAATGTTAAGGCTTCCACAAGCAATTCAGTTTGTAATCTATAATTGCAAACAACCTTTAGTTTTTTTATCTGTGTACCTAATAAACTGACTCTTGGCACTTATCTTCATTCCATGTAAACTACACAGTCAGATATTCTACCTTCCTCCAATACCCATCAAGCCACACAGCTCTTTCCTTTTTGAGATAACGAGATGTTTCTGCTTTACTTGTAACATAGCCATATGGTAGGGGCTGCATCCAATTCCGGTGGACCGCGAGATCGAGAATCGGCTTTGCTATTTGTAATACCGCCGCGTGGATGTTAAATTTCCCGCCGGCCCGGGGAAGTACCGTGGAAGACCCCGGAGCACATGCCGGCTATCGGAAGGTGGTTAAGAACGCCCTCGAACCTGACATGAAGCACCCACGAGTCTTCCAGGAGCGCCCATGATCATCGAGCACGTCACCCACGTGCGAGTTTCTTGAACCGCCCTTTTAATGTTAAACTGTTTACGGTTATAGTTGTGTAAATGCGAGTGAGATTTGTAAAGAATTGTTAATGTGAACCGTTTTAACTAAGAATTCTGCAACCTTCGGGTGTATATATAGAAGTCTGATGAACTTTACGATTACGACTGGTGTGTGGGAAGATTTTGAACTTTATTAAACTTGCAGTGTTAATACAAAAGTTAATTTTGTTATTCTTCTTTGTGTGATTCTTCTTGACACGGTAAAGCGCGTTGCTAAGCTGAATCACTGGCGACCGCGTCAGCAGAACTTCTGCTTCAAACATTTTCAATAAAATCCCACCATCCGCGAGCATTAGAGTGCGCTACCAAGAGAGAGAAATGCGGCATGGCTACCTATGTACAGGACTCACGCGACCTACGATAAAGTGATTTATTACGTAAACAGACGAGAAAAAACTTAAAACGGTACATCAACAAACTTGTGAAGTGATAGCAGTGCGCCAGAAGATCAAAAACCAAAGATGACAAGGAGCGGAGACATTTTACGCGGCCGCAACGACAGGAAGATCCGGCAGTGATAATTCGGGATAACAACTGATTGGAAGAAAACTGGAGGACTCACAGGTGGCGCAGAGCTCCGAAAGATAAGTGCAAAGCAGATAAATTTGGACAGCTAAAGGAAAACCCATATTAGGCGATTTTTTCCTTTTTTTGAAATTTTCACCATGAATAAGGAGAGAAATTTTGAAAATGGGTGAGAAGTTAGTAAAGAAGATCCCACAAGCCAGGAACCTTTGTTATTATCTTTAAACATCTTTAAACACCGAAACACCAACCAATAGAAGTTCGTCACTAGTTCCTGAAAGCAATCCACCAAACTCCGAAAGTTGCTTTCCCATACTTACTACAAATGCATTAATATTTGAAGGTCCAGCAGATCCTGAGAAGGATAATCCCAACCTGATAGTTAAGATTTTCACAATGTTATCAAATTTATCAACTATGTTTGAAATAAAATCAACTCATATCCAAAATAAATTTAAAAGTCATGCAGAATATGTGCATAAAAGGTTCACTAGTGGACTTGCAGATCTGGAGTTAAAGTTAGAGGGTAAAAGAAGGGATGAATTGAAAGCGATGACAGAGAAACTTGATGGAGTCTGTGTCGAGATAGAAAAGTGTAAAAATTCATGCTAAGTTGTTAAGCAGTAGACATAAAAACAAATTGAATGTCTTGAAATAAGGGTCAGGCAAAGGATTGATAGTAATGAAAACAATATAGCAAATATCAAACAGCAAAATACTCAGTTGGGTATAAGACTTAAAGGAGTTGCAGGAAGAGTGGATGGAAAGTATAATAAATTGGGAGCGGCTTTAGGCGAAGTTGCAAAAAGCTGTGAAACATTCGATAAGCGAGTGGGGAATTTAAGTGAGGAGATGAATAAAATCCCCAACTTAGAGGGTCAAGTAACCAAATTTGGGGAAGAATTACAAAAAGTAAAGGGCCATCTAAACAAATCACAGGTGAAATGTGTAGTTGGTGTACCAAACCCAATGTCCCTAGCTATACCTGAAAAAATATAAATTGAGAACTTTAGTGACAAGGGAGGTATCCATCCAGTTAATTTTATTAATAGTTTTGAGAAGCACAGAATTTTCAGTGTTTGTGATGACAGTGAACAAATGAACAGTGTATATCAAAATTTAAGGGGTAGTGCTCGAATTTGGGGAGAAGGGCAACTTCAGATTTGTAAAACATATGCAGAATTCAAGCAAATTTCCTAAATAATTTCTGGTCAGAGGAAAGGCAACATGAAGTTAAGAGGGGTCTCTGGTATGGAAGGAAATATCAACATGGGAGGGAATCAGTCAAAGATTTCCTTTTAAATGAAACTTCCAAATGTTTCTATCTGAATAACCCGCCACCTGAAAGAGAAATTGTGTTGGATGTTGCTCACAGGATGCCAGGTGAGATCCAAAAGCTTTTGGTCATGCATGATATTAGAACGATTGAGGCAGTGAGTGAGTTTGTACATTGATATGAAACCCAGTGCACCAGAGATAAATTCAAGGAGAGCTATCAGAGCAGGAACCAGTTTCAAGACCAACGGGAATTCCGTCATGAAAGGCGAATGACATATTATCAGGAAAGAGGAAGAATTCAATTCCACACAAACAGAGGGGGCAGGAATTCTCCACCACATAGTAACAGTGAAACCAATGTTCGAAGGATTGGAAGAAAGGAAAGTCCTCAAAAATTATTTAGCCCAACACCAGAAGAAAGTAGTGATGATGTCACAAATGATCCCGGTACAAGCCCACAAACTAATGGTATTGGTACAAAAAACTGAAGACTGCCGAAGTTTTTGGCCCGACGTAGGCAGATGGTTTAATAGGGTCGATACAATCAAAACATAGGAACCAACTTAGAATAGTTTTCCATAACAACCCGAGCGAAGACTTAGCAGAAGAAGAGTTCCAGAATGAAGAGCAGTTGGTCCAGGCTCCCATAAACTTAGTGACGTGTCGTGGAAAACAAATTGAAGTATTGTTAGGTTCAGGTGCCAAAATTTCATGCATCTCAGAAAATTTGTTTCAGTGTTTACCGGAAGTTGCAAATGAAAGAAAATATAAAATGGTTTCCTTACCAGTAAATGGGATGTCAGTTATCACTGCCACAGGGGGCAAGAGCAAATTAGTGAAAACGCAGATGATGTTAGAAGTACAGTTGGAAGACTGTTTCTTTGAGTTTGTTGTTTTTGTGGTTCCAGGGGTTACGATCGATTGCATTTTTGGCATAGATTGGTTGTGTCCTTTTAAAACCATCTTGTATTATGAACAAGGATAATTGAAGTTTCAAGTAAATGGGAACAAGGGAAGAACTACTATGAAGAAATGTTGGAAGGACAAGGAAATGGGGTCAGTTAATGTACTATCATAGGGAAATGCAGTAGCCAGTGGAAAAGAACCCCAATTCCTTCAAAAGTTTATACGGTTTTGTGTATTGTCAATGCAACAAAGCAGAGAGGTGAGGAAGAATGAGTTAAGAATATTGGACAACATTGACAGTGAACACCGTACAAAATTAAGAAATCTGATAGATGAGTTTAAGGAAGTATTTTCTGACCAGCCTGGACTTGTAAAGTATTATGAGTGCAAATATACTGTGAATTGTGAGACACCTTTCTTTGTAAAACCTTACATCATCCCAGTTTCAAAGAGGAAGCAAGTCGACGATGAAATAAACAGGATGTTGCAACGGAAAATCATAGAAAGGTCCAAGAGTCCTTATAACAACCCACTAGTTATAGTCACAAAAGCGGACCAATCTGTCAGGTTAGTCCTAGACGCTCGCACTTTAAATAAAGTTCTTGTCACTGAAAGGGGCCATCGGTTCCCGGTCGATGAAATACAGGGTGTCCACAAATGAATATCGGGGTTTTAATGCTTTATAAGATTTATTACATTATCCTTACAGTTATAAATGATATGTCAAATGAAAGAGCAACTCAAACAGTTTTATATACAAGCTTACAAGTGTTCTATGTGGGCACCATTTGTCACACGGCACACATCAAGTCTGTAGCCGAGTTCTTCCCAAACGTTGAGCAGTGTGTCTTCAGTAACTGTTTCAACAGCTGCTTCAATCCTCTGTCGTAATTCAAGGAGGTCGGCTGGTAACAGAGGCACATACACACGATCCTTGATGAAACCCCAAAGGTAGAAATCGCATGGCGTTAGGTCAGGTGAACGTGGAGGCCACGCATAGCAAGCTCTGTCATTGGGCCCCTTGCGGCCAATCCAGCGGTCGGGTACAGTTACGTTCAACCAACTGCGTACTTCGTTATGCCAGTGAGGTGGCGCACCATCTTGCTGGAAAATGAAGTTCTCTGGTTCATATTGTTCCAACTGAGAGAAGAGCGATTGCTCTAGTGTATCAAGGTAAGAAGTACCAATTACAGTCGGTTCATCAAAAAAGAAAGGTCCGTAAACTTTCCGCCGGGATACGGCACAAAAAACATTGATTTTAGGGGAGTCTCGTTGCACTTGTACGGTCTCCTGAGTATTTTCTGAGCCCCAGATCCACATATTATGAGTGTTAACATGTCCACTGAGGTGAAAGGTCGATTCATTACTGAAGACAACATGTTGTAGAAAATCTTCATCGTCATGTAACAACATTTCGTTAGCGAATTTGGCACGTAAACCATGGTCTGCAGGCTTTAGAGCCTGTAACAACTGTAAACGGTAAGGACGTAGTTGCAAGCGTTTCCTTAAAACTTTCCAAACAGTCGACTTAGAAATTTCTAATTCGCGACTAGCCTTCCGAACAGATTTCTTTGGGCTACGAGTGAACGACTCTCTCACTCGCTCAACAGTCTCTTCGCTAACTCTTGGTCGTCCCGCGCTCTTCCCTTTACAAAGGCATCCTTCAAACTGATGATACCATCTACGGATGGTATTGTCACTTGGAGGATCATGCCCGAACTTAATGCGGAACGCACGCTGCACAGTAACTACAGATTCAGTCTTTGCAAACTGTAAAACACAAAACGCTTTCTCTTCACTAGTCGCCATCTTTGCTACTACCGCATTCTAGCGGATCGCAGCGGAAACATTTCACGCACATGCGCACTAGTGCCAACGAACAAAACTGTTTGAGTTGCTCTTTCATTTGACATATCATTTATAACTGTAAGGATAATGTAATAAATCTTATAAAGCATTAAAACCCCGATATTCATTTGTGGACACCCTGTATTGCAAAGCTTTCAAAATAAGAAATTTATAACTTCCTTGGATTTAACCTCATCTTATTGGCAAATTCCAATCGCAGAAACATCCATATACTGCATTCTTGTATCAAGGCCGGAGTTACCAGTTCCGAGTTTTGCCATTCGGCCTGAATAATGCAGTCGCGAATTTCATCCATGCTTTGGATCAAGTACTTTGTAAGGAATTATTGAGCATAGTACATGTGTACGTCAACGATATATCAGTTCCAAGCTCAACCATCGAGGCACATTGGTGTACATTAAAAGAAGTATTAACCGCCTTAAAGAGAGAGGGGATGACTATTAAAGTGAAAAAGTGTGATTTTCAGAGAAGCAAAATTGAATTTTTGGGTCATACTATAACCCCATCAGGAATAACTCCCAATAAGGAAAAGCTTAATGCTATCAAGAATTTCCCAAGACTACAAAACAAGGAACAACTGCTGAGTTGACATGGGCTTTGTAATTATTATCGTAAATTTATCAGAGGTCAAATACTGAACAGCCCACATTTTGGGAAACAAGAAAAAGAATGCATATTGGGACTGGACTGAGCATTGTGAAGAAGATTTTCAAGAAGTGAAAAGTAGTTTATTAAAGAAAGTACATCTAAGAGCCCCGGATTGAAATCTACCTATCTGTATTACCACAGATAGCTCGGAATATGGCCGGGGTCTGAAGATCATCCAAGAAATAGCCGAGGGAGATGAAATAATAAAGAAACCTCTCGCTTTTGCTAGCCGGATTCTTAACCAGTCAGAACGCAATTATTGTGTTACTAGGAAGGAAGCTCTGGCTATTGTTTGGACCTTCCAAAAGTTTTGATACCTCCTTTTGGGCATGAAGGTCATAGTACATACCGACCTCAAGGCACTATCATTTTTGAAGAAGTGTAAATTAATTCATGGCAGGTTGCCAAGATGGAACTTACTACTCCAGGAATATGACTTTGAGATTAAGTATAGCCCAGGAAAGGAAAATTGTGTAGCAGATGCCTTGTCAAGGTTACCAGTAGGTTTAGAAGAAAGCTAGTCAGCAATGTCAATGGGGAAACAAGCTCGGATATTTTACATTAAGGGAGTGGATGGAGAAAAGGAGGTTAAGCATTGCCTGAAGTTCATAAAAAAGAGGAGCAAAAAAAGGACCTCCATATAAGGGAATTATTAGATAAGTTAATTGAGAGTGACCCACAATCAAAGTTACGCAAATACTACACGCTGGCCAGTGGAATTTTATTCAGAAGAAATTAGTTCAGAGTGGAAAGTATGGGTGCCAGAAAACTATGTGGCCCATTTTATTTAAGCAACATCATATTAATTACGGCCATTACAAGTGTCATATGATCATGAAGGAAACTTTGTATTTCCCTAATATGTCTCGGCGGATACAGCAGGTAGTTTCTCATTGTGAGTTATGTCAGAAAACTAAAGCCAATAACGCCAGGAGGGCCAAGGAGATGCAGAGTGTGATCCCTGATAAACCACATGAACTAGTTGCTTTAGATATCTTCGGACCACTGCCTAGGTCCCATGGGGGAGTAACTCAAATTTGTGTGGTCATGGACATCTTCTCAAAATATATAAACAGGGCCACAGCTAAAGTAATCTGTTCAAAGTTCGATCATGATTATACGCCTCATATAGGAAAACCTGACAAAGTATTGACAGCCAATGGACCCCAGCTTGCAAGTAAAGCCTGAACTGAATGCTTTAAAGAGTTAAGTATTGAAACAGTTAAGACGTCTTTCTACCATCCACAAGGGAATGCAATAGAACGAGTCATGGAAGAGCTTGGTAGATGGTTCAGGACATACTGTGAGGACAACCATAAGAAGTGGGCATACGAATTAAGTGAAATTGAAGGAGTAATCAATACTATTCCCCATACTTCCACTTCACTAACACCATATGAAATCATGTTTAAGAGGGAACATCCCAGAATTGTTTATGAGCTCCTCCACATTCCGACGAGGGATAGTGATTATCCTGATAAGATTAAGATAGCTTTGGAAGAGTTGAAGAAGTGTGCCTTAAGAAGAAAGGAGGCCCATGATAGGAACCTCAAATCCACAGCATTTGGGATAGGTCACCTAATTCTGTTAAAGACACATTTTAAAATCATCTTATGAAGTCATTTCCCGAACCAAGGGAAACTGCTATACTTTGGCTCACCCTAAAAATGGTAAAGGGAAATTATAAAGTGGTGGCACTAAAGCCTTTGAAGGCAGTTAATGTGACATATAGTGGTGGTCCAAAATAAATTTTCCTTCCAATTGAGTTAGTAAAAGTGGAGTAATAAACTGTGTATGTTGCTGCGTTGCTGACTTTAAGCAGTGCTTAGTGAGTAAGAGGTGGTACGTTATCACGAGAGTCAATGATCCACACAGAATATACCTGGAGCATCGTGCAAGACTTCAAGAACACATCAATCATAAGTGTTAAGTGTTCCTGATGTGCATCAAGAAGTGGTTTTTATCATTATTATTTTTATTTGCTCCGTTGCTGGTGATGAAGGACTCCATAAAAATTAGTTGTAACATGACATTTCGTGATGGCACATTAACTTCTGCTATATATTTAAAAACTGGAGTACAAATTGTGTTAAGTTTATTTGGATAAATATTATTGATTTTGTATTGTGTATTTTGTGATTAGCAACCTACCATTGTATCTTTGTTCTTTCTCTCTAATATTCCATTTACAGAATGTTCTCAGAGAGGAAGGGCTAGTTTAGTAACAGTGACAATTGACATTTGGCATGGACAGTTAAACCTATGGTCTTGAAGGATCATTGCACCCCACAAGATACGATTCAGTTTTAATAATATATTGTGTGGTTTCTTTGATATATTCTTGATGTGTTTCCCTGTATGCTTGTGAAGCTATTTTGATGGGTTTTTTTACTTATAAATTATTTTCTACATGCGTTTTACTAAGGATGTGTTTGGAAATATATATGACACCCCCGCACTAGTTAAGCGATATTATGTATGGTATTTTAGATAGGAACCCGAGGTTGCAATTTATATGTGAGTGAATGTGGAGTGAAGTTTGTAAGTAATCTTTTGAAGCAATAGTCCTTTGGAGATGATCGTCATTGCCATTTTGTCAGTATATCCAAAACCTTATGTTAAACTTGAGAGGGCTGTAGCATAGCCATATGATAGGGGCTGCTTCCAAAGCTGGTGGACCGGGAGATCGAGAACCGGCTGTGCTATTTGTAATACGCCGCGTGGATGTTAAATTTCCCGCCGGCCCGGGGAAGTACCGTGGAAGACCTCGGAGCGCATGCCGGCTATCGGAAGGCGGTTAAGAACGCCCTCGAACCCGACATGAGGCACCCACGAGTCTTCCAGGAGCGTCCATGATCATCGAGCACGTCACCCACGTGCGAGTTTCTTGAACCGCCCTTTTAATGTTGAACTGTTTACGGTTATAGTTGTGTAAATGCGAGTGAGATTTGTAAAGAATTGTTAATGTGAACCATTTTAACTAAGAATTCTGCAACCTTCGGGTGTATATATAGAAGTCTGATGAACTTTACGATTACGACTGGTGTAGGGGAAGATTTTGAACTTTATTAAACTTGCAGTGTTAATACAAAAGTTAATTTTGTTATTCTTCTTTGTGTGATTCTTCTTGACACGGTAAAGTGCGTTGCTAAGCTGAATCACTGGCGACCGCGTCAGCAGAACTTCTGCTTCAAACATTTTCAATAAAATCCCACCATCCGCGAGCATTAGAGTGCGCTACCAAGAGAGAGAAATGCGACATACTGACTATCCAAAATGAATTTACATGAAACCCAATAGTGTTTAATATGCAGAGGAATCTCCCAAGCCTCTATTAATAAAGAGTTAGCAGTTGTTGGTCACATGGTACAGGCAGTTACGAATACAGCAAAACTAGAACTTTTCTAACACGGAAAATATATAGAATCTTGCATTACCAACAGTTTTATTGTTTCTAAATCACCTAGTCATGAAATATTTAGCAGTTCTTCATACAAAACTGTGAGAACATGCCTGATAATACCCTTCCGGTTTTATACCTGTATCATTTCTGCTGCCCAAAATGTTTTCACTTTTCTTTCATGTATATGCTATACTGACTCTAATATCAATATATAGAAGCAGTTAAAATCAACATTTTTTGCCTAGAGTGTAGTTAATGATCATCCAAAAATCAGCTCTTTTAAGTTTTTCACTAAAAATCTGATAATTCAAAACGTTAGCACTCTCTCTACTCCATGCACATATTGACCCATTACTGATTGTATTTCTTTAGTCTATGAGATAAAGGCATCTGCTGATACTTATATTGACTGTATGTGATTTGTAATAGAGTCGTCCATATGTTGAATCATAATCAATTGTGATAAAAGCTGAACGTCATTTCCAATAGCCTCCAAATTATTTTAACATTGACTCTAGATGTTCTAAATCTTCAAAATTTAATGTTCCAAATACAGTCTTTAAAATGTTTCCTCCTAGATCGAAATATGATCTGATTCCGTTTGGTCTATGGGGTATAATTTCCAAAATATTGTAAAACTCTTGTTTTAAACCAGCATACATTACTTTTAGATCCAATGAAACTGAATTTATGGCTGAATCATCAAGTGGATTGACTATATTATGTAGCTTCATGCATTCATCTCTTACAATTCCTAAATCATAATCTATTACCGCAGTCCAACAATTATCAGACTACACTATTACTAAGAGGCTTTACATAAACTAAACAAGCAAAAATAAAAGGAATAATTAATAAAATCATTGACTTTGAACTAAATATTGTGAATGAAATGCATATACTATGACAGTCCAGACCATTTCCTTGGTCACAAACTATACTTTGCTGATGGCTTTTAAGATGAATGAGGTGGTTGAATAGGACCTTTACTGTGTAATGAATATAGACTTTGATTTTGTGATGATACTGGCTTTGGAATTTGCTTAGGTTGTTCAACATGTTCTGTTCCTGTTGTGCCAGTTCCATCTTGGTCCACTATATGTTTCCTGCTCCAATTATATACCTGAGGATGATTTTTATGAACAACTATCTCCCTGTCTGTTAACTTAATTTTGACTGTGACTGGTTAAAGAATTTGTATTACTTTGATTGGACCTGTCCAATTTTGTAATGAATTTGTGCATCTGGCCTTTTCTTAAAAATGGTGTGTTCAACATTACAAAATCTCCAACGCTAATTTCTTGCGGTTTGGATGTTGTATCATATTGTTTAGCTTGTGACTGAAATGCTATTTAATTGTTCCAAAGAACCTCTGGCCATATTTTCTTCAATTTGAATGCTATACTACGCGCTTCTAGATTATCAATGTCTTTTGAAGTTTTGAATTGTTCGAAAGGTGACAACTTCTCTCTACCAAAGATGTTTACATAGATACTCAACATTTTCCAATAGTTCTATGAATTCATTCAGTCCTATCATTTCCCTGTGGTTGAAAATTTATAGTATGCAATTTCTCAGTACCCGATAACTAACAGACTTGAGTGAACAATGCCAACATAAAATTTCATCCATGATCCATAATAATTGACTCTGGAATGCCAAATTTTAATATCCATCCTAATATGAAAGTTTTTGCTTCAGAATGCTGTTTGATTCCAAGGTACTATAACTAAGTATCTTGAAAAAGTTCTATAACTGTAACCTAATTTACAAGGGTGATTCAAAAAATAAGATCTCCTTTTAATTTATTACAAAATCACATTCATTCACAACTTGAGATACATCGTTCGAAAACTTGAAGCATTAGCTATTTTTCTATGTAATCACCACCCCATTCAGTGATCTTTCTGATCCATGCCACGAGCGTTCTGATCCCTTTTTTTTTTTTAATCTGCTTAACATCTCTCTTACAGCGAGGTCTTTAGAGGTGGGAAAGGATGGGGGGCAAGGAATGGGAAGGAATTGGGCCATGGCCTTTTTTGAAGGAAGCATCCCGGCATTTGCCTGGAGTGATTTGGGAAACCATGGAAAACCCAAATCTGGATGCCCGGATGGGGATTCGAACCACCATCCTCCCGAATGCGAGGCCAGAACGCTAGCCGTTACACCACCAAGCTCGGTTTTCTGATCCCGTCGTTGAACCAGTCTCCCCCGACATCACGAAGAAATCGAGTGACTTCAACCTGCAATTCCTTGTCTGACCAGAACTTCTGGCCACCCAGGTATTTTTTTAAGCTTGGCAAACATCTGGTAGTCGCTTGAGGCAAAGTCTGTGCTGTGGGATGGGGGGGGGGGGAGAGGGGGTCAACGAAATCCCAACCGATATTTCGACGAGGGAGATCATTTGATGTGATACATGTGGACATGTGTTATCGTGATGCAAAGACTCTCCATTTGTGAGCATTCCTCTTCTTTTATTCTGGATATCCCGCCAAAGTTTCGTTGAGAGTTTCGCAGTAGCTGTCTGAGTTTATTGTTGTTACTTTTGTAAGGAAATCCACCAACAAAAACCCCTTTTCCTTCAAAAACAAAAGTCGCCATTACCTTGCATTCTGTGTTTGAACTTTTTGGACTGAGTGATGCCATTGTTTGGACTGCCTCCTTTGTTGCTAGGAACGTAATGATGCCCCCAGTTTTCATCCCCACTCACTATCGAATCCGGGAAGTCTTCCTCTTCAAAGCGGCGAACAAATTCTTCGTAACATTCCAGACGCTTTCTTTTGTGTTCATCAGCGAGCTGTCTGGGGAGCCACCTGATGTACACCTAGCGTAACCTAGAGTCCCCCAGGGGTCTGGACCTCCCTTCGGGGAGACCTAGATGACGGGTCTGGCCGGGCCCCTCCTATCGCATGTGAAAGGCAACCAGAACTCTTAGCAAATTGAATCCGGCTGCCGGGGCCATGTTAGGGTCAACTGTTCGTGGGAAATTTGTAACCCTCGTACAGTTATATAACAAACCACTGTAGAATGGAAAATTTTATACTGTTAAGGGTCTTCACTTGCTCAAAGAAGTTCGAATGACGTTAACCACAAGCTAATTACAGAACTTCCACCGACTATATTAACTTTCGGGCTTGTTTTCTTCACTCTGAGCAATGTTAAGATTTTTATCTCTTCCAGCAGGCTAATGCAACTGATCTGGAAAGATGTTAACGTTTCAATAATAGAAACCCACTTATAAATATAATGAAGGTAAACTGACGAAATACAGGTATACAAATTTAAGAGGTCTGAGCCCAAACTAAGGTTTCTTCAGAAGTTCAGCAAACATATTCCTTTCAATTCAAAGACACAATCTGACATTCATCACATTGAAATGAAGAATGTGATCGAGCAGTTCTTTCAGTATGAAGGCAACCAAAAAAGGAAAGGTTTGGGTTTTCTATTGTGAATATTTTTATCTTTTTTTGTTCACTGGTATACTAAGCTCTTTCCCTTCTGAAGACTTCTCAGCACATGGCACAAGCAAATCTAACCATAATATTCCTTGTTAATCAAATTTTACTAAGGCCAACAAAATATGTATTTTTTCATATTGCATACTACTTTAATGCAAGTTCACCCACTGTTTTGAAATTATAACTTTGTATGTTAAAGTCAGTTTCCATTCTTTTTTGATTACAGAAACCAGTTTAGTTTGCCAGGTGCCAGTGTCTGCATTAATTTTATACAATCATTAATCTATAGAATAAAATTTCTAAATTAATAACAATCATATCATTCATATGAGAATATAAGGGATGTAAATACAAGAAAAGAAAAAATAACTTTTTTACTTCTTTTATTGATTATAAAATAACAGTTTTGTTTAATTTCTGTCTGATTGACATTTTCTATTTTTCATTGTGCATTTTTGCAGCATGATACATTCTCAGTCTGACAAACGTATCAATAATTTTCTTTGTAAGCAGGATAATATGATTTTCAGGATAAACATTTTCAAACATGTGATCACTAAGATCAGTAAACAAATTATTAAAGTTACATCCCTGCAAAATAACTATTTTTAATTTTGCTTTAAATCACCTTTCATTACTTTCATATCACATTGAATGAATTCATTCCTTATACATCTTTCAGCAATTTTGCATATATGTACAACACTTGCTGAGGGATAATGCAATCCACCATTATCGTTAGCAGCAATAAACAAAGTTGTAGAGGAAACATTCTTTTCTGCAAACAGAGCAGATGTACAAATATTGCAAGGGAAACTCTTTGCAACTTTCATGGCAACAAATCCTGAAATATAAACAGTTACATTTTCAATATAATTGAAAAGATTTTCTGAAAGGGTATAATCTGAAAACAATTCCTGATCAGTCATAGTTGATGGCATTTCCAGGGAATTTTGTCCTAACAATTTGTTTCTAGAAAACAACATAGGATCCATTTCCAATGAGGTTATGTGCCCACTCTGCAGTATTACAGTTGTATCTTGATGAGTACAATTACCACAATTGCTTGATTTAATGCAATTAAATACAAGAAGCTGTTTGTATGCAGCTTTGAAATGCATCACATTAGGATTATTGTTCCAACCTAACCGTCCTCCAATACAAGAAAAAAACATTTCCACATGGTCCTGACTCATTTTGTTTATGGGAATATTTAACAACTTCTTGCTCTGAATTAAATCTTGAAACAAGCCCCTAAATTATATGAGTGAGACTTAGAAATCCTAAAACAAAAACCTTCCTTGGGGACTTTATCAAACAAATTCCATCTTCCCTTTTAAGATTTACTATATATGATTCTGCTTCCTTGAATAATGCAGCAACAGCTTGAAAAAAATTTTCTGACAGGAGCAAGTTCATTCATTGAATAGCCCAAGTCAAAGAACCTGTCAAACATTTCACAATATTTAGCAGTTGCTGATGATTGTGTGAAATTAGGATGTTTTAAATCCCTTTCCAAAAATTCCAGGGCTCTGGTTACTGAAGAACTTAGCAACTGTACTGCTAAGTTTACTTTCATTTTTTGTGTTGCAAAAATAACATGCTTTCGCCTTAACTTATTTGAAAGAGATAACCCTTCTTTATCCTGGACAAAACTTAAATCTACAATATACTGCCATTTTATTAATCTACCTTGCTGGTCTTTCAAAACTTTCATGTCCCCCAAGACATTCCTTGCCAATTTCATCATATTTTCTTGCACTTTGTTATGTTCTTGGCTACTTCCTATTCATATTTGTTCTTGTACTTAACAATGCTGTATTTTTTCATCTCTATTACTGCTTCATATTTCACACATTTTACAGATTTTGCTATGTCATATGTATGGTCATGCTCCACATAGTACTCTTGTTTCCTGACTTCATGATAAACATTTTCAGAAAGAACTGGGATATTTCTTTCCTTTGGAGATGGTCTGGCAACAGTCTTCTGAAAAATATTACACACTGTTGATAGTATACATTTCACACAGCACGGCATGGGCGCCCATGCCCGGGGGCCAGGGGGGGGCCGCGGCCCCCCCCCTAGTTCTCGGGGAATATATTATAGTGTTCACGGTTACAACATTAACTGCTTTATTTATTTTGTTTTATACAAGCGACTATCTTTTATTTATTCTTTTAGTCAATCTGATATATAATAATACAGTATTTACTTGCTAGTTTAGCATAACTGCCGTATAATGCTGGTTCAAATCAACCACAATCAAGCAATATTATTATACCTTCGCGCTACGCTAGGAAACACTTTATGTTGTACGTCGCGCTCGCAGTCGACGTGAGGCACCGAGTGCATATATGCAATATACGCCGACATTGCTATATATCCCAAAAGTCGTTCTTCAGTGGTTTGAAGAAAGGAAGAGACATCGTCACAACCTTGATCTTTGCCCCTGTCGACTCTCAACCGGCAATACCACCATGTTTATTCATTGCCAGTATCAGGCTTCACCTTTTCTCTCAATATTTGGTGAGTATACTGTCACATTGATCTTGCAAAATAGTGGCTCACTCGTTCTGACCTAATCGAGTCAGAAATATTTATTTCAGGGATGGATATCAGGAATTTCTTTTGGAAAAAAAGGTGATACTGCTACACAGAAAAGGAACCTTGATGACTCATTAAAAGTTCCAGATCCATTACCTTCGAACGTGCGTCCCACAACTACTTCTAAATTCTCAACACCAACTCCTGACTTCACGTTGCAAACAATGTCCTTCCACCATTAGCCCTGAGTCTGCTGATATCATTACTCCTGATGCTACTGACATGGATGACGTCAACCCGCCCGCTTCGGTTTCCACCGTTAACAATCCAGAGTTCGTTAGTAGTTCATTAACAGTTAATCACAGCTTTGATTTAGGTGAATACATAAATGATTCAGTGTCGACGAAGTCAAGTATCAATTAATAACAAACATACGTGCTCTAAATATGACTTATGATTTCAAAATGGACATTGATGAGAAAAAAACTATCAAAAGGCCTTTTCAAAAAACTTGGCTACAAAAGTACTCGTGGCTAGTATACTCGCCCAAGTTGAAGGGGGGCCTTTGTAAGTTTTGAAGTCTTTTCAAACCTGTTTTAAAAAGAGGAATATTTGGTGCTTTCGTGATAAAGGCTCATCAAGATTACAAACATTTTCATGAAGATGCTCGAGGCCATGAAAAGAGCAGTTGGCATCTAGAATCTACGAGTAAGGCTTAAAGCTTTTGTGAGTCCTTAGAAATGAGAAAGAAAAATGTGATCGAACAGTTAGATAGTGGGATCATGGAGCTTGTAAATACCAACAGAAAAAAACTGAAATCAATTCTTGCTACTTTAATTTTCTGTGGCACTTATGACATATCCATCAGAGGAAAGAATTCAACGAAGGAAACTTTCAGGATTTACTTTTGTTTAGAGTAAGTAGTGCGGGGGACAAAGTGTTGGCGGATCATATGCAAAACTATTGTGGAAAAGCGAAATATACATCACAAGAGCGCAAAACGATTTAATAAGTACATGTGGCTCCGTGGATCAAAACGAGATTATTGATGAGGTAAACAGATCATCAGCGTTTGCATTACTGGCAGATGAAACGTCTGACATTAGTGGAAAAGAGCAACTGTCTGTGGGAGTACGATTTGTAGACGAGAAAGATAACTTTACAGTAAAAGAAGAATTTTTAGGGTTTACGGAGCTTATTACATTGGATGCTGAAGGAATTTCTTCGTCTATTTTAAATTTTGTTGAAAAATTAGGGCTTAATATGAATAAGCTGATTGGCCTTGGCTTTGATGGCTGTTCGACAATGGCAGGCCATGAAACTGGAGTAAAGGCCAGGATCAGAGAGAAGTATTCTTCAGCTGTCTATTTTCATTGTGCATCGCACAGACTGAACTTAGTTGTCAATGATCTTAACAGTGTCCAGGAAATTCGTAACACAATCGGAACGATAAAGAAGTTTTTTTTAAATTTAATTTTAATTGCAATGGAGCACAGGCTCCGGTGGCAATATCCCTACACACCCATCTTCCCCCTATCCTGCACCCACATACATTTTGCCCTCTAAAAATTTTATCTTTAAATTCCTTCAAAGTTTTCGGTAAATTATTCATCATTTCTCTTGGTAACTCATTCCAATCCCTGACACCCTTACCTAAAAAAGAGAATCTTCCCACACCCTTGTGCCTGAAATCGAGTGCCAGCTTGTGGTCATGGTCATCTTTTCCCTTCCATGCACTGCTTTTCATACCTATTATTAGGTTCTATAGAGAAAGTCTATTGCGTAGGAAAACAATACCTAACATTCCACTGTTTTGTGAAACTAGATGGTCCCATAAATATAAATCAATCAGGATATTCAAAGAAAACTTCTTGGTAATAAAGTATAGTCTGAATCACCTGGCATATAACAGTGAATACAATCAAGACACTCGATCACGTGCCAGCCAACTTGATTGTGCAACATCATCAACTACATTTATCGTTTGTCTACACATTATATCGAGGTATTCTTCATATCTGGAACCAATAGTGAACAAACTCCAGAGTACTGATATGGATCTCCACACAGTTTACAGATTCGTCAACACCGACTTGATAGCCAATTTTCAAAAGCAGAGAGAAAGTGATGACGAATTCAGAAACATTTTCGAGGCAGTGAAAGAAGATTGTAAGGAACTTGACATAGATGTAAAAATCCCAAGATTGACTGGAAGGCAGACCCTCAGATGCAATGTGAATGTCCATTACTCATCACCCCAAGACTATTTCAAGGTGGCAATTTACAATCCGTACATGGATTCCATAATCACGTCACTTATCACAAGTCACAAGATTTGAAAAAGACAAAGACATACCATTCAAAGGTGGGATTCTTCACCCACATTTAATGAAAAAGGAGAAGAAAGAAGATTTCATGAGAGATATAAAAAGTTTGGAAAGGTTTTACCAAATATACAACTTGGAAGCAGAAGCCAGATTATGGTTTGACGTTTGGACAAATAAGGAGTGTTTGGAAAAAACAAAGCTCAATGATATACTTGCAGAAACTATGGTTTACCCAGCTGTAAGGAGATTGCTTGTATTCTACCAGACCATACCCCCCACAACTTGCACCATAGAACGTTCTTTCAGCACACTGCGTAGAGTGAAGACATGGCTGAGAAGTACTACTGGCGAGGGCCGTCTGTCCAGCTTGTGCCTTCTTAGTGTTCACAGGAAAAGAGCGGAAAACCCTGGTTTCCAGGACAAAGTGATTGACATGTTCGGCAAGAAGAAAAGAAATTTACAGTTTGCTTTTTCACATAAATATTAGTGTTAAATCCATAAACCAACCAATGTATAATAATTTATTTCAGTTTGCTTTTTAAATCACTACTAGTGTAAAATCGTCTGAGGTGTGTATTTTGAGTTTGCATTCTGTATTAAAGTTGCTTCTGCATTTATGTTGCTAAATATTAAATGGTTTCAGTATAGTACTTAACGTGTTATTGTTTTGTTATAAAAGGGCCAGTATAAAGCCGCGGCCGAGGTCGGCCACGTGGTCTCCCCATTCAACAAAAATAGTAGAAACAAAAGGTAGAGAGAAAGAAATCATTTTATTTAGCTTTCTCAACTAGTAAAATTTGTACAAAACTTTTTGTTTTGGACAAGGTGCGTTTAAACGGCAGAGCAATATGATTGCTCTGTTGTGTAACTCTCCCTGTCCGATTTCCTGCGTATTCCACCCGATCGCACATTTCTGGAGTTATTATTCCGCGTACCATTTTAAAAATAAATATTAAAATATATCGCTTTATTCGCTCGTTAATAGAAAAATAATTTAAAACGTTACGCATATCCCGCGTTGGTGTATATATATCGCAATGCAATATAGTTCGCATTGCCCTGTTTGTAACTTCTCAATTTGCTCCTGGTTGGCGTAAAGGAGCACTTTTGAGCAATACTTCACATGAGGCGCAGTCATGGTGTTTTAAATTAGGTTTCTCGTATAGGCTCTAACTAAAGTGCCTACCCTATTCAGAGAGAGAGGGAGAGACATAGGATAGCGCGGCGCGCTCTAATTCAGCAATTCTTGATGATAAACATGTAAGTGAGAAAATGTTTGAAACATTACTGAAATTGTGCTTAAAGTTTGTTGGAAGTGCTCTCATAATGAAACACTGGATGAATATTTGAGGGGTAATTTTCGCTCCATTTTTAGGAAAAACACGTCTTTGGCGCATATCATTATTTATGACATCATCTATCCTCAACTATTTACTGTACAGCGATATAATTGTGCAGGTGCATGCACGTATACATTGACATATGCCATATGTAAAATAAGTTTTGAATATCTTTTAGTAGCAAAAAAGTGATAAATTAAAACGTCAGACATGATGTTGTGTTTACTGCATTCCAATGTAAACAAAAGATAGTTTTTGAAGCGTGTATGTATCTATCACGTCCTAATTCCTGCACTATGTGTCGCGGGGTGATGTAATTTTGTTGAAGCATTCAGTAGTATATGTAGATACTCTCTGCAGTGTGTCAATAGTTAAAAAGTAATAAGTTTAAAACGTCATGGCATATGCTGAAGTTTGACCGCCATGAACAGCGAAAATTTAGTAAGCAATAATTTTTTTAATTAATTTTTTTTCGCGGGGGGGGGGGGGGGGGGGAGTGGGAAGGGAGGGGGGGAATCAACAAAACAAATTTCAGTATAGGTATGATATTAAAAATACCCCAATCGATCAGGTCTTGGCCCCCCCCTACAAAGTATCATATGGGCGCCCATGCAGCACGGTAGTAATAATTTACCCAAATATTTATTCACAGATGGTGTATTACTTCTACATATAGTGCAGCTAAAATAACAAAGCTTTGATACTAAGAATATTACAGCATTTTGCATATACATTATTGGAAAGCGGAAAATTGTTGGTACTGCTGAAGGTTTCAGGATCTTTTTATTTCCGTTTTTCCAAAAACATTCTTTTTCAAAATGTTGGGAACATATTACACTATGTTCTGTGGGAGTAAAACTGTCCCGGCGTATTTTAGCTAACCACTCCCTTCAGTTTATTTAAATCTCGGAGTGGAAATCTGTATCGAAACAAAATATTAAATACGGTCAAACCACATTCAGGCAATAAGATAGTAGAAGATTCGGAACTTATGTGAATGCATACTTACTTCTGAAATGATAAATTTGTGCCTCTTGTAGCACGGTTGGTGCAATTATATGCAGTGCAAGACTTAACCATGGTACAAAACACTTGGTAAGCCAAAAAATATGAACCCTCGATCGCGACGAAACGTATCAACTGTACAAACATATACACTGAAAGCTACCAGTTGCCCCCAAAATGGCGGCAGGCGCAACGTTCAATTTGCGAAGGAACACTAGCGCCGTTGCTCCTTCTAGTGTATAATATTCAAACTCTTTGGGTCTGGCGCACCCGGGGGTCCCGAGTCCCCGCCTCCCCCGATTGCCTTGCTTGTATCTAGGTAGGTGTAAATCAGGGCATAGGAGGAAATTTTCTCCTTCTGGAGGATGTATGGGTTGATTGAGCTGGAGGTGTCTGTGAAGAGCTTTTTTCTGAATTGTGATGATTGGCAAACTTTGAAACCGCTAGTCTTGGTCTTGTACCTATTGCGTCTACCAAGAGAGGGGATATTGCTGGGCGTCGGATTTGGGTCCTTGCAGGGGGCGGTTGTAGAAGGTGGTTGTTTCCTCCTCTGCCACCCCCGGGACTCATGCACGGCGTCCACAGTCCCGTCGCTTCCGGTTTGAGGCTGGGGGTTCAGAGCGGTTCGCGTCCCCTGCTGGACGGAAGGCTTGTGGGTAGTCAGCTGCATCTAGGCGCACTACGGTATTAGCCGCATCTCAAGTGCAGTGAGCAACCTTGCCCTGACTGCTCCGGTGTTGGGAGATGGGGGTGTCCTGGTGAACGTAGACCTAGCACCCCAGGGGTGTAGTGCACTCCTGCTGCCAGCTCAGCATAGTCCCTGGAGTCGAATGAAGGGGCCAGTACCACGGTCTTGGGGGCTATTCTTGGTTGTGGTTCACCACCTCTGGGTTTGGACCCTGGGGCTGAGGGATGCACCCCTGCTGGTGGGAGCTGTCTCTAATGCTGCCATAATAGATCCTCTGTATATGTGTGGATCGGTAGTGCACTGGCTTCGCCTGGGGTGGGGCAGCATTGACCCTGTGAACGTTGTGGGACTTTCGGGCCCCACAGCGGGATCGTGCACTATGAGTTTCCTGTGGAGCTGGGACTGGTGCGTAGGAACCTGAGCTCGCACTGGACACATGTGTCGTGCGGGTGCGGGGGAAAGCGTACAAGGAGCAACCCCCTAGTGTGGGAAGCCGCGTATTCAGGGACGATACGTTCGGTCTGCTGGCGTGGTGGAGTATGCGAAGGGGTATTCTTGTTCGGCGTCCAGACGCTACGGCTTCCTCCCACCCCGCGTGGTTTGGGTGGGGCTGGGAGTTTAGCGTAGGAACCATAGAGAGGCTTTTCTATACATCCTGGTTTTAGAAGGGTCTTCGGCCTGGTTCATGGCAGGCGGCGCCTCCGCGTGGTCGCCATGGGCACCTATTAGGGGTGGTGAAAGGCTCCTGGCTTCACCGTCACTGCTGTAATGGTGGGTAATTCGGAAGAGACAAATTCCACGGTGGAGTGTAGTGAAGTGGTTGGATATCCGCAGTATGATTCTTGACAGGGTGATGATTATTCGGGTACCTCCAAGGACGGATTCTAGCGCCTATAAAGTGGTTGCTGATGAGGCCTTGTGCTGATCCTATGACTTACAAATGTAACCTAGAGTTTCTGTAACAATTGTGTGTACAGAGATTTTGCCACACTCCTAATTAAATGACTCGGTTATCTCATCAAGAGTGATGCTTCGATTACTGCGCACCATCTCATCAAGTTTGGTCACAGTTTCATCATACAAGCTTCGTCTTCCCCGCAGCTCCCCATCGTGAACGTTACTGCGGCCGGTAGAAATTTCCCGGCACCACTTCCACACATTTTTAATGACCATTCACTTCCGCTAACTGTCTATATATTTCTATCAGTGTAACATTTTTCGCGTTAAAATATCGTATACTGAGCGCAGTTAGCTCCTGGCGGGTGAGCTAAGCGGTAGCTCCATCGTGGATGGCTACCAAGCAGCGACTGACTGCCCAATTAAGTTCGCACTGGTACCATTTGGTTGTGGAGAAACGAAGGAACATGGCGCTGTTGTGGGATTTTCCCTATCACTGTTCGTTTTGACGCGGCATCGTTTGAGACCTTATTTTTTTGAATCACCCTTGTAGTATACTTGAAAGGACCCATTAAACCTAAACCAACTCTGTTGTCTCTGGTAATTGTTCTAAGACCTTGACTGTCATTGCATTGAATTCAACTTTTTACATTCACTTTGACATCTCCTTTATAACCTGGGCACAAGTATTGTTTGGCAATTAACTGATTAGTTGTCTTCCACCTTGACCTGACAAAATGGAATAATGGTACAACTTCATGACTGGCTCACGCAAGAGGTTATGAACAACAACTCTGTCACCGTGTTTGGTTTGCGATGCAACATGTCTTCATGAAATGTAAACCATATACTTTTTCCCCACTTTACTACATGCTTCAGCTTCAGCTTGCACAATTGGCGATTCTACTAATGAAGGTAGATCTTTTACATCTACAGTCCAACTTTAATATTCAATCCATCTGCGTTACAGTGTAATTTTCCGTGCATGTGGATCACATCAAATTCAAACTCTTTGAGCCTCAACATCCAACGCATTAGTGCGCTAGAATTGTCTTTTAATCCCAATATCCATTTCAACAATACATGATCTGTACTTGTAATGAATTTTCTGCCATAAAGATAACTATGAAAGAAGCTAACACTCTAAATAACTGACAAAAGTTCACACTCCGTTACACTGTAATTTGATTCTGTTTTATTCAACTGAGATTCATAGGCAGTTGTTCTGTAACCTAAATAGAACTGAATCAATTGCAACAGTTTTTCATCTATGGAAAGAATGGAAGGTTTAGAGAAATATGAGAATGCCAAAACTGGAAAGTCGTGAGAGCATTTTGCTAGATCGCAATCAAAAAATTGGTTAATGGTTTAGCCTTAAGGGTATAATTATAACAAATTTCCTGTAATAATTAGTAAGAACAAAAAACGATTGTAATTCTTCTACATAAGTGGGGGTTGGAAACTCTTTTACAGCTTGACCTAGACATGGATGTTTTTTATTACCCCTTCATTAGAAATATGACAACCCAAATATTCTAACTCTAAAACTGCAAAATTACACTTTTCAAGTGACAATGGCAAATTAGCTTTTTGCATACATTCAAAAATGCTTCTCGACCTTTTAACATGTTCATCAATACAGTATCCTTAGAAAACACAATTATGTCATCTATACAAACTAATGTAGAAAATGGCTTTAATCCACTCAATACACTAAGTAATTCCAGCCTTTTTTAATCTGAAAGGCATCCTGCTATACTCATAATGACTATTTGGAACATTGAAAGCAGTTTCTGGAATGTTTTATTCAGGAATAGGCTATTTGACTATTTTTTGAAAATGGTTTTAAATAGTTTATCGATACACGTTATTTGCTGGATACTATTTATTTTTGACGAAAGTACTTCTTTATGTAAAATTCAACATTAAAATTTAGAGTATTTGAAAGTCCACTAAAACGCTCCTTTGCTGCCTGGCGCGGGCCAACAACACTCGTAACGTCACGTGCTAGCACGCCCTCACTCTATTTGAGTAACGTCTGGTTCGTTTCTTTGAATTTATGTGTAAATTGTTGGACATGTGGTTTATAAATAGTGTGTAGTACATCAATCTACAACCACAACAATAAAAACTCTCCAAATAAACGTAAGTGTGTCCCCATTAGCTGAAATAGGAAAAAAAGTCGCTGCAACTTGCTCGTAGAAACTCAGATGATATTGCGACTAAGTCGCATATCGTTTAGTGTAAATATCATTTGCACCATAATTTTTTTGAGATAATGTAGTACACTGTTTAAGGGGCTCCGGTAGGATGGAAAATGATAAATTTTGTCATTTTAGATTTTTGCCGATTATTGACCTTTGGAATGCCCTCTTTAATTTGGTGTATAATACATGAATATTTCTAACCTAGAAATGCTTTTAAAAAATGCTTTGTTGGCGTGGCAGTCTTCGCAGCGTAAAATTGGAAGGGGTGAAAAGGATTTTTGAGAGTTCTGCAGCTGGGGTACAGTATATAAATTACCTGGGGTATGGGGATTCAAAGGCATTCAAGGCAATTGAAGATCTGAAACCTTATGGACCAGATGTGACAATAAATAAGGTTGAATATATTGCACAAGAATGAGTACCCGCTTGCGACGCTTGGTATCAGGATGGAGGTGTAAAAAGATAAATGACGGTAAACGGTTGCTGTGGAAGAATAGGCTTACAGAAGACATAATTAATAAATTACAAAAGTATTACGGAATGGCCATTAGACGTAGCAACAACATTGTCAAAGAAATGAAACAATCTCTTTAGGATGTCTCATTTCATGTTGCTTCAACTAATTCTGCTCAATACCACGGAATCTGCCCCAAAGGAACTGATACATGGTGCAAGTACAACAAAGCACAAGCAGCAGGCCAAACATTTGTGCACAAGGATGGTTTTCTATATACTGTCATTGAGGAACTTAAGCCTATATTCAGGGATCTATCTGATGTACAGCTACTGAAGAAGTGTTTAAATGGTCGTACCCAAAATCGAAATGAGTGCATCAACAGTGTTATTTGGTCAAGAATTCAAAACATTATTTTTGTATCAATTAATGCT
Source organism: Vandiemenella viatica (assembly GCA_031002005.1). Lineage (NCBI taxonomy): Eukaryota > Metazoa > Arthropoda > Insecta > Orthoptera > Morabidae > Vandiemenella > Vandiemenella viatica. The sequence goes on from JARYHS010008075.1 coordinate 145,151,023, forward strand.
CTTTATTTTGGTGTATATGACGCTGTAATGACTTTTAACAATTGCAATTTGTCAAGGTGTAAGGCATTGAAGAAACTGAGTATTAGCGTTGGGTATCACACAATACGAGCTATGTACAGGCTTGACCAGGAAAGGGTTAGTGCGTCAGAGAAAGCATTAAGGGAAGTGGAAGAAAAGGCACAAGAGAGTAGAATAAGACTAAATAGAAGGCTGGACGGAAGCTATCAGGATGATCCAGATCATCCTAGTTATGGTTCTGGAATGCACTGAAACTTTGACAGTATTTTTCCGTAAGTTTACTTTTTGATAGTTTTAGTGTACTTTTTATTGAAAACTACCTGCAAGAACTTCCTGAAACTTTTACAGCATTGCAAGTATTTTTCTGTGAGTATTTTAACACAGGTATATTGTATTATACCTTATAGTTTATAAATTATTGACTGAACTGCACCTCCAAAAGAGCAAACAAAAAAAAAAGAATTTTTTTTAAATTAATTCTAACCAACCAATTGGAACTTTGGGAAATCCCTGTGTTAAAGTATTAGAAAACAATCATAGATTCACTCTGTTTTGTTTCAGATATGTATCACAATTAGTTGTTGAGAATTTTGCAAGAAATACATGGAGCCCCTTAAGGCAAGTGTCAGTGAAGTTAGGGTTCTGACTTTAAATCCTCGCTTTGGAATATTTTTTGTTATTTTTGAGCGTTTTCTTTAGATACTAGTTGCTATTGGTAGTGCCATATCCTTTTTCTAAAATCCATCAAAACATTATTATTTTTTCCGAATGTTTCACAAATTTTTCGAGAGCAAGCATATCATAATAATTTGAAACATAACCAAAATAAGACTTCAAAACTGAAACTGGTCGTTACTTGCACACTGATAAAAAGTTTTTAAAAAAAACTTGAGCATTGAAAGTAAATACTGCTTAAATAGATGTATTTATGTCAGAAAGGCAACATGCGGTTGAATCATCACGTAAAAATTTCAATAAAAGTTATTCAAAGTGTTCTGGAACTGTTGCAAGATTAACGTGAAATGTAATTGTTAAAATATTTTCTATTATTCACTGCCAAGCATTGGATTTTTTGCAATGGCATTTTATCTCTGTTATGTTCCAACATTATAAGTGAGAGGTTATCTTTTTACAAAAGTTTTCTTGCATGACAGCAATTTATGTTTCAAACGTTTGCATGACGTTTTATGACTTGTTCGAATAAAAACATGATTCTGTAAAGCAACAAGCAGCAAACAGAAATGAAAGAGAAATGTACATACGAAAAAATATTATCCTAATCAAGGTTCTAACATTGGATCTTCAAATTCCTATAGCACTCTTTAAACATGCAGCTTCCTGGACACCATGGAATCGTTAATTATCTTCTCGTTATTACTGAACACTTAAACATCACAGTTTCTACGTGCGTTGAAGTGAACGTGATCGCTAAATAAATAAACAATAAATTTAGTTTCGTTGGAAAAATATATTATTTATCTGCAGTTAAGAAAAATTGTCCACAACATCCAGTTATTTGCCTGTTGTGCCTACCTTATACTACACTTGCATCTCTCTCTTAAATATCTCCTAAAACAAGCAAGTTAATTTAAAATTTTAGTCATTCTTATGAAAGATTTCTGTTAATCTCTAACTTCCAGTGACTCTCGAATTGAAGTTATTACATTTTCAAGCTCCATAGAATAAAAATCAAGGGTTATTTCTATAGTTAGCCCGACAAATAATTTTCGGTATTTTTCCGTTGCAGGTTTCTACAAATTTCTGTCATGTTATATTCAACACAAAATCTCATTAGTAACAAGAGATAACTAGCAACAAATAGTCGAAAACTTTGATAGGGGGAAACGCTTCATACGCTGCCGCAGCGCCTACAGGCAGGTGACGTCACTAAAACGATCGCCAATCCAATAGCGTTTTCTGTCACGTGACAAGAGACAACAAAAAAACTGATTTTTATTTCGCTTCTATTTATTAACAACAATCCACCTTTCTTTTCAAATTTAACAAAAATACCTTCCTTAAGCATTAATGTCCTCGAATGACTACAATTTTTAATATATTTTCGATACTGTCAAATAGACTATTCTGACCTGACGATAACCAGTATGCAAATCAATGTTGTTAAAATACCTACTCTGGCCAAGATAGTGTACTGTCTCTGAAATAGAAGGTAAAAGATATACATCTGAAGTTGTAACAGCATTTAAAGACCTATAATCTACACAAAATCTTAAGTTAATATCTCCACTTTCGGAATTCCTGTAATAATCCATCAATCTCCTCTAAATCTCTTTGTGGCAAGTGGCTCAACTTATCTTTAAAACCTACTTCGCACTTCACTTGAGCTGTAAGTGTCATTTCAGCGTTTATTCTAATGTCAGCTTCATCAAAACCAACATACTACTAGCTAGATCCTTTTTACTTCGACGTGAGAAAGCTCATGAGCACTTAGTATCTCAATATCTTTATTAAAAATTCTCAATTATAATGGGAACTGTGCACACTTTGGAAATACTTCTCTTACCATAGCATTGGTTTGAATCCAACCATCCAGACGTCATCTGGTGTGTCGACCAAAACTACAGGATTTTCATACACCTGAAACTTGAACTAGGACATTAATGATTTTTCCTGATGCTTTGGGGATTTTTTTCTGCTTTGTTTGAATGGGCGACTAACTTACAGGTCGGAGTCCGGACTGCTACTCCCCCCTCCTTTAAACAAGAACAGTTTTTCATCAGATTATGTTGAAGATAGACCTAAACTCTCGTGTCTCCGAAAAACAATCTGTCGTTTCACCACGTCAATCATTGCATTGAGCTTGGATAGAAAATCAATCCCTAAGATACCAAAATAGGAAGAATTTAATGTGGGTAGTACATAAACTAATGCATCATAATCATTATTATTCATCCTTAATGTAATGTTTGCACTCCCACACAAACCAGTAATTTTACAATCAGGTGGACATAATCCCTCAATTCCACGAATACTCCTAGACAATAAAGTCAATTCTGCACCTACATCAACTAACAAATTACACTGTATCCCACTTATGCTGACAATTATAACTAAATTTGCGGTATCTCAATTATGCTGACACTTTTAATTAAATTTACCACTTGAGGATTCACCCGGGGAAATACAACAGGTATCCTCTTTACTCAACATCACCTAGAGGAGAAGGTCTGGCCTCTCAGTTTGTGACATCACGCAAGCCAGGCAGAAGCTCCCGTCAGACACGACAGAACAGTGTGAGTAAAATATTACAGTAATTGTTTTTCTGTGATGCTACAAAGAATTCATTTTAGCTTTTTACCTCAAAATGACGGGGGTAGTGTCAGGTCCTTCGGTGGTTTAATTAATATAGTAATTAATTAAATAGCCCACCATAAGGTTCGGTTTAAGATTTTTTTTTTTGTTTATTTTCAAAACAACGTCATCGATATTGTTTACATGCAAAGATACAATCCAGAGATACTACTGACGCAATCTTTGACATTTCCAAAGTGAATCTGTATAAAACTAACTGTAAACTAACTCTGTCCTTCTGCTGATTTCTTTATATAGGCTCTATCAAAATTTCTGGAATTCTTCAAAGACTTCCGCGAGATATTTCTCGAACATTAACATTTACTCAAACAATTAAACATATTAAAAACAATCAGAATTAATACATAATCACTTAACATCATTGAAAAATGGTCAGAAATGGAAATTAAAGAAACTTAAGCACCAAATTATTTACAGAAATCATTTTAAACTGTAGAAAATTGTCCAGTAGACATCGTAACTTGCATTAATACTTGGAATTACACACATTTAAACAATTCTCTTGTACAATTCGGTTCTTAAACATATTAAATGGCCTTTAACTAATTACACTGATTTACAAGAAATTGCAAAACAAACATACCAGATCATATTCAAGCAAACTTTAGTTCACTACAGATACTTTATAAAATACAATTCTATGTAAAGTTCAGGTATGAGGGCTGTTACAACCCCTCCCCAGGATTCACTTAATTTTACACAGTTAAAATTGATTGAATCCATCATGAATCTAAGCAGGTTGTATGTACACATAATGCCAACACAAACAAGTTACCATCAATCAACCATAATGACTTTTGCAATTATGCAATGTACATATACAATCCTTCATTACATACATCATCTGTACATAGTTCATGACAATGATTCTGGTTACAATAATTAAATGACTTTTTACAGATCCAATCATTTTTTCAGTTACTGTTTTACACAACATATATTCAATGCCATTACCTTAAATTATAATTATTCCCTACAAATTACACACTTGATATCTGCTTGTTAATGATAACAGTCTGTTTACATTTTACAGCTGACCATGTATTGTATTGTATTGTTGTATTGTCACATCATCAAGAAAACACCAAAAGTCTCTACACAAAACTGTTACAAATTGATTTATACAGCGGAATGCTTACATCTTAACCATTCAGTATTATTACATCTGCATCTGAACTGAAGTACCCTTTCCAAAAACTAATTCTATAAGTGGGTTTCAGGATTTCACTGGAAACCCAAAACCATGTAAATTACTTTTTCCTAACTTTCCAATTTTTTCTACCTTTCAATACACATCTAATACTACATTTCTATTTACACAAAGTTTCACTGTACACAGACAGATATACAAACTTTGAATCATCTCAAACAACAGACTTTGGTATAACCACACAACAGCTGAGACATAAAATGGTTCTGTCTTTACAAATTGTTTGTTCTTTAAAAGCAATGTTGCTGACTCAACTGGTAATAAAATTTCACAATCATCACTACTGCAGTTCAGCCTGTCTTTACTTCCAACTTCACTATACATTGTCTGATTACTCCCTATACCTACAAAACCATCTGAATCAGTACCCACAACTGTTTTAACTTCTGACTTAATGACTTCATTCACAACACAAGTATTTTTCTCAGCAACCACTAATTCGCTATTAGCTCCTACATCAAAAAGTGTACAAAACATAGTGTTACCTAAATCATATTAAATACATTTTTCCAAATCAGAAACTGGTTCAGATAAATCCTTACTCCCACCCATTTCTACAATATCATCATCTACATCAAAATACAGAGCTAAATAATGTTTCAGCTAGGTAAAAATTAAGACATTTTTCCAACTTAGAGATTGGTACAGAAGGCTTTTCACTCTCTCTCTCTTCAGTAGACAAATATCCTCACTCACAATTCTCCTCCTCAACTAGGTCTTCTTCTATCGACACCACCATATCACCCTCCTCCTCAAGATATCTGAGAAACTCCTCCATTTCAGCACTCTTACAAATTTTCTCACCACCTATACAAGCCCACATAGTCCCAACTAGGCCATGCTGGATCCCACCTTTTTCAGATAGCCATACGGTACTATATACTACAAACTCTGCATTATTTTTAGTAATTAACCTGTGACCATTCTGTAAATTTTTCACATGAAGATTACTACTTTCACACACTGACTTGAGTGATAAGGTACTATGGTGGTCCCCTTTCTGCTCTATCCTATCATCAACTTTAGCCTCATAAACTTCATTAATTGCATTCCTCATTACTATACCCATATCTTGTAATTCACTTTCTGCTACCTCCGCCAAGTTATCTACCACTATGGGATTATTTTCTACATCACATTTAGCAACTTTCTCATCCCATCCCGGATTTATAACTTTGTCACAGTCTGGAGATGTTACTACAGAAACGTTACTATCCTTTACGGATAAATCAACTGCTTGGTTCTCATCGGGAATGACTTCAATCTCTTCGACAATTTTATTATTATTAGAGCCATCACTAACCAAATTTTTAGTAAGTTTTGACCCACCAGTATTTCTAACTACAGCATTTACTTCATGGGAAACAGTACCTTGACCCAAACTCCTTCCCACCACTGTTGGGTCTCACACGGGGGGAATCTTAGTTTGACTGCTCCCCAGTCTGCTTTTCCTTTCTAGTTTGAGGATTCTGTTCACTCACCTTCCTATTATCATTTTTCCTTGCATAATTACCATGATCTCTTCCCCTGGACCTATCATTTCTTGATCTATGAAAACGCCTTGAAGGACTTCTACTTTCCCTCCTACGGTAATGATTGAAATACCGATCAAAGAATGACTCCTGAGCATCCAAACGCCACAATAATTCAGAAATCCTATCCATATTGACTACATCCAAGGTAGCAATTAAATTTCTTGTTTGCTGAGGTAGCCTAGCTCCTATCAAATCAATGAATTCTTCCTCCCCATAAGGATGGTCTAAAAACTTACACCGGATTCAACATTTGTGAAAAAATCATGCTGAATTTCCCTACCAGGTTTATAGGGCCTACCAGTCATCAACTCCCTCTTTTCCTGAATTTGCCTACTAGTCGACCAAAAATTTTAGAAAATTTTCTTTGAACAGCTTATAGTCATTAACTTCCCTAGCTTGCCTATCGCCCCATGTCCTAGCATAAGACTTTAGATGTTTACACATAAGTGCAATTTTCTTACTGTCGGGTAACACATTAAAATAGTCCGATCTTTCAAAATCATCTAGAAACTCAATAGGGTGAAGTCTTCCACTGTCATCATAGACTTCAAACTCTTCTTTAACATCAGCACTGAGCAATGGATTATGTGTTGCGAGCACAACCCCCTGAGTTAACTGAATCTGTAACCCAGCAAACTTTTTCTCTAACTGATTTATGTTGCATTGGGTTGCCTCCAATCCCTGGATAAGCTGTTCCTGGTGATGTACCAAAGCATTAACATTTTGTCCCACCTCTTGTCTCAACTCGTGTCCCCTTTGAGCAGCTTTACTATCACTGGCTTTGAACAAACTCACATATTGCTCATTAATTATACTACAATCTTCTCTGACTTCCTTCACCTCTTTATAAATCAGATTTTCACATTCAGCCTTATTCTGTTCCCAAAATTTTGTAACCTTACAAATTTCTTCTGACACTCTACAACTGTTTGATCCAGTTTCGAATTTAAATTATTGACATCCTCTTTAAATTGAGAAAAAAAAAACTGAAATTGCACCCTGATTTTCTCATCAAAACAGACAGCCAATTCAGAGAATTTGCTCTCAAAATCCAATTCATTTTTATACTCGGAAAACTTACTGTCGAATTTACTATTGATTTCAGCAAATTTTCAGTCTTTTCACACCTTAACTCACTTCTAAATTCAGAAAATTTGCTATAAAATGTTCCATCGATTTCAGAGAATTTGCTATCGAGATTTAACTCATTTTTAAAATCAGAAAATTTACTATCAGTATCACTCTTTAATTCACTCCTAAATGCAGAAAATTTAGCTTCAAATATGGCTACAAAAGATTCTAGAAATTCTTGTAGATTCTGACTATCAGCCATTTTCAGTTATTAGCAAAATCAAAATTAAAACAAAATTAAGAAGAATTGAAATTTTTCTAACCTGCCACAAAATAACATGCCAAAAACAAATACTTGAATATTCAGTACTTACTCTAACCTGCCACAAAATAACATGTCAAAAACAAATACTTGAATATTCAGTACTTACAGTTGGTCCTCAGTTTTGTATCACTTAAATACTTTTCGTCACCTTAAATTTCACCTAGCAGCACTTTTTCACCACTAGACACCACTTTTTTCACTGATTAAAACACTTAAACAAACTTTTCACACTGCACTTTACTGCTGGAAGATTGTATCCCGTAGCCGAAGAAAATCCGCTCGATGTTGGAAAATTACTGCCGATTCTAGACGCCGATGGAAAATCTCCGATGAGTGCTGTCAACACGTTGTACTCAGTTTCAAGTTGTTGCCGAATAATTCACTCGTCGCAATTCTCCTACCCGTGCTGCCTCTTCTAAACGACGCGTCACCCTCCGTCGATAACTCGTCGCAATTAGCTGCAGATTCTTTTAGAAAATTAACAACTCACTTATGTATAATGATTTCTTGTCCCTTGACAGTCGCCATGTCAGGTTCTTCGGTGGTTTAATTAATATAGTAATTAATTAAATAGCCCACCATAAAGTTCAGTTTAAGATTTTTTTGGTGTTGTTTGTTTTCAAAACAACGTCATCGATATTGTTTACATGCAAAGAAACTACTGATGCAATCTTTGACAGTTCCAAAGTGAATCTGTGTAAAACTAACTGTAAACTAACTCTGTCCTTATGCTGATTTCTTTATATATGCTCTATCGGAATTTCTGGAATTCTTCAAAGACTTCCGCGAGATATTTCTCGAACATTAACAATTACTCAAACAATTAAACATATTAAAAACAATCAGAATTAATACATAATCACTTAACATCATTACAAAATGGTCAGAAATGGAAATTAAGGATATTTAAACACAAAATTATTTACAGAAATCATTTTAAACTGTAGAAAATTGTCCATAAGACATCGTAACTTGCATTAATACTTGGAATTGCACACATTTAAGCAATTCTCTTGTACAATTCGATTCTTATGCATTTTAAATGGCCTTTAAACAATTTCCTTTCATAAAACAAATTCTATATAAACCGATTTACAAGAAATTGGAAAACAAACATACCAGATCATATTAAAGCAAACTTTAGCTCACTACAGATACTTTATAAAATATAATTCTATGTAAAGTTCAGGTATGAGGGCTGTTACAGTAGGAACTATTTCACATTTTTCTAAATAGAAACAAAAGTGTTTGAAAAATATCATTATAACTTGTTATAAACTTTGCAATGTTTCGACGTTCTTATTCATCTGAAAATAAATTGGTCAACAATTAACAGCCATTTTTGCCTAATGAACGAATCTTTTACTATTTCTGATTAATGCAATGTCAGTGATATTTCTTTTCATTTAGAAAAACAAATTATCGATATTTATTGATGGAGACAACTTCAGTGATATGTGAGTGTAGGCTTTCTCGGTGAATAAATGCCAACAAATCTTCACGGGTTTGCAGCCGGATTTTATTAAAAAGCGACAAGCTTATGTCAACTAGCTCAGCAGCCATCATCAGGTCAATTATGTACCGGCGATCTTGCCGTTACGAATACCAGGCGTTTACTGGTGTCGCTTAACAACCTCACGCCACTCGCAGTTCCGCTTTACTGTGATTGGTAGTAGGCGGCGGTCACCCATCCAAATGCTAACAACGCTCCGCGTTGCTTAACTGCCGGAGCCTAACCTGGAGACCATCAGACCGGATTTCGAACCCCTGAGTGTATTTACTCCATATGTCTGTGTTACAATTATTTCTTCAAAATATCGAGCCCTAGATATCGAGAAATTAACGCGCAAACATATGTGAATATCTTTTAAATATTATAATTTTAGTACATAGCTTTAAAGCTTCAGCTTGGTGTATGCGGTAAGGCGCTTTCTTCCCTTTTTGCGAACCCGGGTTCAAATCCCCATACTGCCAAATATTTTTATTTCTTTTTATATGCAATAATCATTGAGCATTGATTTTCATTTCATTTAAAATTCATTTACGGATATTTATTATGCGAAATAACTCTTAAAACAAAATATTACAGAATATACAGTCCCAACTATTTTTAAAAAATCATTATTTCATTGTCTATTGTTGATAAGTTTATTGCTTATGTGTTTTTTTTTTTAATGAAACAGGTATATTTCATGTTCATCGTTTCTATAATTGTATCGCTACAATTAATATCATAAAGTAAATATATTACCGCCAGAACGTCGGGGGTTTTTCCCCCTTACCACAGTTATACTTATTTCCGTGCAGTGGTGGTAGCATGTAAATGTTTGAAAATAATATAATGTCTGTTATTTTGCACAATAAAACTTCGTAAATGAATTTTAAATGAAATAAAATCAATGCTCAATGATTACTACTTATAAAAAAAAAGAAATACAAATATTTAGCAGTATGGGGGTTCGCAAAGTGGGATGTAAGTGTCTTACCGCATACACCACGTTGAAGCTTTTAAGCAATGTACGAAAATTATAATATTTAAAAGATATTTACATGTGTTTGCACGTTAATTTCTCAATATCTAGGGCTCATTTTGAAGAAATAATTGTAACACAGGCATATGAAGTAAATATCCTTCAACATATACTCAGGGGATCTAAATCCGTACTGAACAGGTCTGATGGTTCCCAAATAAGTCATCGAGACCGCGCCCTGATTGTTCGATTGACTCCCCCTGACTTGTCTGTCCACATTCAACCGGATCGCCGTCAACCAGGGAACATGGCCCGCACAGTATAGATAACCCTGGTTTCCAAGCGTTGCTCAGCAAATAACCCATATCACGGTTAACCAGGTTATGATGTAACCGCATTTCTGTTGCTTCTTCAACCGCCGACTCCAAAAAGAACGAACACTTTGTCAGCACCTTTACATTATCAAAGTCCATTCTGTGGCAGGGCTGGATTAAGATGGTGTGGGGCCCGTAGCAAATGTGAAGAAGAGGCCCTTGATTTCCTTGATTTTTGCCGTCCGGGGGAAAATTGTAGAGCTAAAAAAAAAGGTCACCGATCAAGCCTAGGAGGGTGCGGGGACCCCCCTAAGAAGCGCGAGGCCCCCTAGAAGGCGCGAGGCCCGTAGTATTTGCTACCTCCTGCTACGTAGTTAATCCGGTACTGTTCTGTGGCCATTTTCAATTACATATTTCTCCATCTGAAAAACCCGGATGTATCGTTGATGTTCCACCACAAGGGCCTTGATTGTGCGTATGGCCTGTCCAATGTAAGATTTCCCACATTCACACTCTTTACTATACACCCCCGGCGTCTTCAGCCCCAAGTCATCCTTCACAGAACGCAACAGGTCACGTATTTCGGCAGGAGGACGAAATATGCTCTTAATACCATGTTGACCTAGTATATAAAACTTATGTATGCCTTTGGAAAATACAATTAGCTTCAGTAAAATGGAATGTCACAGATATATTTTGTGAAATTACACTTTGAAACTCTAACAAAAGAGTAAGGGCAACATGAAACACTAAACAATCAGCAGAACTCTTTTTTTCTCTATACACAATCTTAAAACAGCTTTTAATATTGTCTCCAATAGATGGTCTTATTATACTTCCCTGCTGGATACTTGATTCAACTTAGAAACTGACACTTCTTCCCCTACAACAGCATAGATGGTCCAGTGAAGAAATCTCATTTCCATTCACAACTCTTCAAGATATAGCTGTGTTGAATGGTTTCGTTAGGCCTGGCACTAGTTCTCAATGAATCTGCAATTAAGTCACCAAAAATATTTAAACTATTCTCACGGTTCAGTTATGAGCAACAGGAACAAAGCTTCATGCCTGAAGAAAGAGCATTTTTTGGATGAAGCTCAAGTTTTATTTTCTAAAACCAGCTTTTTATCTTTGCTTTGAAACTGTCCCTTGAATGTATGAACTTTCTTTTTTAGTGTGGCCATTTGAACTTTAAATTTTTCAACTACCTCCTTAATACAATCAGCTCTTCTATTGTGTTTTTATATGCAAATAATGAACCATCAAAAAATAGTCAGGCTGCAGAATTTCTATTAGTTGCAAAATGACCTATGACTTTTAAAGTGAAGAGCAAAATAAAATTAATTATGCACACTCTACACCACTTCACACAGTTTGAAAGTTTTAACTGATCGGACACAGTATGATAGAAACACACACTCTCTCACAATTTGTTCGAGAATCCTATTTTGAAATTCTGCAACACGCAAGATTTAATTATGTAGACACAGTTGAGTTGTAATTTTTTGTTGCTACTCATTGTTGTAGACTCTCCTGGGACACTGTTCAATAATAATGTTGTAACAACATGTTGCTTGGGATTATGGCAACATGTCGATGTTAGCTGTGACTGTGTATGTGCTATTTAGAATCTGATACCCATAGAAGTTGTTACATGGTTTATAAGATGGTCGCCAATCTGTTTGAATACTTTCACCACAACAGATAACTGTCAGAGGTTACCGTAAGAGGGGAATACTTTGTGACAATTTTTAAGGTTTTTCCTACACCAGCTCAACTGTTTTAAAAGTTTCCCAAAACTGACTATTACAAAACATTGATGCATCATTCTCATGTATAACAGCATATTGCACAAATCTAAATCTTTAGTATCAACTGAGAAATTTACGTTAAAAATTGTCACAAAGTTACCCCATCGATGTGTTTTTACAGAGAAATGAAAGAGAAAAAAATCATTTTCACAAAGTTACCCTATAATACATATACTAAAACTTTAATAAAACAATATTACAAAATTTTGGCAGTTTAATCTAGGTCTATGATCGCAAGCACAAATTTAGTTTAAAAATTGTCACAAAGTTATACCATTTAAGCCAGATGTGTTTCTGTCTAGAAATTAAAGAGAAAATTTGTTCTCATAATGTTTTTATTCCTTTCTTGACACTGAAAATAGAATATATATCTTGAATAGTTAAATGGAAAACTTGTGGGGTTACTTTGTAACTGTATAGTTGTGTCATAAAGTAGCCCCCTGAAGTGTCAATATTTTGGTTTCATTATTATATCTCAAGTAAATATCACATCACAAACAATATATTACACCACTGCCTAGCTAACATAATAACAACAATAAAAATGTACTAGTATTAGTTGGTTCTCAAAAGTGTAATACTTCAGCGAACAAAGTTTCGGGATGTTGACACAACTACACAGAATGAGGTTTCAACAATACGACAACCTGAGAGAACAATTGAGATGTGGGAGCTTCGGGCAGTGGCTGTTAAACAGACGACCCGATTTCGGTCCCAATCTACAGGGGAAATCCGTCGGGAAATCATACGGGGCTTTCCTCCTCACGTAACAATTTCACTCCCTATTTTAGTTTACATTGGGATCGTGTGGTTGCAAGACGTAAGCGCTTAACAATGGCTCATTTTATTTCAAAACAACTAAGAGTTGGCATGGTATTAACAATAGCCTGTACTTCCTACAGTTTGTACAAAATGAAAAAGAAGATATTGGGTGAAAAGGTGGCTTTTATTAAGGAAAAATCTATCCCACATGAAAATTTTGAGGAGTCTAGAACCGGAAGATTTTACGAATTTGCTGGGAGTGAATTCTGAAAGTTTTGCAGAGATACTCAGACTAGTGACCTCTTATTTCAAATAGAAAAATACATTAATGCGCGAAAGAATAAGTACCAGAGATCGATTAAACGTTACTCTGTGTTTTTTAGTAAGTGGAAAATAAGTGAAGATTTGAACTTCACCACAAATGCTTTCGGACATTATTCCCCAAACATGTTGGCGTATCTACAAATGTCTGAAGCACTACATTAAGATAAGAAGAAAAGTAGTAGTATATATAAGCAAAACCTTTATATAACAATTACTATTTACACTATGATTTAATACAGAAACTAGTATTATTAATCAAAACGAAAAAGTAGGAATCTAATCTTGGAAGTACAACAAATTCAAAATTATATAGTAGTGAAATTTCCGAAGTTAATATTTATTTTCTATGTCTGATGATTAAAAAATTCTTTCATCTGGAAACTATTGCCTTGTGCAATAACAGGTGTTTCATTATTAATATCACCAGAACTTAATGAGGATAGATCATAGCTTTCAACTGGAAATGAAGACTGGGAAGAGAATTGAGAGGGTGGCTTTTGTGAAACACGTAGTAGTGATGTTGAGTTTTGAACCGAGTATTGCAAGGGCGGCGAATCAGATGATGAATGTGGAGATAATTCAGGAGGATACCGAAATCGCTCTGTAGATGACTGAACTTTGTTTATGCTATGAGGTAGTTCTAAATAGATACAAGATTCCATAGTTAATCTTCCAGCTTTAGCATTAAAAATAGCATCTGATATACGTTTATTGGCAATTGCTATGTGGTCCTTATTTAGGTCTTTTAATTGAATGCCGACTGATTTTCCCACGATCTCCCATTCATCTTCCTTTGAATTTAATAGTCATTGGGCAGAATCTCTGAGCTCTTCTTGTTTCATGGCAATATTTATTCTTGGTTTCTTCTTTTTAAATGGAATTATTTCTTGTGCTTGAGCTGCTTCTTTTTGATTTTTAAGTGCTTACCAAAGGGACGGTACATAGCCTTCATGTCTTCTGTGCCACTTCCCGCTTGCATACAAGATTTCATCTGTAAATACAAAGCACATTATTAATGAAATTATATTTTTTTATTCAGATTTCAGTTAAGGCAGAATTTAGTTCTATACTATCTGTTTTGGAAACTTTTTTCTATAAATAAAATTAACTATGAATTCAATTTGTAAAAATCAATCTGTTACTTTTCCTTTAAAATAATCTAAATTGATCAAAATTCAATAAATACATTTATAGTAAAAGTTATTTGTTTCTGTTCTTTTATCTATTTGCCTTATGTTCCTCAAAGAATTATTATCTGCTATAAATATAATGATGTATTTACATTTCATAAAACAATAATTATTTAGGTATTTGAGCCTTTACTTACCTATTTTAACTCACGCGAGTAAGTTGTTCGCATATTTTCTTTTTCAGAACTGCAACTGTTGTTTCCTAGTCCAATTCTTTGTAAATTTCTAGCAAAACTCTAAATCCTTCTTCCCGCATGTTGTGGTTCATGTAATTTTTGTTGAATTTGTCCCATTACTGGGGCATATCTTTATAAACTTCAAAAATATTAGACCACACCTCTTTCTCCTTAGACATTTCTGACTATGTACACAACCAATGGCACGAAACGCACTCGTTCGCTGCTCAAAGCCGAATGAGCCGAAATTGTCTCAATCGCGCTACGCACGTCTCAATTTGCTCCCTATCTGCAGGGACAATCCGTAAATTGTTTGGTCGCGCTCTGCCAATCTCCCGATATCGGGAGCAACATGCCCAATTAGCCTACTCACGCGGCAATCTGCAGGGCCTCTGCCGGATTGTCCCTGTCGATTGGGACCGAAATTGCCTCGTGTGTAGCCGCCTTTAGTCTTACAAAGCACTGGTGTTGTTGTTGGCTTTCCTGGTATCGCTGACATGGCGGGAGATTCGAAATACGAAAACCAGGCATGTCACAAAGTTAAGGCAGTCACAAAGTAACCCCCTCTTACCGTATGTATAAAAATAAAACATGAATACTGAACATCACTCAGTATATTCATCAAAAGTTTCACACTAGAAACTTGTATCAAATTTAGTGTTGTAAAAAAACGGGGTTTTTCCGACTTGAAAAAAAAAACATTTTTTTTTCTGGAACACATTTTTTTTATATAACTACTAAATTTCACATTTTTAAGCCATTTATCGTTTAATATGACTGTATTATAGTTTATACTAAGTACTTATCCTAATTTTTAAATCTACTATATTTTTCTGTTTCAGTAGAAACAAAATTTACGAAAATATTGGCAACATTAACTGATGTTTTCTTTTACGAACGGGGACTTCCCGAAAAGGCTACGTTGGGTGAGAAGGAATCCCCGTTCCCCGGATTGATACTCGCTATTTGAACTAGTGCTGCCAGCCTTAGAAATTTATCTGTAGACCTACGGATCTTTCCAAAAAATTAGGAATTTTAAATTTATCTACGGTTTTTTTGCCTCTTTTTATTACTTATTGTGCTTTCCTTATATTAATTTACTTGTTAAACTCTCAGCGTATAGTGATACTGAGTCATTAAATTGTTAATAATTATGAATCTTTTCCTTGCAACCATTGGCGTAAACCAACGATTGAAAAGAAATAAAGCTCCTATTTTGTATGAAAATAGATGATCTGGATAGGATATCTAATTGGGTTGGTAATCATGGAATGAAGATAAATGCAAAGAAGAGTCAGCTTATTAGATACACAAATAAAAAACAAAAGGTTAATTTTGAATATAAGGTGGGGAAAGAATTGCTTGCCGAAGACTTACTTACTTACTTACTTCCTCTTCATGGATAGGCCAAAAGCCTGTTCCGACCTCATTCTTCCGACCATCTCTTCCTAGGTCTTCCAATGTCCCTTCTGCCTGTGGGATGGTACTCCAGGGCAAGCTTAGGAAATCTGTCCATTCTCATCCGTAGGACGTGGTTCTTCCAGTTATCCCTTTTTTGGGTAATTCTATCATTTAGCGGGGAGATATTCAGTTGTTCCCTTATTTCCTCGTTCCTCCTCCTGTCATTTAGGGAATACCCTTTTACTGACCTTAAAAATTTCATTTCAGATGATTGAATTTTGCTTTTGTATTGCGTTTTATTTACCCATGTTTCGCTGCCATATAGCAGAGTCGGTACGGCCATTGTTTTATAAAACTTGAGTTGAGTCTCCTCTCGTGCTTTACCTTTCAGTGTTAGTCGAATTGTTCCACACACATATACTGAAATCGGTGAAGTTTCTTCTTCACCTCGTTATTCTCATTAAAAGCTAATTCACATCCGAGATAAGTAAAGCTGGAGACTTGTTCTATTGGCTGATTGTCTACCACTATTTTAACTTTGATAGGGTATTTCCCCTGCCATGCCATAACTTTCGTTTTTGCACGAGACAACTGCAGATTGTAATCTTTGCTGATAATGTTTAGTATATGAATTGCGTTTTGAAGTCCATCTGCATTTTCCTGGAGGATAAATTGGTCGTCTGCAAACAACATAGTATTTATGTAAGTGTTGTTGCTTATTTTTATACCAGGATGGACATTTTCTTTCCATTTCCTAACTAAGTCATCCATATATATATATTGAAGAGTGTTGGAGACAGGCTACAACCTTGCCTCACTCCTTGGTTAATTGATATTTCTTCTGTAAGTTTATTTCCTAGGTCTAAGACGATTTGTGTCCTTCTATACATATCTTGAATAACTTGTATTAAATGCTGTGGATATCCATTTCTTTGCATTATTTCCCATAGTTTTTGTCTATTTACTTTATCGAACGCTTTTTCATAGTCTATAAAAGCAATGAAAGTCTTTAAATTAAGTTCTCTTCTCTTTTCAAGTAGTTGTCTAAGGCAGAATATATTATCTATGCAGGACCTTCCTTTCCTAAACCCACATTGTTCTTCTGATAGGAGAGCATCTGCTATTACTTTTAGCCTGTTATTTATTATTTTTGCATATATTTTGTATCCCGTATTTAATAAACTAATTCCTCGATAGTTATCACATGAATTCCTATCTCCCTTCTTAAAAAGTGAAATACCTTTGGCCTTCCTCCATTCTTCTGGGATGGTTCTCTTTTTCCAACACATATTAATTAAGTGTAAATATCTATATTTCAGAATCATTCCCCCATACTTAATCAATTCTAAGTTAATTGTATCTAGTCCAGGAGCTTTTCTATTTTTAAATGATTTTAGTGCTGCATCAACCTCCTCTATGTCTATAGGATCAATTTCTTTAGTATCCACATGGTCAATTCCTATTTTCTCTTCTTCTTCTTTATAATTACTATTGTACCATAATGTTCTGTAGTGTTTTACCCATGCCTCTTCTTCAATTACATTTATATTAGCATTTTTCTTTTCATCCTTGTTGAGATGTTTCATAAGTTTATAAGCCATCTCTTGTCTACCATGGACATCATCTTCTATTGAACTGATTAATCTATCCCATCCCTCTTGTTTCAACTTCTTTGTTATTGTCTTAACAATATTTCTACTTCTTTTATATTCATTTTCATTTTCTAGGGTTCGATCCTGTATCATTTTTAGATAAGCCTTTTGCTTTTGTTTGACGGCTTCTGCAATTTCTTCGTTCCACATTTTAAGTCCAGTTTTTCTTCTAAATTTCTTTTTCTTGCCAATGGCTTCATATGCTGCTTTCAGTATGTGATGAAGCTATAGTTTCCCATTCTTTATTGATGTCATTATTTGTTGGGTTTTCCAGTAAGCGCTGTTGTAATCGGCTTTGATATAGATGTTTTATTCCTTCATCTTTTAAAAGGTACGTCTTAAAAACTTCTTGATCTTGTTGTAAGTTTTTATTCATTCTTTTCCTCCATTTAGCAAGTATTCTTATTTTTGATATAACGAGATAGTGATCTGTATACATATCACTACCTCTATGTACACTGGTGTCTACTACATCTGGACCTAATTTTTTATTAACCATTACATAGTCAATGATAGACCTTTGTCCTCTTGCCGTCCATGTAAATTTATGGATATCTTTTTTTGTAAAGAATGTATTTGTAATCTTTAACTGGTTGAAGGACGCAAATTCTCTCAGTAGTTTCCCATTTTCATTTAATGTGTATTCACCTCTGTTCCCCATTACCTCTGGAATTGGACTATTTCCTACGCGGGAATTAAAATCGCCAGCCAGTATTAGGTAATCACTTTTATTAATTCTGTCTATCACCACTTGAAGCTGTTCATAAAATTGTTCAGATTCTTCTCGTTTGTTTTCTTCTGGGGCATATATGGCGATCAAGGTTAGGTTGCCTCTCTCTACTTTCAATCTTAGAGTCAGAATCCTTTCACTTATCATAGTATAACTGACAATTTTATTTTTCTATTTCCTATCCACTAATATTGCCACTCCTACTGCAGCTCTTTTCTCTCGTGCCACTCCACTGTAGATGATTGTATATTTATCTATTTCTTCTGTTCCCTTCAATTTCTTTTTTGTTTCTGTAATTACAGCAATATTGATCCCCTTTCTAGTTAACTCCCTGTCCATATCATATTATTTATTATTTATACCTCTCACATTCCACGTCCTTATTTTCAAATTGTCTTTGATTCCAAATCGTTTGTCCTTTGACCTTGCCTTTGTTGTCCTCATAAGATCCATCCAGCTTTCCTTACTTTGAGGTTTATGAGTAATTTATCTTTTTATGTGGAAGGGTTACCAGCCCTTCGCATAACCCCCATCCTGGAGGGCCAGGGTTTTATTTCAGGGTGTTCCTTCCCTTAGCCAGAATGCCCCAGTTTTAAGGCGCTGGGGGCTCGCCTTCCATCCTCTCCCGTTAGCTACACTCAAAAAGTGCATTGCCCAGGGGTCACACGGCTTTCACCTTCTTGGACGTGGGAGTAGGGTTTGCTAGCAGAGCTGCTAAGATAGATCGCAGAGGCATTTCTCAAGGTTTTATTGTCTCAGCCCATCCGGCATAGGCTGAGATCCTTGAGACCATACCAGCCTTGACCCCCTGCTGAAGACTTGAAATGTAAATATCTTGGAATTACTTTTGATAACAAACTTAACTGGGCAGGACACATAGGACAGGTGATAGGAAAAGGTTTCAAAGTTCTGCACTTGTTGGAGAGAGTGATGAGGGGATGTAGGAGAGAAGTCAAGGAATTGGGTTACAAAACTTTGGTCAGACCATTGCTCGAATATGGTAGTGTAGTATGGGACCCTCATTTTACGTATCAAATACAGGAGTTGGAGAGGGTGCAAAAAAGGGCTGCTAGGTTTGTTTCTGGAAATTATTGCAGAATGCAATCAGTGACGGATATGATAAAGGAGCTGGAATGGGATTCATTGCAAGACAGGAGGAGGATGAGGAGGGTCATGGGAGTGTACAGGGCATATAATGGCGATGAGGCATGGAAAGATATTGCAATAGGTATGAAAAGTAGTGCATGGAAGGGAAAAGATGACCATGACCACAAGATGGCACTCGATTTCAGGCACAAGGGTGTATGAAGATTCTCTTTTTTAGGTAAGGGTGTCAGGGATTGGAATGAGTTACCAAGAGAAATGATGAATAATTACCAAAAACTTTGAAAGAATTTAAAGATAAAATTTGTAGAGGGCAAATGTAGGTAGGTGCAGGATAGGGGGAAGATGGGTGTGTAGGGAAATTGCCACCGGAGCCTGTGCTCCATTGCAATTAAATTAAATAGATTTAAATTCAAACTTAAAAGACCTTAATACAGAACTATCGGCGCAGTCTTTATGCGTGTGTACTTTGGTCACGATTTAAAATTGTAATCTCAAAAGCTTTTGTGTACAATACATCCAGTAAAAGAAAATTTAATTATTTCTGAAGTTGTGGATCAAGAGCAGACAGAATAAGAAACAGAAAATTTCGACTCCGACCGAACTAGTGTTGGTAGTACTGATACTAGTGAATGTGGTACTGACATAGAGGATGAATAAAAAATTATGCTACCTATAGACTTTTACGAATCATTATGTAAGACATTATATAATTTATCAAGATTTAAAACACACATGTAAAATGTAAGTTTCATAAATAAAACTATAATTTATCAAATATATTGTTTTCTGGAAAAAAAACACAAATTTAGAATAAAAACCAAGGTGCTAGGTCTTTTTTCACAAATCTGAAAAAAATCTTCTTTTTTCAATTTGCAACACTAATCAAATTACATATGCAGAATATTTAACTGAACTTTGAAATCCTAAGGACTGCAAGTCATCACAATGATGATTCCATATACACAGGTTAACATTTTTGAGAGAATTTACTAAGTTCACAAACTTATGCAAAATCATAACTCAAAATTTATCAAGTCAGTCACTGAAGCTAAACAACTAGAAAAATTTGTAATTCTTAACTGGAAAACTTTATATCTGCAAACTGTTACATGGTGACAAATTTCCAAGTTCTCCTATTTCACGATCACAACTACAACTAGCATTAGGGGTGCTTCCCAATAAACAGCTGTAATGAAGAAAAGATGTCTATTTACACCCTCACAATAGGGAAATATTCTCCCCCCCCCCCCTGTCTTATTACATTATGATCTTTCTGAAACGTGGCAATTATATAGAACTAATTCTTTTGCCTTTGATAAATTTCCTCATAAATCTGTTTCACCATTATTAATTTCTGAAAGTTAACAGTTGTTCATTTTTGTTATTTGTTCCCGCCCTAAGATTTTTTACATCACCAGATTCCTTTTAATTTTTTCTTTCATCTGACATTATGTCTTTGTATCCTGTAACATAGCAGTTCATAATACTAGTAAATTAAAAGTTTAAGGGGAACAGAAAAAGAATAGCAAGTTTAATAATGTTTGGCAAGAATAATAGTTGCATTGATGAGAAGTTCGAACCAGGGGCGGCCCTAGGGCGGTGCGAGCGGTGCGACCGCACCGGGCGCCGTCGTATGGGGGGCGCCGAAACTGCAGTGACAGATCGTCTACTCAAAAAATAAATTCTATAATACCCCAATTTGCATATTATTTTAACGCACTAATCATCCAGAAGAGTTTATAAACGCAAGAGCTTCAGCTTAGTGCTCTGTCGTATGTCATCATAGAATAGAGTCAACTGGAGTTGCGAGTCGAGTAAGCTCGACTTATTCGAATCAAGAAAATCACAACTCGTCCCATAATTGGCACTCTCTGGGTCCGCGTCTCCCGCACCTGTTTCCTGTCTTTTGGGCTGTAGTCTTGAGTTCATGGAGCGAGATTCCATCTAGTTATCTATTTATACCACTTCTAGACTTTAGGTGATTGCAATTAACGTTGGTATCGTAAATATTTATAAAGCATAATGCTTTTACAGACAAAACATGTGCTGTATACAAAAACAAAACAAAAATAAAAAAATAAAATTAGATTGTTTTTAAAATTGCTTGCAAAATTTTTTGCATTTGAGAAGCCATCTGAATCGTCGTCACCAGAACTAGTTCAAAACGCGGCGAAAGAAAACTTGTTTAATAGTTCTGCGCTGTAAGAACCCAGAATGAGGGTCGAAACATTTACTACAAGGAACATGACGCGCCACCACGCGGACAACCAAGAATCAACTGACTCTGGCCGCGGAAGCCTACAATTATGTTCGTTTGATAGAAGTTCTTCAGGCGAGGCTTACGATAATAAAAAGCAGCATGTACGAGAAGATTTGGCTATGGCTGGAATGTTGTCTGCAGTTCAAAATATTACAGAATGAGGTATACCAGACATACCATCACCGTCGCATTTTCAAAGTATAAATTATGATGATATTTTAAAATGGTCGCTCATTGACTCTGCAGCCAGAGATGAAATAATTATTCTAGCAGCAAAAAAATAAAAAATAAATATTCTGTATGTCATTTTTCAAATATGCGTTTTCAAAGAGTAATGTCAAATAGAGAAATATAAAAAAGATAGCTTGCTTACTCTCAATATTCAGATAAAGTATATTGTTTTTACTGAAGTTATTCAACAGAAGGTCTCATTCTTAGTAGGGAAAAGAAGGATTTGATGACTGGAGCTACTTATCAGAGAGTCTCAAAACTCACGAATCTTCCTCAAATCACCAATACACCATAATCAATTGGATAGAAGTGTTGATCAAATTAAACAATTTTAGTGTCATAGACAAGCATTTGTAAATACAGATTGAAGACGAAACATCAAGGAAAGGATGATGTACAAAGTATTCTTTTTAACATGCAGTAAATTCTTGTTCAGAGGAAGCTTTGGATCTAAAACACTAAATACTTCTAATAATTGTAACTTCCTGGGTATATTGCAACTGCTAGGAAAATATGAACCTGTAATGACGGAGCATCTCCGGCGTGTTGCTAATAGGGAGACAAATGTCGGATATGTATTCAAAAACGAATGAAATGTGTAATAAAATACTTTTCCATCACACTGAATTTAACTCCTGATGTCATTGCTTTCGTTGACACTAATGAAGACAAAGTCCAAGTGCGTGGATGTTTCGTTGTTAACAAGCCGGCAGTGACTCTTAGGGGCCTGGAAACCGGACTCACTGGCCTGTTTATCGATGATACTTTTCACAAGTTCTATTTGGATATCAACGATTGTGAGGCCAAAGTTATGACAATGGATTGAATATAATAGGAAGAAACAAAGGTGACCAAAGCAGAATTCTGAACCTATATCTTCGAGCATTTTTTAATCCCTGTAGCTGTCATTAAATTTGGTAATAGCAAGTGCTGCCAAAACATCAGTTAAATCAGTTCACTAGTCCGGATTTCTTTAAAAAATAATTTTGTTCTATTCTTTCCGATCAACAAAGCTATGGGAAGTGGTATTCAAGCACTTAGACGGACTATCACCAAAAAATTTCGAAACTGTTTTGAACAATAGAGTTTTTAACCTCACCGCAGTTCGTTATCACCATGGAGGAAGGAAATATATGGAGGAGAAGTGACGTTAAATCGGTGAAGCAGGCTCTAAACTCTCCCGCATGGCGGCAGCAGCGGTATTGCGCTTCCAAACATTGCGATGTTCCCAGTATATCGCGAAAACTAAGCAAGATATAGAAAAATTTTATTCTTTATTTTCGATTTGTCTCGTCGTGTTACATAAGAATCGATCATTAAATTTGACTTTTGCGAAATTTTTCTTCTCCATTTCAACTCAAGAAACCTCACTTTTGATACAGTATATCTCTAGAACTAGGTGAGATATCGAAAATTTTATTCTTTATTTTTCATTTGTCTCGTCTTTTTAAATAAGAATCCATCATCAAATTTGACTTTAACCAATTTTTTCTTCTGAATTTCAACCAAAACCATTTCACATTTGGGACAGAATATCTCGAAAACTAAGCAGAATATCAAAAAAATTAATTTTTTATTTGTCATATCGAGTTACATAATAATCCATCACCAGATATCGGCGTTACCTTTATCCTAGAGTCCCCCTGAGGTTTTTGTACATATTCCCCATGTCTGTATGGAAGCGGCCATGCCCCCTCCACTCCCACCATGCCCCCCCCCCACTCCTCCTCCGCCCTGCTTCACTTCAATGCGTGGTGAAGGTCTCTTGCGTCGTCTCCATATATTTCCTTCCTCCATGGTTATCACCAGCGGCGATGTTAGCCATTACAAGATTCGGGGCGGCAGATCTTTGCGAGGCCCTTGTGCTTTGTGCAAAGTATGAGAATCAAAAGAACGTATTTCTGATGATCGACGAGAAATGCAAAAGTCATAAATAAATACATTTTGTGTTTGAAAATATTGTATTAGAGAGTTATTAAAAGTTATCAAACATAAAGACGACAAATTATTGATGATAAACTAAGGTATATTAAAAGATATACACAAAGATAAAAAATGATGTTTGCGGCTTTTTCTGAGACTAAAATATTTAACTAAAGCACAAAAATCTAACGCATGAGCTACTTCATTTTCAATTCAAAGAATTGAAAGGGCTGAAAGTCGAACTTGACACATCGAATAATTTTGAACCACAAAAAATTTATTTCTGCGTACGCAACTGTCTCAGGTATGGTGGCAAAAATTCTCAGGACTAATTACTTCGATAGTGGGGTACACTTCATTTAATGTTTTTTTTTTCTATTAGTTATCTCATCACCGAGATAACGCCGTGGATCACTTCTAATACACGGATAAACCTATTGAGTTGTTCATACAATTTCTTGTTCATCTACGGTATATCAGATGTTTCTCCTATTGTTAGAGATATTTGTAAGTCATTGCATTGCTTCACAAGTTTTACAATCACTAGTTTTCTTTAATCTTTTTATGTTGTGCATGAAATCAAATGTGTTTTCATCATGTTTAAGTTCCTCAAATCTATGTTGCCAACTTGCGCGCACATTGTCAACAATAACATACTAATAGTTTATTTTGAAAATCTCCTCCGCATGAAATTCAAGAGCTTCATTTTTTCTCCTACATAATGAAAGTTCGTTCTCTTACGTTTCCTTCTCACTATAATGAACTTTGTTAATATCATTTTAGTCAGCTGTTTCTCTCGCCGTTACCAAGGATAATGACTCGAAACCATATGCAGACAATTTTCAAGCCAATGTGTAAATGCATCATGTGTTGTTTAGCCGCACGTAGTTTGCATTTTTCGTTTTGCAACATTTTTTCTTATTACATTTATCTTGTAAGAATGTCATACATGCGACGAGAGCAACTACAAATTCGTAGGTAGTTATTTCCTTTTTTATAGACTAACCCAATGACAATCTGTTGTATTTTCTGCTAAATCTCTTAAAGCATCACATATATTTTTGGTTGTAGTCCAGTCAAATAAGGTGAAAAAAGGGGCAAACCTCGGAATGAAAGATAACAAGTTGAAAATTTTGCTCTTGCTCAAACCTTTGTTTCGATATTTTACAAGTTGGCTCAAAAGTCTCATAGAATCTCGTGTACGCCAGTCAAGATAATCAAGGTCAAATATCACAAAAAACAGTTTTTATAAATATCTTCGCTTCCTTTACCCTATATGTTATTTTGAGTTGCAGAGCATAAAAATTCTCTACAAATTTCGTCACAGACAATATTTCACAGCTTTAACCCTTCTTGAGATAGAGCGTGAAGAGTGGGGAGTGCTTAGCCGTATGGTCGACAGCGCTACTTACGGTACTTAAGTGTAGAATCCAATTATTAAAAACTAAGTGAATCTGACCTTTATGTGATGTGAGCATTTATTTCGCCACAGTGGCTTAAACAAACATTTTCAGACATACAGTATTCCTTGTTACTTCTCTTGTTTCTTATTCATACCGCTGCTGTCCTATAATAATTTTTCTGAGGTTTGAGTTATCTTCTATATATTAATATGCTAAGCGAAAACTTATATTACATTTTTAAGAATATTGCGCGCACGGAGAAGTGTGAGATTTGGCATAGTTAAAGATTATATGGAGAAGAAGTGAAGGAAGCTAAAATCGATATATAATATGCGTTACAAATACATTAAATTAAGTAAATAAAAACGCTCGCTCGCCTACGTAGTTCGCTCAGATGGCTGGTAGATGGCGCAGCCAGCGGCCTTACTTTGTCTTCTTTGGTGAAACAAAAACAATCTAAACCTAATCTCTGAACTTATATACAAGCAAGAAGCAACATTTCGAGGGCTGGTAGATAGGGCAGCTAGCGGTCAAAATATTGGTCGAACGTAGGAACTTAAAGAAATACAGAACGCTAAAATTATATATAATATATTTTACAAACCTTGGAATCGATATAAGCAGTCAGAGATAATCGATTGCTTCAGTTGTAAACAAATGCGCAGTTTGTCTCCGGTTTGCGACATGGGCTGCGCAAAACGAATTTCCCGTAACTTTTTACTCTTGGTCCAGGTCGAATTTCAACCTAACATGACGACTATGACAGAACGAACCGATTTAGGTTGATATGATCCCTGTACCGATAATTTTTACAGTGCTTCTAACATTTCGCGGTTGCGGAGCATCCCATATTTCGGCATTTTTAATTTAATTCGTGCCGACTTTCCGGAAAAGGAGAGTGCTAAACGTGAAGAGGACGCTATAAGGAAACAGTTAATCCAAATTTCAACAAGGTCAGTAACAGTTTTTCACTGGTGGAGAATATGCCACCCACCCAAAAATATAATAAGCATAGTTAATTACATGTTACAAGTAGATTATTAAAATAAAAATTTAATTTGTGAACGTGTGTGTGCGCGTGAAATAGGATCGGAGCCAACGTTCTTACGTGAATTCCCCGCATTGAGACACTCTGTGGTCTTGGTAAAACGAAAGACTCGGATAAAGTAGAGATTAATGTTTGAAGTTATGAAAGGAATTCTTTGAAAGGAATGTAGCGATTCTGCCAGATACTAATATGGTTCATTTGATTATTTAAAATGTTAAACTTTGGTTAAGTATCTTTTGATTTTTTAATTTCAGTAATTTCATTAGAGAGAGAGAGAGAGAGAGACAAGAAATAAGGAATACTTATTTGCGTGAAATTCAAAATGATAATAGGCCAAATTTAAATAGCGAACACACAAAATGACGAATTATTTGATAGATGCATTTAAATGCGCGTGTTTCATAAAGCTAAAGCAGTTTTCCGGCCTTAAGTCAAAATGAATATTTTGAATTGAAATGAACCATCGATAAATACATTTCATCATTTAATATGGTTAGATTAGAAGCTAAAATTTAGCATACAGTCACGCGTGGAGTGTATCGTTTTAATTTATAGGTAATGCAGAGAATTACTAGATTATTACTCTTTCATGAAAGAAACTAGACAACTTAATTAATTACGGTCGAATTTAGATCGCTGGGCAATCACTAGTATTAATAAATAAAGACTATCTTCTGCCACGGCTTTGCTCGAGTGGAATTTATAACGCATTCGTACACGTATTCGTATCTGAATCCCACAGGAACTACTTTATCGATCGGGATAACAGTAGATAACCAATACATTATTCCAAATTTTATTTTAAGCCATTTAGACGTGAAACAGTAAAACTTTCAAGCAAACTAACTTTTGCATTTATAATATGAGTAAAATGTAAAAAAAAAAATTGTTATCTTCAATCTGTCTATAGGGACACCCAATCACGAATAAGCGATTCCACATTTGGGCGCCACAATGAGATCTCGCACCACCTAAAAAATTGCTAGGGCCGCCTCTGGTTCGAACATAATATTTGCGGATAGATGGATAGAAAAGAACCTGCAAACATTTCGGAACAAACTTAATTGAGGATTATTACAGACACGGTCGTTGTTGGTATGAGAGGATTTTAAATATAGGAAATAAATTGCAACGGTACAATCTTAATTTCTATCTATAAAATCAATTTGTTTAACATCACAGTCGACATATTAATGTGACATGGCGACCAGTGCTTTGTTTTCATCAGTTTATGCATTTGTTTTGTTGAGATTTATGTATATTAAGAATAATCCAAGTATGTTAATATTTTGTAAAAAATTGTTTCATCAAATGACTTGTGCAACCTCAATACCAACAACAATATTGACAGTAGATTTTCTTAATTTTCTGTTAATTTCAAATTGACAAAGAATGAGGAACATAGTATTTCATAATACTAGTAAATTAAAAGTTTAAGGGGAAAATAAAAAGAATAGCAGGTTTAATAAAGGTTGTTTGCTCTGATATGTTTATAAATATAGGATCTCTGGAAAAAGAACAACGCAGAGGAGAATTTGTCGGTAGAGCTGGTGAGTAACATGGAGGAGAGGATTTTAGATAGAGGAAACAAAAGGAAATAAATTGCAAATGATACAATCTTAATTTCTGTCTGTAAAATCCATTTAATTAAACATCCAGTCAACATATTAATGCGACAATATAGAGGAAATGGGAAGTGATAAAGTTTGTGGCAACCCAAAGAAGGTTATTGATTCAAGAAATATTGATGACAACAGAAAAGAAAATGAAGAAAGTAACTTTTGCTAAGCAATAATATTAGTGTTTGAAAGTGAAAAAAATGAATTTAACTTGCAACAAAATGCTGATAAAAGAAATTATTCTATTGACTATAGGAATCAGACAGTTCTTTGAATGAGACAAGAAGAATCTATTAGTATAATAGACAAGATGTAGCGTTGTCGCACCACGTCATGTCACGACGGTGACGTCAAGCTATGACGTTGCGCTATGAGTACGCTTTACGATATTATTTGTGGGAGTGCGCATTTATTTAATATTATTTCCAAGCAACAGTGAATAAATTAACTCACAGAACACTGAAATAAAAGTATGTATTGCGTTAAAAATCGATATATCAATCATTAGATGCTTATATTTACGTAATATTCTTTTGATATATTGAAGATTCCTTAAATTCTTTGTCCATAGATATTGTAAGATAAAAAGCTTTGTATTTCGAGCATCAGTGCTGCTAAATGTTTGGTTAGAGTATAACTAGCATGGATTAGAATTACAAGTTTCATTTGACGTTAAGGCAGAGGGCATGAATAATTTAGTTTTTTTTTTCAAAATTGAAACTTTGTCCTATTACTGAAATTATTTGTGTTTAAATTGGCATATTAATTATCAGTTTTTTTTTACTGAAACATTACATGGTTCAAATGAAAGAAGTTGCAAATTGTTCGCGATATATACGGCCTAAACCACAATGAAATATTACATGGCATAGCTTAAGTTGTTATAGCATCCTTCGTTCTTGCTGGAGTCATTATTTCAGCAGATTTAAGCTTTCTTAGCCGTTAAAATATCGATCTTGCGTGTGATTGAAGCTTTGCTTTTCTATCAGAAATTTTAGCGGATATTATGGTTAAGCTGAAATGCAACCTGGACCAAGATGACAACTGAAGCTTTTTGCTACAGCACAATGAACGATAAATTACAATGAGCTTTATTTTGTAACAATTCTGATTAGTTAAGCAACTGCAGAGAAATATCCACGTTATTAAATAACATTTCTAGGCATCCACGAATAAATTAACTGACTGAACATACTTATTAGTTGCTTAGATTTATTTAATATTAGTTTATGTAGCAGTATTCGTTGATATCACATATATGTGCAAGTTAATTTTCGCAATGTTAGGGCCAGTTTTGATAGATGTTATTAGAATTGGTACTTGAAGTCACAGCAGAGGGCATGCGCGTTTTTTTTTTCTGTTACTTAATTCATTACTTTCGTTCTAACGAAAGTATGCTAACATTTTTCGGTTGCGGAGCGTCTTACGTTTCAGAATTTTTAATTTAATTCAGGCGACGTTCGGAAAAAAAGGAGGGTGCAAATGTGAAGAAGATGCCATTATAACGAAGCAATTTGATACAAATTTCAACAGGGCAGTACCAGTTTCCGGCCGGTGGAAAATATCCTTCCACCCAGCGGCGGCCCTAGGAATTTTCCAAGGTGGTGCGAGATCTCATTGTGGCGCCTCAAATGAGCAATCGCTTATTCGTGATTAAGCTGTCCATATAGACAGACTGAGATAACATACATTTATTACATCCTTCTAAAATTATAAATATATTTTTTTTCCTTGGATATTTGTTACTGTTTCACGTCGAAACGGCTGGATGGCTTAAGAGAAATTTGAAATAATGTATTGGCTGTCTACTAGTTTTCGTGGGATTCGAATACCAATTCGTATACGAATGAGTTATGAATTCCAGTCAAGCCAGCCGGGTGCAGAAAACTTCAGAAAGATTAGTATAGGATAGCAATGGTATGAATGAGAAACAAACAACAGTAAAAAATAATATGTTAAAAAAGTTTATTTACGCTACTATGGCGTACCAATGCTGACATCACGTGTACATCAACTATACGGCCTATATTACCAACTTCTCATTTATGCCCTTTGACAATTTATTTTCTATGGATAAAATTGCAAGATCTGAAAGTCTATATTGAGTCCGAGTTTACCGTAAATAAGTTTAATTTACTAAAATGTTTTCCGTTAGCAACAGTACAGTATACAGATATCGTTAGCAAATTCAAAGTGCAGTCCATAATTCGAATATATTCCTGCTAACCATTTTGATTCATAAGTTGATCTTTTATTGGTCTTCTGATTCAAGCACCATCACCAATAGTTTCAGTTAGACAGTTCCACAGTCAATTCACAACCTGATATGTCACATTTTTCTCCGTTAGTTAAATCTCATTCTAATCGGCACAGGATTATTCCAATTATTACAATCAGGAGTTGTTTTGATAATGTGTAATTTAATTTAATTGCAATGGAGCACAGGCTCCGGTGGCAATTTTCCTAACCCCATCTTCCCTATCCTGCACCCACCTACATTTGCCCTTACAAATTTTATCTTTAAATCGTCAACGTTTTCGGTAAATTATCATTTCTCTTGGTAACTCATTCCAATCCTACACCCTTACCTAAAAAGAGAATCTTCCCACACCCTTATGCCTGAAATCGAGTGCCTGCTTGTGGTAATGGTCATCTTTTTTCCCTTCCATGCACTACTTTTCATACTACTCAATATCTTTCCATGCCTCATCGCCAGTATACGCCCTGAACACTCCCATGACCCTCCTCATCCCTCATGGTCGTGCAA